>JBAPLH010000061.1:2545000-3085000 GCA_037897445.1 Ceriops zippeliana | reverse complement strand
TAGAATTTACACTCTAAATAGGAAAAACTTAAAGTAAGGAATCATTTAAGGAAATAATATATAATGTAATAACAATATTATATTTTATAGTCAGAATATTAATTACTAACATACAATTCAAAAATAAAGTACATAAAATATGCATAGAAATTAGTGTAAATGATGACTTGAATAATCGTTTCTTTTTAATTAATTAAGCCATTGTCCATTGCCCTTTGCCTTATATGTGACATAGTTTTCCTTATCGCGGTAGTACGGTAATTATTAGAAGTAACTGGGACTAACAAATGTTTTTACAACATCTTTAATGTAATACTATTAAAAAATATATTTGTCA
Source organism: Ceriops zippeliana (assembly GCA_037897445.1). Classification (NCBI taxonomy): domain Eukaryota; kingdom Viridiplantae; phylum Streptophyta; class Magnoliopsida; order Malpighiales; family Rhizophoraceae; genus Ceriops; species Ceriops zippeliana. Next base: position 3,084,663 of record JBAPLH010000061.1, on the reverse strand, counting down.
TAAAAAATATTATATTTGTTGAGTTAAATTACCTTTTATATAAATAAAATCATCTAATAAGATATTAAAAAATTATTTTAATAAAAATAATATTTTGTTATAAATATAAAAATTATAATATTTAGTATTATTCTTTTGTTTTCTCTCTCTCTCTCTCTCCCTCTCTCTCTCCTAAGCAAGGAATAAGTTACGATTGAGGAAAAATGAGTTAAAGCAATCTATAACGTAGAAGTGAATGGATAAGCAAGGCATACGTGATGATGAGCAAAACAGATATAAGTCATCAAGTTGTCGCGGCGCCAGCGTCCCAACAGGTCTTTTGAGTTGGAAGGTAGTTCGTCTCCGCTGCTGAGGTGGCAGTTTCTGATTGGACTTGCTAAGCAATTTGCTCGGCAACCCTGTTTCTGACCCGACCCAAGCGTTCCCCATAGTGAATGACACCGAAATCAACCTTACGTTATTGCAGCTCCAACATCGTGGTGACATGTGTCACAATCTTCATTGTGCTTGCCGAGACCAACAAAAGCCCTCCATTTCGGTGCAGCGCAAGTGCAGAAACCCAAAGCGAAAGCGAAAGGAATTGTGCGCTGAGAGCAACATTCATGGAGGCCATCGAGCACAGAACTGTTGAAGTCAATGGCATTAACATGCACGTGGCGGAGGCTGGCCCTGTGGACGGCCCTCTGATCCTCTTTATCCACGGCTTTCCCGAACTATGGTACTGCTGGCGGCACCAGATCGTGGCTCTGGCCTCGCTCGGACCGGGCGGTGGCGCCGGACTTGAGAGGGTATGGCGACACGGACGCGCCGGAGGACGTGACCAGCTACACCTGCTTCCATATCGTGGGCGATCTCATCGCTCTTCTCGACGCGGTGGCTCCGTGCCAAGAAAAGGTCTTTGTGGTGGGTCACGATTGGGGCGCTTACATGGCTTGGAAGTTGTGTCTATTTAGACCAGACCGGGTCAAAGGCTTGGTCAACACGAGCGTGCCCTTCAATCCTAGAAATCCTCGAAGAAGAGTTATTGACACTTTGAGAGCGCTTTATGGAGATGATTATTACATGTGCAGGATTCAGGTTCTATTTCAATTACTTGTCAGATTGCATGTTTAATACTGCTTAATAGGGTTTTGCGTGGAGAAATGTTGTGTAATTCGCCTTTTGCTACTATTGATTGTTGTATCATTGACCTGTTGAAAAAGTGGAATTTGTTGACTAAAAGAAAAGGTGGGATTTTTAGCATATATCGTTTATGTTTTTCTACCATGTGAAGTGATTGGTTAATCAGGATGAAGATTGAAGATGTTTTGGATCTGGGTTATGGGTATTAGGAAAATTCTTTACAATGGTGGACATCTAGGTTGCTAGGTGAAAAATGGAACTAAGAATTGTCAAAGTTTGTTTCCGTTGCAGATCGAAGGACATTTTGGGGTCACTCTGTTAAGTGCCCTTTTTTGTTGCGGAGAAGTTTTGATTGATTGTGAAATGATCTTGCTTGGCTTTTTGAGGATCTTAGTGTGAGTTGCTCACCTAAGAGCAAGTTAAGGATTTTTTTTTTTCTTCCAGGATCCTGGACAAGTAGAGGCCGAGTTTGCACGGATGGGTACCGAGAGAGTTCTGAAGGAGTTCCTCACATATCGGACTCCAGGTCCTCTGCTTTTGCCTAAAGGCAAAGGGTTTGGTCACCCATTGGACTCCCCAATTGAGCTGCCTGGATGGCTGTCTGAGGAAGATATCAAGTACTACACGGGCAAATATGAGAAGAAAGGCTTTACTGGAGGATTGAACTATTACCGGAATTTAGATCGGTCTGTTCCTCCTCCATCGGTTATTTAGCATATTCAGGTTGCTGAGAGAAGCATGTTAAAACTTACAAGCATGCTACTTTTCTATAATTCTTGCACATCTGAATACATTAGAAGTGCTTTTTGTATAAAACTTGAGAGTGCAATAATGCTGGGACTTGAGTAATTTTCAAAGACCTGTGCCATGCGGGTACTATATTGCTTTGAAGCTAATCATCCTTACTTGTTTCTCTCTTTCTTATTGCAGAGACTGGGAACTCACTGCACCGTGGACTGGGGCACAGGTAAAGGTGCCCACAAAGTTTATTGTGGGAGACCAGGACCTTACCTACAATTCTTATGGCGCTAAGGACTATATAAACAAAGGCGGGTTCAAGAGAGATGTCCCTTTTTTGGAGGAAGTAGTTGTGATGGAAGGTGTAGCTCACTTCCTCAATGAAGAGAAGCCTGATGAGATAACTAAGCACATCTATGACTTCTTACAAAAGTTCTGATTTGTCAAGACTCTGTGCCTATTTATATTTTTAGGGTGTCTGTACAATAATTTGCACTCTCCATGCATTCCTATTGACAGAAGCTTGTGCCATAATGGCAGGGGCTATTGTTAAGGTGGCTGTTACTGCTTCTATTCCAATATAGATAAAATGATGTTTATTTTTCATGTTTTCGATGGCGTCCTGTTTCTCCTGGACTTGTTTGCTGAATTATGATCCAAGTCCAATATCCAGCCGTTGGGGGCATAAGGTGCATCTCCTGGCTGGTACCCACGCTTCCATGGAAGATGAAAGCCTTAAATTTCTTGTTTTTCTATATTATCCACATCAGAGGACTTTGTTCACTATTTTATATTGCCATTTATGTCGAGTGACCATGTGCGTACCAAAGATAAGAGGATTGGGAATGGCAAGGTTGGCTATCCACACACGCGTACACACATAAATATGATCCATTGATTCTGATAAAAGACTCTAGACCTTTTAAGTGACCAATTTTTAAGGCTATAAGTTGTGTTTGCTAATGAGAATTAAACAGATAGGGTGTAAATCTTTTCTCTATGCCTAAGAGAAAGTACATCCTTCTTCTCTTATTGCCTATCAGATGTCCAGTCTCTTATACAATATTTAGTAATTAAAATTTTTAATTTTTATTTTTAAAATACAAGTTTAAATTTTAAGAAAAAAAGATTAAATTTTATAAAAATAAAATGAGGTATTTTTATTATATTTATAATTTAGTAAAATTATATATGTAAACACCTGACCTAGAATTAAAGATTGCGCGGGTTTATTATTGCCAATATTTTTGGGTATCTGAATCTACTTTTTCTTGAATCCGTAATGGGTCATGTAATTTTAATTTAAACCCGACCATATCTTATAGTGATAAAATGTTTGCTACATTAAAAAGTGAATATTTGAAAACTAGGTACTAGAATCGGAATGATCTAGGCATATTCTGCACAACAGAGTTACCGACAATCGAGCCAATTCTCTAGGTCTCAAAAAGAACACGAGTAATTAAGAAACTATATATCCATTTCAAGGGTATCAAGTTCAAGTTATGCGAAGAGGAGTGCAAGATTTACAAGAAATGGGAGAACAATCCCTCTGTGTGGTTCAAGACCAAGTGGATCTCTTAGTGGACCACATCGAGGAAGCATCCAGGACAATCCAACTGCTTATGACGGTTAGCACATTACGCTTGAATATGCTTCTGTGCTGAAGAACTGAGATTCTACACTCTAAGAGTCCAAGTCTAAACCTGCGTTCATGAAACTGTTCATATTCCATCAACATTACAACAATTCAATCTCTGAAATTGAAACACATTGATACACTAAACAACTCTGATATGGCAATGACTCGTGGAGCTGCTTTAATCCTTGTGTCAATTTCTTGATTTGGAAGAAAAAATTGACTGTGTTGCTCAATGAAAATTTCTTACGCTGCATTCAATGACTAAAAGACTCAGACCAGATCATGGGTGCTCTCAAAAACTTCCTGGCCTTCTACGTTTCTCAACGTTAAAGAGAACATCCAGGATGTCTGTAATGCCAGCAGTTATCTGTTGACCTGCTTTAACTGGGCCAACGCCTTGTGGAGTGCCTGAAAATTTTGATTTCACACAAAATTATTCAATTTCAGACCCAGGTTCCATGTTCAACTACAACAGAATGACTAGAAAATGGTACCACCAAGACACAGGTTTAATGGGGTTATATTTAGACTCTAGGAATTGAGAAAACTTGCATAAATATAAAATGCTTTAATTTTCACCGGGATTCATCTTACCAAATGAATCATATCAAAATGTAAGCAGCAAATTATTATTAACAGCTACTATTTGTCCAGCAAACGAAATATATATATATATATATAGAGAGAGAGAGAGAGAGAGGCATTCCTAGGAAGAAACATGTATGGGGTATTGGAAGTTGCAACCAATTTCATCTCTCTAGTGAGCACATGTAAACACATCTAGGAATGAATCTGTATAGGATAAATAGTGAACTCCTACATTAATGACAACACTGCAGAGATGTTGACAGACAACCAAGAAATCATTTTTGAAATATATACCTTCGTGATAGATAATAACTAGGGATTGGGGGGGTTTGGGTTTGGAAGTCCCTGTAGTACCTGTTAATATAATGTCTCCTTCAAAGAGTGTCATAATAGAACTTATGTGGCTAATGAGGTAAGGAATGCTAAAAATCATATCCTTGGTGGAACCTTTCTGCTGCACTTCTCCATCAACCTGTAACGAAATAGACCCAGAGACCTCATTAGGGTCTAACAACGCATTTGGAAAGAACATACAAAAATTTGAAGGAAAATGATGATTTTGAGACCTTTAGCCAAAGTTCCAAGTTGTGAGGGTCAGGCACAACTGACTTGGGAATCTGCAGACATTTTTTGCAGAGCATAATGTTAGAGTATCATCAAGGAAATAGTGAACAAGGACACATTTTCCTATAGAAAAGAATCAAAGGAAAAAGGCAAATGGTCTACATATTAATTGGTGCTGAAATGGCTAAATAATACAGGTGGGTTATATGTTGATTCTATAGGTGTTTAGCTTCATATATACCAATAAGAAGCCAGTAACAAAGAATTTTCGAAGCAATTTTATCCTGCATTAGTCCCTAGAGATCTCATCCCAATAATGCTTTGTGCTTGTTTTCATAGTGCTCATTGTTGAACCTAACAAACAAATCTAAAATATGTCAACTCAATTTTTGCTCTGTCATGATTGCAAATTATCATTAACATGATAGAATCAGAGAAAAAAAAAAAAGACACAGGAAAAATATAAGAAAATGCATTCTTACAACTGAACTAATTGGCGTGAATGTGTCCTGCCCTTTGGCAACAGTCCATGGAAGCCCTGAAGACTTATAAAAAAAAAAAAAAGCAGCAGGAAAAGGAAAAAAAAAAGACGTTGGATAAAGAACACAACAATTACAAATAACATTAAAAAAAATTCCAAAATGCACAAAAGAATTAAAAAGGATTATGGTTTTATTGCTCAATTTTACCTTTGCAGAAGCTTGGATTTCCCTTGCAGTCATATCCAAAGCAAGAGCATAGCCTATAACATTTTCTCCACCCCCACACAAAAAGAAGAAAAAAAAAAAAGCTAATTTATTATACCTCTCGGTTTTTATTTATTTATTTTTTCAATGGATGATTAAGTACGAAAGATGATACCGAAACAGTAAGAATGGGGATAGTGACTAACCTCCAACGTAATCCATGGCAGAGGCCTCGGGCACGTCGCGAGCTTTCTGGCCAATAACTATGGCGAGCTCCACTTCGTGATCCAGCGACTCCAGAGGAGGCGGGATCTCGATTGTGCCGCCATTTTCCAAGAAAGACGACGTCGGTTTCAGGAACAGCACGGGATCCTGAAATAAATATCACAGTCGAAATGTGAGATAATTGAATCGAGAGGTCGTCGATTAACTATAATTCAGATAAAACAAGGAAAAGAGCATTCCACCTTCGGGACGGCGTTGCCGAGCTCTCTGGCGTGAGCGACGTAGTTTCGGCCGACAGCGACTATTTTCGTACCGACTTGGAGAAGCTTCTTTATGCCGGACGATGCCGTCGCCATTTCTCTTCCTCGTTTTTTCAGACAAACCACCGCAGCACTTCTCCTCCCTTTATTTTAGCGAAAATTGGAATTGTCAATAATACTGAATATTATAATTATTTTATTTATTATAAAAATAATATTTTATCAAAATAAATATTTTATTATTAATAGAATTATTTGATGAGATATAAAAAATTATTCTAAATAAAAAAAACTTTTTATAACATTTAATATTATTTGTTAATTTAAATAAAGTATTCATTCATTTAACATTTTCTCAATCGACACAAATACGTACATTTATATATTACAAAATGAACTATAATAAAGAAATTCGTATTTAAATTGATATAAAAAATATCAAATTATTAATTAAATCATTACCCCCAATGTTAATATTTGTATGGTAATTAATTATAAAAGCAGTTTTGAGTAAAAGTTACTACACATCTATCGTTTCTCCTACTTTTGACGACAAGGCTTGCAATTTTGACTGTTTAAAGTCTTACTGACACCGATCAGGGGCTCCGGTAAATGACTTCCTCGAGTGTTATTTGCCAATTCCACCAACTGTGCACACATGAACGTGAGATGACGAGGGACACGTGACCTTGTCCCAAATCAAGACCGAAGACCCGTCATCTCATAATCTGCACGGGAAACTCTGGTTTTCCCACGAATGGCCCAGAGATGAAGGCCATCTTCGGATACTTTATGTCCGAAGCGCTTTGTTCAGGCCCCAAGTAGGCCTTTGCATCTTTCTCTGTGACATTTTTAGTCCATCTCATGAAAATGGGCCTCTTTAATCTTCTGCCATATTTTGGGCTAGATAGCTTCCTACCATTAGTTGTACATTTAACCAATTAAATCCAACAATTAATAATTTACATCTTTAATTATTTTTATAACATTAAAAATGAATAAAGCTATTTGTATGGGATAAATTGAACATGGTAAATACGTCAGTGAATCCCTACGCTCTATGCAAATGTTACCGCTCGCTATGGTTTATTATTTATCACTTTTTTTTAAAAAAAATTCTTAAAAAAAATTAATGAACGATCTAGCCCAGCCCAGTTAGGTTAGCTTTAGAATAATTAGCAAAGCGCTTCTTTCTTGCCCGCTGGAATGAAAATTGGCAACAAATTTGTACTCTATGAGATGCTGACATTTTAGGTTCGCGTGTCATTTTTTTTTGGGGGGGGGGGGGGGGGGGGGGGGGGGGGGGGGGCCCAAAATCCAATTCATTCACGAGATAATCATATAACAACCACATTTCTTTCCTCAATTAAGCTATGCTCATGCACAAGCCTACCCGAACTTGTTCACAAATGCTTCCCCCGTATACATTGGTGGCTTGACGGGGTATCATTTGTGGGCATGCATTTCCCTTCTTAATTAATGATGAACTTGTTTGGTCCCATTTAGGCCATAACATAGATAGAAAGTCTTTCCATCTAGAATTAATCCGCTAATTACGCCAAACGTCATGATATCTGTTTGTTTTAAAAGATGAAACAGCACGTGATCTTGTTTAGAATGACCTCTTTTTTTTGGGGGGGGTGGGGGGTGGGGGGATATATTCAAAAAAGAAAAAAGAGAAATTAACTTTACTTGCCGAAATCATTAATGGTTCCCATATGTACTTTGTTGAATTTGGGTTCGGAAAGGCTAATTCATTATTTAATTGGCCACTGATATATATTATATAGGAATAGGAATGACCCCAGCGGCAATTTTACTATCCACTTTTTCGCCTCATCTCCCTACAGTTTCATCGATTCGGATGTCCAAACCAAACTAGAAAGAACAAACAGCCGAGGTGTAAGACATGTATAGTGAAGACATTTCATGTAGCCACCGTCTGCTGTGAAGGCTTCCGTTTTCAATTTCAAGTGCATGAAAAAATAAATAAATAAATAAATAAATAAATTTGTAATATAATACGTCTGAAGCTGTTAATGCTGCTAATAGGATCCATTATAACAAGTCGCACACTCATATTCCAGAAATACAGAAAGAAAGAAATTCCACGATCAAACTCCCAAAATAGAAATTCCTATCTATTATTTTGGAGATTTATAATTCTTCCGTTTTACTGGATGGGATTTCAATGAAGTAGATTTACAAACATCTATATATCTATACTAAATTTATGACAAAGGATTGTCATGTGGTATATAATTCTTTGATTATTTTAGAATATTTGGAAGTGTTTTACGTATATCTCAAACTCTCCTTATTTTGAAACAATAAATGTGTAAACACGAATAGATTCTTTATTTTTTTCTTTTCAGTTTTGAGAAAATATAAAGATTGGGCGATACGAAAAACTAACATTCATTAAAATCAATTGTTTGGAAAATAAGGGTTGGGAAACTCAAAAAGGCTGAGACGTTTTGCGATTTTTTCCATGTTCTGAATCTGAGTTTAACTGAGTTTATCTAAGGTTATTGGAAGACTTGGGAGGATTCCTACAATCTGGATCAATCTCTAAGCTTGCTGTTAAACATCATAAGGTAATTTGCTTTAGATGCCTGACCAAATTTACATTACTGTACATGGAGTCTCTTGCTATTGGGTCTTGTATCTAACCTTCTGTATCTTTATTGTGTTTCTTCTCTTGTATCGGGGAGCTGCTAAGGACTTTGAAGATTATATTTCCTTGAATCGTATATCATTAATTCATCTTTGTGTTAAGGAATGATTATTATTGCTTTCAAGATCGACAGCTGGTCATTGGCTCACATGATACAACCATGAAGTTGTGAGCCTGAGATATGACAATCTTTCCCATCGTGGCCTTTTCTTGTCTATTTCATATTTCTCTTGTCATCCTCATTTTCTGCACCAATTGGTATAGCTTTCACCAACTCTAAGTTAAGCTTGGTATTTAGAAACATCAGAGATAAAATTAAGGGATAAGTTTTTTTTTTTAATCTTTTAATCACAAAATACACTTTTTTTTATTGATGTAATGGCGAAATAGAAATAGAAATATATATATATATTTTGCATAAGTATAAAAGTTTGCTCATTTATTGTTAATGAGTTTGATTGATTCGGCTTTTAGAGTTTTAACTTGCGATGAGAATTTCCTTTTTAATTTGAGATTCAAGAGAATTCAAAGACAGTATTCTTTAGTTTCGTACACATGAGACTATCCATTTTTTATTCAATGCCTATACACATTTCCTTTTATTCAATGCCTATCCATTTTTATTGATGTATTACTCTTCAAATAAAATAGAAACACCTTTCTTACTGTATATATTTTTTATTGTTTCTAATTTTAAATATACCAATATAATTTTAATTAATTTTACTTGTAAGGATTTATTTATTTTATTTCTTTGTTCTTCTTCTTTTTTCTGTATAATTTACGGTCAATTCTACGTGCATCTTTATCATAGAAATCCCAGAATGAGACTTAGAAGGCCTGCATATTCTGGAAGAATTTCACGAGATGTATTCTAACAAAATACTATTCATATATTAGAGATTTAGAGGTTGTATTCGTGAGTGTGAATGTGTGCACCGGATGAATACCGTTTTTAGAATGAGTCCATAAAAGATTTGACTCATACATTGTCTTTTCTATTGGGTTCTCTTCTAATGAACAGAAATCTATTTGGGTGGAAAACGTAGAAAAGAAACGTAAAATTCATTGAGCAAAAAAGAAAAAGGAAAACTAAAATATATATTTACTGGAAAACAAAAAAGAATACAGGAACTTGAATTATTACGCTTAACCATAAAAAGTCTAAAAATATATTAAGGAATAACCCAACCTATATATATATATATATATATATAATACAATTAAAAAAAATTCTAACCCATATGTAAATTGAAATTTTCCATAACAAGTTGGATGCGATTGTCTTACATGCATGATGTTATCTCCAACGACTGCCAGGCTAATATTATTTGCTAGCGAGTCATTCATTTATCAATAATTATTTCGGCAATAAACAAGGATTCCTTCGTTTGCCAACAAAATTATATAGATCCGATATATGTAACATGATATTTTCGCAATGCTTGAACCACCCAAAAATAAATAAATAAATAAAAAGGGTACTGAAAATATATTACGCTGATAGATGTTACATGCAAGTTAGCCGCTCAAGGACACAGATTCCCCCCCCCCCCCCCCCCAAAAAAAGTCTTCTGTATATTGTCGTCAATATGTGCAACAAGACCCGTTATAGCTATCAAGCACGAAGATATGTTCGTATATTGGCAGTTGACGCGAGTCACTTTCATGTAGAAGTAGTGGGTGTCCAATGCTCAATGAATCATTCTTGCTCAAAGCAGTAGGATTTATGTCAAATCGTCAGTGGATAATTAGCCCAATAGTTAAAAGCTAAGACCTTTAATTTGATAAATTTAAACTTCGAATCGTATACGCATTTCCCTAAGGGAAGTCCGGACAAAAGATTTTTAGGACACCAATCGTCACCTTTGGACTTGAGGATATACTTCTCCAGCAATATGCAGCACCATGGGAGACCAAAAGACCAACTCTTGTGGACAATCTAGCTGAAGTGAAGGAGATATTCTCCACTATAAATGATTTCTGCCTTCAGGGAACCTCATTTCTAAACCGGTGTGCACATCGATCTTGGTAGGGGGTCGATAAGTGGTTTTAAACGGTGGAATATTGTCAATTACGACTTAATGTTTTTATTATCTTTATGTAGATATTTTGTTATTTTATATTTAATATGCTTTTATAAATTCTAAGTGAACATAAATATCTTTTATTAATTATGAAATAAAATTGAACTCCTTTATTTAAACTTTTGCAATAAATTAATTATATTCAGTAAAATATAAACAAATAAACTAGGTTTTTTTTTAATGCAATCGAGCATTTATTTCAACATTTTAAATATTTAACTTTAGATTCAATTATTTTAATAATAAAATAATCTCGAAAGTATGTTGACTAGTAACCAAAGATGTCTAGTTTTATATTTAATAATAATTAAATAGGACTGTCAAACTCATGGGCCAAGCCCCATTTTTCAAGGAATATTTTTGCTATAATTAATTAACATCCGGTAGTAAATCCTGTAATTGAGGATTATCTTCCTCTTTTTTTTTTTTTTTCTCGTGGATTCTCTTATTAAACTTTTACATTGAGATATAGAATAGGAAGCGTGATTAGTCACTTGTGGGACTTAATATTGAAGCATGCAAGTACACACTACGAGTCTCTCATTGTGGGAGATCAGTGTGAGAAAAGAAAATTAATATTTTTCTCAAATGACTTTTCTAACTCCTAACTTGCTCTGCCATTATGCTGATTTTGGATAATTTTTCAACAGAAACAAGTCTCTCTTTGAAATAATAATATGTCGTGCAATAATAATATAATCCCTCTAAAAAAGGAAATTAATCCTGAAGAGTAGCATTGCTAGAGAGAAAAGGTATATATACGGGAACATCTTGATGTTGCAATTCCTCCGAGCAATGCTTCGGTCCGCTTAGATCTCAAAAGCCAACATAATAATCTTAAGGACAGATTTGGCTGAACTAGTAGAGATGTGGGTTTTGGATGTACCAATCCATTTGCCCCACTAACTACTACTTCATTCGTGATATATTTGTAAAAATGTCATTGGCTGGTTTGGAACGTGTATACTCGAGTCTCGGACACGATAAAGAAAAATTGATTGAAGTGCAATTTGTCGACAGGATCATCAAAAGTGGGTGTAATGGTGGAATAATTGTTGATAAGATTGATTCCTTTGGTCATCACTTGGAGCAAGTTGTAACTAGATGCACATGCATTGTTGCATCTAAGCGTGACACAGAAATTAGTCTTTCATGGTAATTGTTGATTTTGTAAAGTCAGGTTTTAATTAAAATGTTCATCCTTTTTTATAACTTTTTGACGAATTGGGATTGCCATCATCAAAGAAATGGAAAACAAGAGTAAAGAGAGAGAGTTTGTCTGAATTGTGGAACGTACGCAATGAGAGTTATTCTCAAGACCCTGAACTTGCATTACGCGTACTGTTTTAGATCCATCATTCTAGCCCAGTTTAGGACTTTGCAAGAGAAATAGTACAAATAGATTTAGTGTCAATTAACGTGCAAATTGGCATAAAGATACCTTTTGACTGTAAAAGACCACAAAAAGAAGAAAAAAAAAAAGGACGAGAGAGATTAAACGAGTGAAGAGAGAGTGCATGCGAGAAAACTTATTTGGCAGGGAAGTATACTATTTCATTAGAAGAAGCCACTTCCATCAGAGAAGTAAAAGACTCGGGGGACTCTCTAGTTTTGACAAGTCCAGGAAAGAAAGAAATCAAAAAAAAAGATGCGCAAGAAATTACGGACACTTTTCCTCAAAAAAAAAAAAAAAGGAAAAAATAAAAGTGGACAGCTATCTACATCATAGTTTTTTCAAACTAATTTGCAACGTCTCCTTAATCAAATAAATAAATTATTTTAAAAAAATGTTCTTTCTCTATCTGAAAATAAGTTCAATAGCCATTATTTTTTATATATACTCTATGTTAATCCCCATTAGCATTGTGCAGGTAGAAAATTTTCTTCTTCAGGAAGCAAATTTTAATCTTTTACTGAGTTGAGTGTCTCCTGAAATTAATTTAAGATACTTGAGTTAATCGGACTTGTCTAAAGCATTATGGTTCAGCACACCAGCTTTAGCCAACAAATCCCTCACAAAGTATATGATAACCTTTTAAAAAATATATATATATATATATTAAAAGAAGAAGAAAAAATAATAATTTTTTTAGAAAAAAAAAAATAAAAACTCAATTTCAAAACTTTGTTGAGGACTGCATTGAAGAAGCGTACAAGTCAGAACACAATTAGAACTTTAATGATAGAGGATGCTCTCCGTTACCCCCGGATAAAATCAAGCTTACAAAAGAAGAAACAAAGAAACTGATGTGAAAAGGAGTCCGGCTGTAGTGCCCTTAATAGACAAGGTGCGTGCTACAAAATCAATATTTATGGTTTCGGATCCATCAAAAGTTTGCCATGGAAAAGCATGTGGATGAAAGGTCTTTTCCTCGCGTCATAATCTAAATTTCTACTCTGCTTATAATGGAGACACAGCGACACAGCTTCCATCTTTCCATATGGGTCCTGATTAGTGATAGCAAACGTGTAAAAATGAAAATGACTTTGATGCCAACAAATCAAAGGATATTATTAAGATTCCCCAAATACCTTTCCACTGAGAGAAAAAAAAATTTCCCCCAAGTATCTACGGATCTTGATACCATTTTCCTTATCTATTTGCCTTTATTTGCATATGTGTGCAATGATCCACGACGATTGATGAAGATGTGCTATGACGCTGATGGGTAGTGGAAGTCATATTTCCTGGTGACAGCTTATCATCTATATTAGCAATACAATTCAAAGATGGAAAGTTTAATCACAATAACAAGGGTGAGGGGAAGTGAAATTTCCACACTTGGGGAGAAAAATTCAAGTAATACCGCACGATCACCTTCAAAAGGCAAATGGATGTATATATATATATTATATAAGATTATAAGTAAGTTATACTCAAAAAAAAAAAAAAGGAAATCCCCTCTTTTCTCCTCTCCGCATATATATTACTTCTCAATTTGACATAGCGTATGTGGAGGCCCACTGGATTGTATTCGGCTATTCGTTACTTTAAATTTCGTTTGCCGTCTTGAAGGAACATGAGTGCCACAGAAAGACGTACCAACCAGAATCCCACCCTACCTTATAAAGACTCCACCATCAAACCAATTTGCTTACTAATTTTCCCTCTCACAAAAGGAGATCCCACCACTATTATTTTACCCTATCGATCTCTCCTCTAAGTACTATAAAAACAGAAGGCAACAAGAAAATAAATAGTAGCAAAATGTTTCAGGCAAAAGATTGCCACAAGCACCCAACAGTGCCAGAGGTACAAGGTCTTGAGCACATATTTAAAAAAAAAAAAAACAAAAAGCAAAAGGAAAAATAATATTCTCCCTAGTACTTGAATGATTTCTTATTCTATTTTTTTTTTTTATTAATGGTCCTATTTCCTTTTTTGGTCTATTAGGTTGTGGAGGAACTAAAGAAAATGGCAGACATAGGCTTACCTATAGCGGCCATGGGCTTGGTTGGCTATCTCAAAAATTTGATCCTGGTTGTCTGCATGGGAAGGCTAGGGAGCCTGGAGCTCGCCGCCGGCTCCTTGGCTATTGGTTTCACCAACATCACAGGCTACTCAGTCCTATCAGGGTTGGCCATGGGGATGGAGCCTCTTTGTAGCCAAGCGTTCGGCTCAAGGAACCACTCAGTGGCAACCCTGACTCTAAAAAGAGTAATCGTCATGTTACTACTTGCATCACTGCCTATTGGCTTGCTATGGGTCAACCTTGAGCCCCTTATGCACACCCTCCGTCAAGATGTTGATATTTCCCGAGTTGCAAGTTTATATTGCCGCTTTGCCGTTCCGGACCTCATTGCCAATAGCCTTCTGCATCCAATACGCATATATTTGCGTAATAAAGGGACTACCTGGCCATTAATGTGGTGCACAGTGGTCTCTACAATTCTTCATCTTCCTATCACAATATTCTTTGCGTTCACTATTTCCCTTGGAGTGCCCGGGATTGCAATTTCTAATTTCCTTACCAATTTTAACACCCTCTTTTTCGTCCTTCTTTACACGTACTTTACACGGGAGCCGCCGGATGATGACGCTTGCGCCTTGACCACACCACTGTCACCGTCACCATCTTTCGTAACTTCACTGGCAGAGGAATGGGGGATTTTACTTAGACTTGCTATACCAAGCTGTGTCGCTGTTTGCTTAGAGTGGTGGTGGTATGAGCTCATGGTAATCCTAGCAGGTTATTTACCGAAACCTCGTGTTGCTTTAGCCACTTCGGCAATTGTCATTCAAACCACTTCCCTTATGTACACATTGCCAGCGGCACTCAGCGCCTCGGCGTCAAGCCGTGTAGGCAAAGAGCTCGGTGCGGGCCAGCCAATGAGGGCTCGCTTGGCAACGGCGATTGCCGTAGGACTCGCAGTCTTGAGCGGATCTTTTGGCTTGTTGTGGACGACCGTAGGGAGAGAAGCGTGGGGGAGATTTTCACAGAGGATAGCGAAGTTCTGGAGCTAACAAGGATTGTGCTGCCGACAATTGGACTATGTGAGCTTGCAAATTGTCCACAAACCACAAGTTGTGGGATTCTAAGAGGAAGTGCAAGGCCCGGCATTGGGGCAGGGGTCAATTTTTACTCATTCTACTTGATGGGTGCACCAGTGGCCATAGGCTTGGCCTTTTTTTGCCAACTGGGGTTCGTGGGTCTATGGTATGGTCTTCTAACTGCTCAAATTACATGTGCGGTGTCGGTCCTAGCCGTAGTGTACAAAACAGACTGGGAAAGAGAGTCGTTAAAGGCCAAAGACCTGGTGGGCAAGAGCCACTCTTTAGCACACGCAGACCCAACAGACGTCCTGCGCGAAGGAGTTGCACAATTCCTGAAAGAAGTTGATCTTGAAAAGTGAAAAAAGAAAAAAAAAAAAAAGTAACAATCACAGAAAAGTGACGTGATCGTTAGTATGACAAAAGTTGACACTAGATATTTGCAGTGAAAATTTTCAATGTTTCATGAACCATAATCGGCTATTTTGCTGTACGGGATTCATTTGGCTTGTCTTTTCAGTTCTGTTGTCCCTTCTAACTATAAGCTCCATGAATCTACTCTATCCAACTTTGGATTGTCAAAAGGTAAAGACGGATTTGATGATAGAAGTTTGCCTAGATAGATGGCTAGGCGTACGCTTCAATGCGAGTTACGTCCCATCCTTCTTGGTACTTTCTCTTCCAACAAACGTGCCAATTATTTAGTCATATTTTTGCCTATTTCTACCACTAGTATAGTACTCCATCGACCATTTTATTTCATCGTATATCTACCTATTGTATATAGAATGTGGGTAGGAAAAAAATAACCAAATAAGATATTCATTTTTACAAAATATTAATTAAGGTGTTTGCTGTATTTAATTATTTTTATTGTAAATATAATTTACTCATAATTTTATACCACAAATTTATTTTACTATTTTTTATTTTAAGAGATTATTTATTATATGACATAAGATCATGAGTGAATTATATTAAAAAACAGAGTCAAAATGAAAATTTCTGAACAACTTGATGGAGGAGAAAAATTGCATATATATATATATATATAGATATCTCTCAATTTAGTTGAGTATTCCTTGGGACAAAGGCGGATTCAAAAGGCACTTATTTAAGAAATCAGGCAAGGTTACGCATCAGCCGAGCGGGAGGAGGGAGGGAAAACTACAAATTAAAATATATATTGCACTTTGTAAGCAAAATATAATTTACCGTGGATAGCTTTGCTAAGTATTGCATGCTTATAATTTTCTCATCTCTTTCTAGCTTGCCATATCTACCTAAAGAAACCACAATATTTCATGAAATTAATAGTGACATCTTTGCAAAAGCTGTGCTTTAGGCTTTGGGGAAGAACAAATTTGAACAACACACATGTGATGACAAAACGGCGTTACCATATACCGGACCACATGCGTTCTAAGCGTCAATGGGAAATTGCGAACTATGAACCTTTTAACCAAATTGCAGCACATGATTACCATTCCTAAAAATAGAAACGTACTGCATGTTATTATTGGTGGTAACCCCCCCCCCCCCAAAAACCCCCTTCTCCCCAAACAGCGTCCATTGGTAGGGTCCTCCTATTCCTAACTTGTTATATTCTTAACCTTTCCGGTTACTTCCCCCCCCCCCTCTCAACTTCACACCACCTTGATATACTTCATCTTTTCTGTTGTAATATAACGAGTTTTTAACAGTAAAGCCTCTTCAATTCATCAAAAAGAATAAAAAAAAAAAAAAACGAGTTGTCATGAGACCGAAACTACGTGGGCGGCCCTGTAATATTTGCTTGCTTCTGTTTTCAATGGAGTTTCCATTCGATTTGTCATAACACGCATTACAATATTTATGCACATTCCTTGTAAGTAAGAATATGCATTAAGTTCAATCGATGGTCAGAAAAATGCATTCAAAAGTTCAATCGTCCTTGACAACAGATAAAGTAGTGTATATAAAGAAAAAAGGAAGGTGGGGTGGGGGGAACATGTGCAAAATATCAAGAAGAAATTGACCATGTGTAGGGCACATGCAACCCTTTATGTCCGGTATTTATCTGTCCCTGTTAACAAGTACGAATTTATACGTCGTTTTCTAGCGTTTTCCATTTGAAAAGTCAAAAAGCTCGTGAACTAAAATCCTTCACTTTTTTTTTTTTTTTTCATATGGTCTCCCATGCAGTAAAAAGATTAAAGTCAGCTTTTGTCACATTTAATTTTCATGATACGTGGTTTAGCACTCAGCAATACCCAACTTTCTCTATTTCCATTTTCTTTTTTCTTTTTGTTATTTTTATTTCACTTTTGCTTCCTTGCTTTTAATTATCCTCCCCTTTAAATTTGCATTGAGTGCGTACTGTCGCAGCCCGTTAACTTCTCTAAAATATAACTTATTTGTACGTACAGTGCTCGATTTTATATGGCAAAAGGTTACTTTTTTACCCAATAAGTATGCTCTCATTATATTTTTCTACACTAAATTTATTGACAATTTCATTGATGTCATTAGACACACACTGTCAAATTCTCCACATTTCGTATTAAATCGAAAGTCACTCAACAAACAAAAACAGATTTTGATAATAATTATTATGAAATTATTAATTTTTACCTAAGGTCTACCTCTTCTTGTACAACGCAGGAATTGGCAGTGTGCATTAGTTAGAATCCCAGAAAAACCTAAAAAGAAGCATGTAGCGAGGCTGGGCCCACATTATCTTCAATTCTTGTTTCTTGATATATGTTCGGAAATGTAATTATATAGCAAGATGTTGAAAAGGACGCTTTAATACGCACGCGCACACAAACACAAATAGATTTTATAAATCCATGTTAAGAGAATATATTTTACAATCGTAATCATTAGTCACAACTACAGTTCATATTTTACAATTTCTTTTACCTTATTTATTAGAATGAAATTACATGATCTCTCATCGACCAGGGAGAAATTAAAAATTTCAGATTTCAATCAATGGAGAATTAACACAAATTGGAGATAGGTCGTCAGTACCGTACAATCCGGACATATGGGGCTTTTAACATACAAAAGGTCAAGCCCCAAACAAAGACCGGGTCTTTGATATCGAAACGGAGGCCACCAAGATCGGCCCGGAGGTCAGTTGAATTGTTACTGACCCGTTGGGCCCACATTATGACTCACCTCACATCCCATCGGCTCTCAGAGGAAGGGCCCACTCGCATTTCTTTACGCCTCAGACGTCGAAGCGATGGCCTGTGGTCGGTGTTCCCTTTTGTTTTTCAGGAAACTTGTAGTGAATTGAACTTTCATAGAAAAACGAAAAAGGAGGAGAGTGACAAAAGGTGAATTACTGGCTACTGGCATAGACTTGTTTTGATCGTCCCCACTCGGATAGAAGCCGCCATATGGTTTTAGATGTGTCGAGGCCTGAAGTCAACTCAGATTGCCCTCAAGGGAAAGAGGGTGCTTCGACTTCGGCAGCACTGCCTACGATGGTTTGTGAAAGACATGCAAGATTTTTTCTGATTTAAAGCACAGTTAGCCAAGTTATTTAAGATTCTGTCGAATTTTTTTTTTCATCAGTTTTCTGCACAATTGAACAAAATTGACTAACAAATGTGCTGTAAGAACCCTTTTATGGATGCAATCTAAGGCCACATGAGAGTCCACCTCTAGTAACACGAGTTTGAAGTCATAATTATATGTTAAGTGGAGTTCTTTTATGTCCAAGCATTTTCCTCAGTACATGTACCTATACTCTTTTCTAGACCCGTAATCAACAGGCGGAGGGCCAACTGCTTTCGATGAAGCCCAGTGAAAGTCAAAGCTAAGGAAATATTTTGCCGTTGGATTGCGACCAGCAGTTCGAGTCAACCTTTTCAGAATCAGTCATCTAAGAACCAAGAAGCGTAAAAATTTAGCACTTAATTTTCGCAATTCATAGCTACGAAACGCAGACTTTAAGCATAACCTAAATAATCAAGACCCTTTACAGGTTGCAGGCTCCATATCTGCTTTCTTAGAGTCTTAAAATTCGCGCGATTGCCCCAGAACCGAAGGAATCTAAAAGACTTTAATTGGTCCAGAATTTATTGCAGCACAACACTTCACCAAGATAGAATAATAATGGTCAAATGCTCTAAGCAATAGGAGTTTTATACGATTGACTAAAATTTGATATTTCAATGCTCATTGATAAAGACTCTTATGACGTCTTTGACTACAGAGAAACCCATTTGTTTGTTAGACCAAATGGAAAACGGCCCAACAAAAATATGTCAGTAATGTCAGTAGCCTTCGCACATCTTTGGAAATCCTTCGTAGCAGTAGGAAGACTCACGGAAGGTTTTTAATCTCAAAACCGTCAACCCATGCCTGAGGCAGTGATTGTATATATTGGTGACATTAGTAAAAGCTCTACATTTTCTTTGTTCCGTTTTGAAATATCCGAGAGATAGGAGCAGATGGTGCACCACTTGATTCGAAATTTTCAGTTTGAGTTTTGGTTGAGGGGAGATATATATATCTTGAGAGAATGACTATCAACTAACCCGTTAGCTAATGAAATCTAGCGTTTCAATGAGAATTATAATCAACATCTGCATATACTCAAAAATTTTGTGTGAGAGAGAGGAGAATGGAAGATAAAGAAGGAGTTTCAAGGTTTTCCCCGTTAATCCATATAAGGAAAGCACATTTAGTATTCAAACGTGACATTTGCAAATTAGCAATACAAGTCGTTGCTCTTTGCAGTCCTTATTCATACCATATATTCACACCATAACTATTATGTACCATGTAAGTACATGACCAAACCATCACACACACACAAGCACGCACGCACACGCACACATATAAACGTCACAACATACATTTAAAACCCATTATTATTTTTTTAAGGTGCCAATTTTCCAGAGGAAAATGCCAACTTTAGTTTTGGGTGCCATCTTCAGATTGAGCTTCATAAGGCTTTTTAGGATGACAGAATTTGTTGCGGCAGTGTGGTGGACGGTGGAAATGGCCACAACCATGTCGGCAATGACCTTTATGCCACTTATGCCACTTATGCCACTTATGCCACTTGTGTCCATCTGGGTATTCGCCTGCTGGTAGGCCACTGCCTCCGTATTGATCTTCAACCTCATCAGTTTTCTCGCTTTCCCTGAAACCAATTTAATGTGCAGGTGTCAGTATAACAAGTAGTTGCAGTAACCACCTTTAACATTAGGAACAATTAATTATGGCAAGGTGAAATTAGTTTTATGTTTTTGCTTTCAACTATTAATTAAAGTTAATCGATAAGGACCATTACTCAACATGCTCATTGGTTGAGCACACCAACTGGAAGTGGGACATTACTTAATATAAAACATTGCGATTATAGTCCCTTGCTTTGCTCGGAAAAACAATAAATTTAGGGTAACGTGAGGGTAATGAAGAGATGGAAAGAGAGGGATTCGTACCCTCGGTAAACAAAAGCCGTGACTCATGTATTCATGATAAGTATTGGAATTGTAATAACAATATTTAAACTAAGAACTAATGTGGGACTTGAACACTATAGAGCATGTCAACCTAACTATTTAAGTTCATGGAGGTGAAATAGAGACAAACTGAGAAAGCCTACACCCACACCACACTTTGGTGCACATAGTTTTATTACCTAATGAAGTGGAAGCTTCAGCTGATAGTATGAGAACAAATGCAAGCAGAGCACAAAGAAGGAGAAAGAGAGACTTGGAAGAAGCCATTTTCTAGCTCTTAGATTCTAAGAGAAGGTTGAGAATTGGTGAGTGTGTCGCAAGAGCAGCAATTCAGTTCTGCCATATTTATAGGCAAGGTGGTGGCCATGAGTTAGAATTATTATAAGTTAATGAAATTTTATTCCGTATATTAAACAAAAATTTATTAAAATATAACTTGTATATATGAAATATAACATTAAAGCATGACATTTAAATTTAATTTGACACATTAGACATTGAATTAGTCTGGCAATTAAAATATGTAAGTTTATATATCTATGTATATATTATGGTTCATTATATTTATTAAGAAATGCATTTTTAATAATTTATTTTTAAAAAATTAAATTATGAGTATTTTTCTTTTAAAAATATAAAAATAAATTTAAGAGTAGTTGTTTTTTAATTTTAAGGAAAAAATGAAAAATAATAAAAAAAACTTAAATTATAATTATTTTTTCTTTTTAAGAAAAGATAGTAAATTGAAAAACATTCCCTCTCTAAAACATGAAAAATGGAATTTTGAATTTTTTTAAAAAAATTTACTTCATAAATACTTACGTTACTATAATTATATATATAATTAATCGAGTAAATTATAATACATATTTTAATTTTATTAAAATATTTCAAATTAAAAATTGAGACAATATTAAATATTATAAATTATTAAAATTATTAAAAAGTTAAATAAATTAAATATTTTAATATTTTTAATATTAAAATAATATCACTACATACTAATTTTTGTAATAATATTATACACAAAATATATTTTTAACATCAAGATATTATTTATAAAATTTTTAATCATGCATTAAAAGTACCAAAACGTACAATTTTATTAAAAATTTTATATAAAAAAATTGATAATCTACCTCGAGTGGACATAAATGACATCAAGCAACACAACAAGAGATCTGCACATAAAAAACCTATGCGCACACCAAAAACTAACGAGTTATGTCCTTTTACGAGTGACCCCCCCCCCCCCCCCCCCCGGTGCACGAAATTCTTTTAATAACAATTTGCTCAACGTAGCACCAGAATTTAAGCCAAGTTTTGGCATGAGAAACTATTCATTATTTGTCTGAACTGTACTACAAATACGTATCAATTTTGGGAATGCGCATCAAATATCATTTTGAAAGTAATAAATAATTAATTATATATCATGTCAAACAGTATTCATAGCAAAGGCAACGCAATTAACCCTAAGTTTGAGTGACATGCCCTTGAAAAAAATAAATAAATAAATATGACATTCCGTCATTTTTCAGGTGTATGAATATCATTAGCACTTCAGCAGCGTTTGTGTTAAGTAATGGACATCAATGTCAACCTATTTTTTTATTTTTTGAAAATGTAATGTCAACTCATTTACAAGATATTTAATACCGACGCATAAAATTAAAGTCAAAATAATGAAACTTCGGCCACTAGAAACGGCCCACCTGTAGCTTGGCAACAAATTGAGGGAGACGACCTTCATTGAGTGTTCTGACCAAAGACCTATTAATAATACAATTTATCTTAAATTTAATTTATTGCCTGAGATGAAGTTGACAAATAAATAGATAACGTTCTTATAGCTGCCATCTGTTTTCTCTGCACTTGCGGAAATGTCGGATGGGTTCAAAGTTGACAAGTAATACCCTATCACTCGGAAAGAAGGAAAAATAATATATATATGATATTTATTGCAAGATATACTACAAGAAGAAAAAACGTCGGGCTGTAACGATACTAAAAAAAAGTTCAGAGAGATTGTAGACCAATTCAAACCCCAAAGAAGTACCCTTGACCGAAGTTTCATGAACTTGTCTTATTTTACAACTTTATTGCGCATACGATAAAAGACAAAAGGAGGATTAATAATTAATTAGTATACGACTAATTATCAACTAGATTTAAATTTTCACATTATGCATTTTTTAGATATTAAATAAATAGTATCAAAATAATTAAATTTAAATTATTTTTTAAATAACATTTAATAAACTAATTTAAATTTTAAAAATATCTTAATAAAACGAAATTAATTTTATTATGAATCTCAATTAGTATCTTAATTAATTTAGAAATTTTAAATTTTGGACTTGTCTTAAAAAGTTGAATGAATTTAAAATTGAGAGATTAGACAAGAGGTGAAGTAAATTTTATTGTCATATATCAATTATAACTAAATTTATAATAAAAAATTTTAATCAATAATATTATTATAATAATTATAAACTTCAGCATTTAAAAAAAAGTTGTTTAGTAAAAACTTAACATTTGAAATTGCATAATTTGGTTTAGAAAAAAACAAAGAAATTATATTTATTTTTATAATGTGAATTTATACAATTTACGTTCTTATACGTTTTTAAAAATATATATACAATTTAATTTGATTAATTAAATTATCATTAATTGAATTAATATAAATTGATTTTTTTAATTTGACTAAATTTTTTAATTTTAGAACATGGATTAACCAAACCATGATGTAGTAATTTTTTATTTTTTTATTTTTATCCCAATAATACAAAAAAATTATTAATAGAATTATATATGCCATATAAATGTCACTAATATATTATTATATAATAATTACTTATTATCTTATGTATAAAGATAATTATAAAATTTTTTTGATCAAAAAATACATGAAAATTGTTTTTTCTTCCAAATCAGAATTTTTAATTTTTTATTGAAATTAAATTTAAATTGGTTTACTATTTTAAGGGAGAAAGAAAGATAATCTAACCAAAATTTTCAATTAACCAAATTTCAATCTTTAATTTAGCGTAAATAAATTATTGGGCTTAAAATTTAATTTTTCAATCTAATTTGGCCTTTTTCTATTTATAGAGGAGATCCAATGGCCAAAATCAATAAGAAGGCCATCATGGAGTAATTTTGAGGTAATCCTATTCTTAACGAGGATTTCATGGTGTGGAGTCTAAAAAATTTTCAAATGTACTAAGTTTTATCTTGATTTTTGTAAAATAATTATTTTAAAAACTTATATAATTGATTTTTAGATCACAATAAAATCACTTCAAAGTTTATACTAATTAATAGTAAGGAAAACTGATGATAATTTTGAGTGACTAATGATGCAAATTATTTTAAATTTAATTTATCGAGGGAGATGGAGTTGACAAACGAGTGGTTAAACGTTGTTATAGCAGCCGTGCGTTTTCTCTTCACTTGCAGAAGAGTTGGAACGGTTCAAAGTTGACAAACTGTGCTATATAATTCGAAAAACAAAACAAAAAATAAAATAAAATAAATGTATTGTTAAAAAAATATGATATATTTATTAAAGGGAAAATTAAAGAAAAAAGTCAGACTCCACAGCCGCCACTAGTTTGTGAGCGTCATTCTTTTATTGCGACCCTCGTTGGCGGCAACGTGGCACCCCCCACAAAAAAAAAAAACGTAATATGACTCATTTTGTATATCTGAATAGTCACTATAACTCATAAAAACAACTACTACTACTTTGCATCTTATCCCACGCGCTCATAAAAAGCTTCTGCGGGCAAATTGTGGAGGGCTGGTGGTGCCTAAAAAGTTTCTGTGGCCCATACCTAAAAAGAAGCCCCCCAGAGACCGACCGACCAAGAGCCTCCCCCCAGAAATCGAGCCGAAACTAAACGGTGAGTAGCCCATTGAACTAACCCTTATAAAAGAAGAAGAGGAAGAGGCCTAATCCATTATCAAAGGATGCGGAGTTGATTTTAGCAAGTAAACCTAAATGATGTTGTTTTTTTTCTTTTAAAAAAAAAAAAAAATTCTTTCGAAGGCTAATAGTTACCTTACCCACACAATGTTTAATAGTTTCACCCTCGATCACATAGGTAGGCTAGGCTAGGCTAGTCAATTTTGCAATTCTTGTCACAGCTAAAGTAGTATTATCATTATCAGTAGCTAGGATTGTTAAAAAAAAAAAAACCACAAAAAAAAGAAAAATGAATTAGCCAATCGAATCAAATCTCTCACAAATGATTAAATATAAATGATTTATTGCATTACAATTTATGATAATTATAACTAATTATTGAAAAAATAAAAAAGTTAATGACATCCTGATTTGAATTAAAATTTTAATGAAAAAATACATCGATGAGAGCTTAGTCGGATATGATATCTATGCGGCCAACAATACCGAAAACAAAATTACATATCATCTATTGTAAATATTTCAATATTAAATTTGGACTCGCTCATTAGATGGGTATTTAATTAAAAAGGTTGGACCCTTCTTTTTTGTTCAGTTTATTTCAAGTATAACTACATATAGAAGCACAAAATTATTCAGTCGTGTGTAAAGACGCACAGACTGACTAATTAAAAACCATCAAATACTATGAGAAAACGAACAATATTCGTCACTAAATTAGTTAGAGATTAAGCAGAAACCTAGGTTTGCTCATTTGTTCATATTTTTTTTCTTCTGTTCATCAAGGAATAATTTTCTTATATCTCTAGTAAATTTCGACATAAAATTTTCATGACTGATATCTAAGTTTTTAATTAGGAAAATTCTTTGGGCAGTTTTCTCTTAGTTAGCTTGTCTTTAGTTGGATTTAAAGCAACAGACGTTATTCAGTTTAACTTTTCTTAGATCTTCCAGGTGGGATTTATTAAGATTCAGAAATGAGGAACAGATGGCGTGGCATCTTCGAAAAAATCCGTCAAGCATTCTCAGACGGAATTTGTACCTGTGAACTACAAACAAAGCACTAAAATGTATTACATACACTCCAGTTGCCCACTTTAGCTTTTTGTTGAAACAGACAATCTCCATCATTGCATCTGTTCCCGAATCCCCGTCTGTAGCTCCAAAGCCAATATCTCAGACGTAGTGTCTTTGCCATGTTGCCACCAACGAACGAGGACTTTCTTGGTTTCTACACCCTTTGTGATTTTCTTTGAAATTCACTCTTCTTTTTTTGGATGATAGACTTAAATCATTGCAAGGATCACTTTATCTAATAAGATGTGCCTCTTTTTTTTTTATTATTAATTTCACTTTGATTTTGTTTATTACTTTCAACATTAATCATAAAATAAAAATTTATATTTAATGTCTAGTATTAAATTTTAAACCTATTAATATAAAAATTGAGTATGAGAAGAATTTATTTAAACGTAATATTATTTAGATAACTTTTTAAAAATAAATTAAATAAAAATATCAAAAAATGATACAATAATATAATAACTCTTGTACTCGTAAAATATTTTTTTTATTATTATGAAAAAAAATCATTGGAAAATTTAATTGTGAGTGAAATTAGACAGATTTAAGCACTTTAATCCGGAAACAGAATAAAAAAGGCTGTATCATTTTGTGTTGGCTTCAATGGGGGTGGGTTGGGTTGGACGTGGGGAGGGGAGTGATCGCCCACAGCCCCAAAACTCTGTCATTATTTATTATCGTCGCCCGTGGCTTCCCAGGTCTACGGGATTCAAAGTGGTCAAACGAACATGGGACAGACGAAAGAGCATCAGTGACAGTAAACAAGATATGGCACCGCCGTACAGGGGGAAGAGGCTCGTCGGCTGCACCAAAAGTGAAGGTTACCAAACTGCAGAAAAACTTCAATTTCTATATATATAATTTTTTTCCGTACCAAGGAAAATCATTGGAGATTTATCCTCCTTTGTTAGGAACATAAACATCAAAGGTTCCCTTTTTATTAAAAATGAAAAATAAAAAAGATTTCCTGGAGTGAGAAAAAAAAAAAACAAAGGCCTATTAATGCTCCCGAGTCCTGAATGTGTATATTATCTTTCTGTTTTCCTTCTTAAAATCCATCTAATTTTAAGTTATAAAAAGAATAAGAAATGATAACAAACTTTGCATTTTCGTTCGACACATAATCAATGGAAATTTTTCATTCAATTATGATAGCCAAAATATTTATTTTTGAAATATTTTTTTTCCTTTTATTGTTGAAAATTTGAAAATCGACTGAGTTGATTAGTCATGAAAATCATTTAAAAATTTTGCAAATTACAATCATGAAAAAAGATGAGCTATTAGTTCATCACATGAATTGAACATGATATACTTAATATTCAGCCAAGGCTCTTTTTGCCTTCTTTATTTTTGTCTACTGTCTGGTATCTAGTGATTGTTGCGAGTCATTAAGTTGTATTAATGTATAAAAATAAGTATATATTTATACTGATTTGAGTTAATAGAAAAAAATAATTAATGATACAAATAGAAAATAACCTTTAAATTTCATAGTATAAATTTAAAATTTTTTATATTTTTTGTGCCTTTTATTTTACCTATCTGGTGAGCGAGACATTTGTAACATTAATCCATTTTTATTGGGAAATACTGATTGAAACGGAAAGTAAGGAAAGCTTGCATCTTCAAGAAGTCATTACACGCACGCACACGCGCGGAAAAATGGAGGGGAAAATAAGTTTGACCGTTTGACTTTTTGTGGTAAGCAGTCCATACGCAATCAATCGAACGATTAATCAATAAGGTTAGCTTTATCATTCGTAGCCGTCCACATCCGTGACCAAGATTGGAACCTCTTAGCTCCATATACGCAGGTTTGAGTTCTACTGATTTTTTGTTAAAATTATACACATTAATGCATGATCTGATATATAGTTGATTATTTTTAAGGTTTATAAAATGTTATGAGATTCATTCAATTAATGAAATTAAAAAGGTGCAAGAATCATACTCTCCATTCAAGAACATAATATATATATATATAAAATAAGGGAATTCTTTCTTGTACTCAAAATACCCAATCAAACGTCCCTGAGCGATTCTTAGAGGCAGATTGTTACCTTAGAGCCCTCCGATTAGACATAATTGATCCATGCTTTCTTCTTGGGGCCTTTATACCTGTGGTGATATGGATACAAGTGATCACCGTTGGACACGTCCATGCCTTTCACTAATTAGGTGTTGTGATCAATTTGAGTGATAACAATTAGTAATTTTTCTTTCTTTCTTTCTTTCTTTTGTTTTTTTTTTTTAGTGGACAAATAAGGTCATGAACTTTGAGCATACATAGTTAAGGCAATATTTTGGTTTTTCGCAGTCTTCAAAACAGACACGGTTCCTTAACATTCTTTGACGTTCGGTACGTGTCCTTTTGCCATCATTGAATTAGGGTGGCAACGGTCTAATGCGCAGCAGTCAATAGGTTGGGTGGAAGTAGAAGTGCATCGTCTCACCTCTTAGAAGACTAACTTGGAATAGATAAAGATTGTAACGATTGCTGATGAGGATGAAAATGAAATGAAAGCACAAACATAAAACATCGTGTTCACTCTGTGTGTGCGTGTGTTTGTGTGTGTAAACGTTTAAAACTCTTATATCAACTTCAAAAATTTGAGTTAACAAGTGAGAAAGTTTAGAGTGAAATGGGCCAAATCCAAGTATTAGATCCCTGGGCTAGATTAATTGTGTTGAATATATAAAAATGCCGAATCATCGAATAACGAGTGTAGATATGAGAGATATAACAAATTTTAATAATCTCAAAACTTCATATTTATCTAAAAAGTCAAAATAAAATTTATAAATATTTAGCAATGTAGAATTTCGCGTTTCATTTTTCTTGCACGAACTTGCAACTCATGGTCAAAGAACTTCATTAATATGATGAGTCATTGCTTCAATGTATGTCGCTTCGCAATATAGATAGGGAAATGTTGCGTGCACCAACCCCTCTAATCAAGAAAGCCCGGATACAATCTTGAACATTGTTCTAGCTGACAAAACAAGTAGTCTCCATCTTATTTATCAATTTTTAGCTTTAAACATCAAACTTAATAGGAAAATATATTTTATAAACCTTCTCTTCTTGACCTGAACTGTCGAATTTTGACTCTAGCGAGAAGATGAACGAAATTATTATAAACTGCTTGTCTGCCATAAGAAAAAGAAAAGAAAATAAAAAAGGGGGGAAAACGAAAGATGCATGTATTTCCTTACTAGCTCAGGTCAAGATTATTGAGCATACTTGAAGAAAAAAATTGACCTCTCAGCCACTAAGAACATCATTAAAGCGAAAGGACAGGACATGGATAGAAATTAGAAAGCAACACTTATAGGATCTAGCTACAGGCTGTACATAAATTAGGAAATTTTCTCTTGGATAACTTTCGTAGATTTGTTATAGTGGAAGATAATTTGTTTTAAATATATATATTTTCGTTACAGAATGAGTTCTTCTTATGTCAGGTCAAGATTAGAAATTAGAAATTAGATTTGTTTATAGGATCTAGCTCAGGTCAAGATTATTACCATTTTCTAACACTTTTAGTGGCTATTTCTTATGTTTACCCCTGCTCAATGTTTTTTTTTTTTTATTTATTTACCTAGAAATCTCTTTTTGTTCGTCCCCAATACCAGAAATTCTTGACTACACCGTTGTCTGGAAATATTCAGAACAACAATCCATGAAATTGATTAAGATGCACATCATCATAACTAAGCTCGCTTAGTAATTTTTCAGTCCCGGTGTGGACGTGTACTATCCACCCTATTCATTCATCAATTTGGCAGCTATTAATGCTGCATAAGCTGCCGTAGTTCTTCTTCATACGTGACTCAACAACTCTACGGAAAGCTAATCCGCCTTCCAACCACGCATTAATTAACTACAACATAATAAATTGTTCTTTTGTTTGGCAGGACTAATAGCTACGCACGATTAACTCTAGCAATGTACAGAGTCGTAAAAATATTTAATTACTCCTATAGATTTAAGTGCCATAAATTTCACTTCAGTTCATTAATTGCCCCCATCTGGAGCTCGGGTAAATAGTAGACTTAATCGAAAGCCAACGCACGATGTTAGGAAAACAAGTAGCACCCAGGGAATACGTACCCGTGAAGCTTTGTGTTAAGAGAAAAGCACAATGTAATTCATTCATAACCAGGAATATATTGCTTTTAAAACCATAAATATAAATAAATATATATATAAATAAAGAGGGAGCTAAGCTGTGTGTTGAAGGCTCGCCTGACGATGCGATTTTGGGAGAAAATAAATAAATTGAAATAGACATTCGAAGTTCCAAACCATATCGCACAATTTTCTTTTTTATTTTGAGGTACGTACCTCGAAAAATAAAACCCTACGTACAATGAACAGGGAAGAAAACATTAAAAAAAAAACAAAAGGAAAAGAGAATAAAGAGACAGATAAAAAGGCCAAAAAAAAAAAAAGGAAGAATGGAAAAAGAAATCGCTCGCTACGTGGCAGTTAACAGGCACTAGAAGCCAAATCGCTCGCTACGCTAATCGTCCTTGCTACTGCTCTCGACAGCTGTGATGGACCCACCAATCCTCTCTCTCTCTCTCTCTCTCTCCCTCTCTCTTTCTCTATTTATTTTCCAAGTCCTTCAATCAGCTAAAATACGTCTCCTTTTTTACCGCTAAGCCTAGCACCACCAAAGCAGGGGGCCAAGGCTCCCCGAGAGGGAGAGAGATTTATTTTAACCTAAAGAGAGTTGTATAAAGAAGTATTATAATGAGAGATGGTGGGTTTAAGCATAATCTTGGAGGCCCAGAAGGGTGGTGTTAGCAAGAAAACCCCACAAGTAATCAGCAAAATCACCATGATGATCAACAAACCCTCTCCTTTATTAGCATCTTCTTCTTCATCTCTTCCTGTCACTTCTTTCTCGAGTACTGCTTTCTTTGTGGTCAGAAGCTCTTGCCTGGCAACGATATCTACATGTACAAGTAAGCAAGTACTCAAAGGCCATACTTTTGGTGCCTTTTGTCTTCGTTAAATAGTCAGATCTTAGTTCCTCTTCTAAGCTTTTGTCTCGTTATGTCTCGTTTGACTATAATCTTTGGTGGGCTTTTTATTAAAAAAAAAAAATTTCTTTTTGCAGACTGATTGATTTGGGTGGTTATTTTTCTTGTGTGTAGAGGAGACAGAGCATTTTGTAGCGTGGAGTGCAGGTGCAAGCAGATATTTATGGACGAAGAAGAGGCTCTAAGGAAAAAGAACTGTTCATTGGCTGCTATCAGACCAACTTCCGATTCTTCTTCTCCTCCTTCCTCTTCCGCTTCTCACCACCGCAAAAGCGCCAAAAACCGAGAGGCCGGGAGTTTTGCATACTGAAGGAGGGGGAAGGAGAAGAAGTGAAAAAATTGGTGTAATTTCTTTTTATTTTTTCTTTGTTTGGTGCATCGGAAAATTTTGTTATTTTCTTTTGGGGTGCTATTTTTGTTTCTATCCAGTTCTACCCTCGTTAGTTTTTTGAAATGACATTAACATCCTTTTGTCTTTTTTCCCTTTTTAGATGAAGCCAAAATGTCATATGTATCTTTCATCTTCATCAAAAAAAAAAAAAAAACCCTGATATTCCCACAGAGAGTCTTGGGTTCCTTCGTTTGGGTTGTCCTCTAGTTCCTAAAAATGAACGGTTAAAAGGGTATTTATTTATGGTGATCCACCTCACTCTGTGTTAGTTGTTTTGTAATGTTTCTCTAAGGGTTAAGCTATTGAACAAATACAATTTTTATGCTAAAAAGAAGGGTATTTAAGCCAACACCAATTAATTAATTGACACATCAGTGGCTTAGGTGTTAAATGTCAGTTAATGAGAGCAATCGTTTTGTTGGGCAAGCTAATGTGCCTTTTTATTTTCAATTTTTGGTTTTTCTAGCATGATGACAATTGATGAGGGTAAAAAAAAAAAAAAAAGTTGGATTCTTCTCATGCGCACCTTATTGCAGTCGGAGAGAATACCTTAAGATTTGCCCAACGAGTGGGCAGTGTGCGCCTCACAGGGAACAAGTTTGTACATGAAGATGGAATAAGGAATTAATAATGGGTACTTGAGAACAATTTTATGGTCCCAACAACCTATTTATTCTACTAGGAATTGCCGTCGAGGAATCAGACAAAAAGGCAGATGTAAACCTTTTTTTTTTTTTTGGTTTTAATTTCAAATGCCTGTTTGTGTTTCTTATAAATTCCTGTATATTCATTTCTTGGTTAACAGGGTTATGTGTGCATGGCTTTGTTTTCAGCAAATTACAGTATGGCCATAAAATTAGTAAATTTTGTCCCAAAAACCACTATGGAATTCATGGCCGCCCATGGTTTCAAAGGCAGAATCTAATGGAGGCAGGTAGATATCTTCAATGAGACTACCAACGAATTAATTAATTAATGCAAACTATGGACTAACCTGCACAGAAATGCAAAGTTGAGTATGATTGGACGAGGACTTACAAAAGCAGAAGGATTCGTTCCTGCAAATATGGCCATAATTCTATGACCCTTTATTGCTGCGGAGTTTGGAAATGTTTATTTGTGAATCGTACAGTTAAAAATGTTGATATTATATATTAATTTAAAATTTTAAAATGTTAAATTTATAAATATTTTGTATTTGAAAATTATTTATTTTTTCTCCTTTTTTTAACATAAAATTTTTTAATACATACATATACTTAAAATCTCTAATATATCGATAATCTATTCAATAGTGAACAAGGTTACAGTGTGGAAGAATTAAAGAATACAATTCTATAGTAAAAGAACTTTCTTCTTCCCATGCAACAGTCCTACTGAACTGCGACTCAAGTATAAGTAGGCTCACTAACAGGAAAACTGACCCAATTACCTTTTGTATTTTTTTTTTCATTGGACGATGTTAGCAATGCTGGTCAGTAGGGTGCCAGGGTTAATAAATGCATGCTAAAATGCGGCAGTTGAAGGGATAATTAAGAATTAGAGAAGGGATTGGATTGAATTGAATTCTCAAATATTTTCATGTAAAAGTCGCCCATTTAAAAACTGGCGGGGTTGGGCTAAAAGCAACTGAATGAATTCTAGAATCTTACATGCTCTACTACGCGCCCATGCAGTTTCAAAAGCCAGAAACCTAGCTAGACCAGGAATGCCAAAAATCTTCAACTGAGAGGGTGAAAAGATGGGCTATGGACTTCCTATGTTTTGGAATAAGTAGGTTTGCCACTTGTTTTATTCGATGCTAAAAAGGGACAGTTTGCAGCTTCTTGTCAACCTTCTCAAGGGTTCTTTTTTTAAAATAAAAATAATAATAAATTAAATTTCCTCTTCCCTTTTTTTAAAAAATGGTTTTGATGCGTTGATCTTGCATTTCTCGGTTATCTGCCATTATTCTGAATGCAGGCCCACGTCGTCCACGGTTAGGTAACCTTTCTACAGAGTCTTGCGACTGAAGGGTCTTCCCTCCGGTGGAACAAACTTTTTTTTTTTTTTTTTTCTTCTAAGGAGGTTTTTACGTCGCCTTGAATATGCGCACATGGAAAGCGCTCAAGACACCTAAAACACTTTCCATTATGGGAATCAGAATAATATTATGAACTTAGTTCCGCCAGAATTAAATTTTACAGAGATGGGACAATTGTTGTTAAAACAAATGAAAGAAAGGGTCGAAAATTACAATATAATACATATGGGTTGATCATTAGAAGACTTTATACCAGCGTTCAAAACCATTACAAGAGAAATCGAAATTCACAAGTTGGGCGCAGGCAGTCGGGCCAAAAGTTTTGCGTGATGCCAATGGATTACAATCGATACATACATACAGATAATTTAATTACAGGGTAGTTGTATTAAACTCCTTCCCACCACCTCTGCCATCACCATGCATCAACCGGATTTGAATAGTAAAACTGCCTTCTGGTCCAAATAGAAGTAAACGAAGTGGTTTGTCTCGTGTGTCACATAAGAACCTGTACTTGAAAAAAAAAAAAAAAAAAAACAAACAAACAAGAAAATGAAAAAGGTCAAATTAGAGGGGAACTTATAATTTCCCTCCAAAAACCAAATAATAGTTTCATATCTCAGGCTGGGAAAACTGAACCAAAGATCGCATTTTCTCGAAGCATGAAAAATGGAGAGACAGGCAAGCATGTCTACCCCAGTAAACACCCATTTTTATAAACCTGGGATACATAGGTTCACCTTCAAGCCAGTAAGCTGAATTGCAGAGACACCGCTTACAAGGATCAAGCTGATCATTGGCTATTTAGCAGCATAGTTTACTCCCAACCACGTTTACCTTAGCAAGTACTCACATAAATAGTATTGATAATCCCAAATAAATGTCTATTGAGAATTGCAAACACACACAACATGGTAATTATCAATGGTGTAAGATATTTTTGATGGCAACAACTTGGGACAACAATCTGCCCGAAACTAAAACTAAATTCTTTCTATTAGCTTGATAAATCCCTCAAATTACTCATTCACCACTCTTGCATTCCCGCTGCCACTTCTCCAAAGACATAGAAATCAATATTGTCCTTATCAAAGTCCTTTGACGGTGTGACGATGGATCCACAAAGCCCAAACTTCATAATCATTGTCTTAACTTGATGCCCTCCCCCAAATCATTTATTTTCTTACCATTAAAACATCTGCAATGAAGTATTTTGCAGTTAGAATTCCATAAATCATTTAGAAATTGGAAAATTCTGTTTATGATTTCAAAGTATGGGAAAACAAGTTGCCAGAGTTGGCCTAAGCTCAAGTTGAAAATCAAATTAGCAGCATGTTCAGCTCCACTAGATCGCGTGGCAACTTGGCTTTTGGGACAACACAATAACACATACATGCATAAGGCAGTCTAGGTAACGACAAACAAACTGCTCCTGAACCATACAAAGAAAGCCCATTTGCCACTTAAAATTGGCTTTTTCTCAAATGGTCTAGACTCCATAGCATGTCGTGGATATGCATCAAACATAAACTTCATCCTATAAAGTTGTTTTTTCTCAACTTATCTGATATGTGAATCATAATTCATAAAAGAAATACCCAAATGTGGCCCTTACAAGATACCGTTTCCTAGCAAAACAAAATATATTGCCAACCCCAGTGGTCACTGTAAGATTTTTGTGACAGTTACCGTTGAGCCCCTCAGCAACACGCACCATCCAAATGGAACTCAGGAAAAAGGACAAGATTACAGCTCATATTCAAACTACTCAGAATTTGGAAGCTAAAGAATCAGAAGACAGCAATAATCCTTGATTTTTAATGAAGCAACAAAGCTTTGTCATATATTGTTAATGTCATACCTTATCAATTGCTAACATATTTGCAAAGCCCGTATCCATTGTCCAGTTCTGCCCACAATTGGAATCAAGTGGTGTCCTAAATCCTAATACCAAGCCAAAAGTCACTTGGCGAAAATTAATAAAACCATTAACACTTAATAAGCATTGTTGATGCAACCAAGACATAGTTTGGTATATCTCCCATGAAGAAAATTCCCTAGTGTTCTGCACCTCATTTAATGATTTCGGACCTCCAACTGGCATTCAGGAATGGTAGCATTCAACGATCAAACACGAGAATTAGCTCAGGCGTCGATACTAGGGTTGGGCGAAGGTATGGTCAATCAATTGTCTCTCGCGAAGGTATGGTCAATCAATTGTCTCTCAACATTGAACACACCAGCTTCTCACCTTTAAAAAATTAGTAGCAAAGGATCCCATCCACATTCACCACGGAAAAAAATGCACCTGCTAAAATTTTCTTTTTCACAGAGAAGGAAAAAAAAAAAACTACACGGACAAAGAAATGGGAACGAGGCTGAACGATTATTGTCCAATCTAAGCTTCCACCCGTATTCTTCAAAATTCAACAATACACAAGCATTAATCATTCAGCGGCTAACGTAGCAACGAGCCCAAAACCAAAAGCACACAAATTGTTCACTACACTGCTTGGAAACTGAAAAAATGTGGTAACCCAGAGTCACCAAATCTGAGCATAAACCAAAAGAAACGGGACTGGGAAAGCAGAGAAGAGGGAGTAACAATGGAATTACCGAAATTGCGGCCAACAATGCAATGCCAAGTGGGCCCGTGCTTCATGTCGAACTCCTTTTTTATATGCTCGGCGACATCTTTCTCTACGTTGTTCTTCTCAAATGCCTGAACCAATAACCCGCCAGATACCCAAAAAGTTAACAAGGGATTAAAAGGAAAATAACGCAGAAAGACGTCCAAATCACAACACTGTAACGGAACCAAATGGAAAACAATTCGATGGAGAGAGGGCGGGGGGAGGGAACTAACGGCGATGGCGACATCCATAGCCTCCTTTTGCATTTCTTCTTTCATGTCAGCATTCTTAATAATGATTTTCAGCTTCCGGTCATCGGTGCCGGGCTTGACCACCAGACCTCCAGTGATGCTTCTCTTTGCTTCTTCGGCACTCATCTCTCTTTCTCCCTCCTGCTTTCCTATGGGCTTAGTAATTTCCGGGTTCTTATTTTCGGTCGAGGACTGGACAAACAGACAGACAGACAGACAGACAGGCTCTTTTGTTGTAGCTTCAGTTCTCTTCCTCTATGGACATCTCGTGAGGTCTGTCTATTATTAGCCTTTCTTTTTTTTTTTTACAATATTATTATTATTATTTTACTAATTCACTTTGGTATTATTATAATATATTTTTTATTAATGATGCCCAACTGTATCCAAAGTTATTATTACCCAACAAATATTTTCCGAGGCACATAACTTACATGTTTAACACAAATTTGTCACACTTTCATCTAACCTAACATCCTAACATAGTAACATATATATATATATATATTTATTGTTTTTAGATAACATAACTTAAATTATTTTTATTGAGATATCTGACTGTTTAATTTAGACGAGGCAATACATATTGTTTGTGGGACAAAATTAGCAGAAATGTACAAAATAATAAAATAAAAATTAGCTAAGGTCTGCGGAAAGTCAAAAAGAGAAGTATTAGGCACACATCCGAATGATCCATCCGTCTATTAAATTAGGCACGTCTCCTCCCAACACGTTTGCGAAGCGACAGTCTGGCGGACCAAGAAAAAAGGTCATATTACGATCGACGTTGCTGATTGTAATTTTTTCTTTTTTCCAATTTTTTTAAAAAAAATTCAATAAAGATTAGGATTGTAGACATCTAATTTTTAATATATTTTTTTCTTTTAAAAATATCCCCCAAAATAAAATTCTTGTTTTTTTTGGGCTGGGTCCTAGTGATTGCTAGACTTTAGTTAGTCAAAGATACTGGTAGACTATTAGGCTAACCTTGTAAGTTCCAAAACGGGCTGGTGGGTCAACGCGCGGGATGATAACGGTGCATGTCTGGATGCACCCGCCTCGTCATGGTTGCCTAGTGCTGTTTTTTGTTTTTTAAACCCTTCAGAGGAGGTCGTCGAGGGTGGCAACAGGAAGGTAGACTGGAGCCATCTTCAGCCTGGGAACCAACAAAATCAAAAGCTTTGAAAAAGAATTACCCAAGAGAATCTGCCGTGTTCATCGAATCTTGTCACTACCAACACTTATTTTGTCAAAATATGCATACCATTCTAGCAACAATTATCGTAACTCGATTCCATTTCATTTGATCTCCAATGTAAAGCACAGATATATATATATATATATATTTGTTATTATTTTATTGAGACGGATTATGCTAACAAATATACGCAGTTATTTTTTTATTATTTATGAAGTAGCTCTCCTTCTTTCAGGCCCAGGGAAAATTGTGCTCGTTGGTTTAGACTGTTGACTGCAGGCTTGGTAACGTTGAACTGACCCAAGCCATAAACAAATATAATTTGGGCCCGATTGCAAGCTAATTTTGAATATTCCATTACAGGGTTGAAATTTTGATTTCCCAGACCCATGTTCTGTTTGTTATGGTGATTGCACGTATTTCATGTCTCTGGCAGCATTAACCCCCGAC
This sequence comes from Ceriops zippeliana, assembly GCA_037897445.1. Taxonomy (NCBI): domain Eukaryota; kingdom Viridiplantae; phylum Streptophyta; class Magnoliopsida; order Malpighiales; family Rhizophoraceae; genus Ceriops; species Ceriops zippeliana. The sequence goes on along the minus strand of JBAPLH010000061.1, from coordinate 3,047,096 downwards.
AAAAAAAAGGTCAGGGGATAGTCAATAGTGTAATGGAAATTTAGAGTTTCCATACTAAAAGAAGATGGAAAAGATTGGGTCATGCGTCAGCGTGCAGATGCACCGTCGCGAGGATTTATTTTATCATTTGGGAATCAGACAAATAAAAGGACAGTGGAGGAGGAGATGACCCAGTTTCACCAGTTCTTGATGTCTTCGTGAATCAATCTTCTTTGGATCGAGGCCAAGTCCGGAAGCAGTTTTGTTTCGGGAATCAATCATCTTTGGATTGCTCTTCGTTTTTGTTGAGGCAATTGATCGCCATAACTGCTAGCTCTTGCCCGCCCGACCCTGCAGTCTGGCACGCCCCAGCGGATCTGAGTTCCTCCCATGCTGACTCAACTCCAATCAACAAGCGCCCTGCAAGACGCCTATTCATTTCTAACAACACGATTTTAGATTATTTTCCCGCAGAAAAATATGTAAAAGACACAAAAATTTAATATATTCAAAAACAAAATAACTAGAACTTCTCTTCTAGTGCAGTTCTTAATTTTTGTGAAATTAGAAAAATAAAATCAACAACCATTTTAAACAAAGCCAAAAAAAAAAAAAAACATTGAAAAATCCAACGGCAAATGATTAGTCACGGCATTGCTTCATATAACTAAGCCGGCGAACTATCCTTATCTATCTATATATATATATATATATAAAGCCGTGTGCAAGCTAGCTGCTGCGAGGGCTTTGAGGTTTATAAATGTCTGTATATATGTATATGTATATGTTTAGATTCCAGGGGACACTCTGATTGCTAAATTAATTGAATTCAAAAATATCACATGAAATTAAATGCTAAAAATTGTAAGAAAACTAAAAAAGCATATTTAATGCATCAAAATTTTGATTGATACATATATAGCTGCATTCTAGGCCTGATAATTTTATTTTCATGTCGATGATCCAAAATTTGAAGTCGGGTTTTCGACCTTCTTCTTTTAATAACAATATAGATATATATATATATGTAATTCACAGTCTTGTTAGAAAAGTTTTTTTTTTTTTTTTTTTTGCCTTGTGTATCAATTGTAGTGTTGACCTAAAACCTCCGGGCTATTGAATATGTGACCTTAGTGGGTAGACCATGGCTGTTGACCATCCTGAACAGACCCCGAAATTATGCTTCCGATAATTTTGGCGAAGCACACACAGGAGCTGGATGTCTACGTTATTTTAATCAAATTGCTTCAATTAATTAATGGAGTGCTTGGTAAGGCTAATCACTCGAAGGATTCATAATCAGGTTGTGTTTGAGAAGCACAACTCAACTAATCTGTCACTTGGCCAACAAGATGCATGTCACGTTAAAACAATGGTTTACAGCAAATTCCTATGCTGTCGTTATAGGTCTATAGCCTCGAGGGAACTTTTTATCTGGGCTCCACAATTTCTGGAGCACAACACCATTAAATATATATATATATAGTGCCCAGTTGACCGTTGAAATAACCTTTTAGGAAATCATAATGGGCTCTTGTTTGACCTCGTTGCCTTTAGATCAGTTGGACCTTGGCCTTTAATTCTCAGATGAAATGGTTTCTGTACTCCACAATAAGAGCTTAATTGTCATCGAAGGTCCAACATTCATAAGAGTTATGAGCTCCCAGAAGTGTTGTTGCTGAGTTCTTCGTAGTTACATGATATAAAAAAATCAGCGACGAAAAGGAAAAACAATGCAAGCATACTACAACCATGTTACAAGGCCGATGTGGTTCCTTGGAAATCTGTGTACGCCTAGAGAATTCACCTAGGTGGGCCACATCCCAAAACTTTTTCCAAGTTCTGAAGTAACGCAGCACAAAAGTGCGACACCTTGTCAGTCGTGCATGTGCATGCACGTAGCATATAGTGTTCGGATCTTGCCTGTGGAAAGTAGAAAAGGCCAATTATCCCATATCAGTACCCATTTATTTTCATTTTACTGTTTTAAACTCGCTGCTCTTCCTTCCAGGTTCAGATTTGGACAAAAATGTAAACAGTAAATGGGTCCAAGGCCCATGAGAAGGAGACCCACTGGCCCTTACAATAACTGCAGATCTCTCAGACCTCTGATTTGTCTTGTTCTTATCATGGGCCACATAGTAAAAGTAATCACACCGTGTTAAATTGTTGATCGTCAAGCTCCACAAAATTAGGAAGTTCAGTAATGTGCATCTTATTCCGCTCACAGTTCTGTTCTATTCTTGTGCTTATTTGAACATCCTGATAACCGATATTGAGTGATTAATAGCTTGTGGCTTGCAATCGATGACTGCTATCTGAGATTAATTGTTGATGAGTAAAAGTAGTTAACATTTGTTCCAAATGTAAAAAAAAAATTGGTGTCCCCTGAAAAAGCAATGGAATAGTTGTGCTGTTCTTATTATTATTTTATGCTATATATCTTGAGCATTGATGATTGATCCAAAAAATCAAATTTAAAATATTGACGTAAGGCATGTATTCTTATTTTATATCCCATTGATAATTAAATCCATTTTCACTTTAACTAGACAAAAAAAAATCAATTAAGATAAACAGTGGCTTTAACTTCCACTTGTCGTGACGCTACAAATTCAACTATCCTGTCCATGCAATGAAACAAAATACCTGAGAAACACGATGATGAATTGAGCATTCTTTGGCATGATCTTGCGTTTGCACCTTAGAAAATGCGTATGGTCCCCCACACGTCTCTTAAACAGCAACATAAAAAATTTCGTCTTTTTCTGCTAAGCATATTCGCATGCTCGATTTAAATGGGCACAAGAACACAAAGGCAATATTCTAACCAAACCGATGCATGAAACAGTTATGTTACTGTTTAATTCAACATAAAAACAATGGGTTCGTGTCTGCTTTGTGCCCCATTGCATAATTAAAAGAATTTTCTATTGGCTTTTGCGTTGAGCCTTCAGCATAATAACTGGAGGTTCATGGGGTAACATGGACCAATTATGATTGTTCACATAATTAATCGTCGGATCATTTGGGCGATTAGTAGATCGAGTGGCCAAGGGCACTGGGATCACATCTCAGAACCCCTTCTTTTATTCTCGAAAAATATAGGAATTAATTGTTAGGGACTCAACCTCAATTTCCTACTACTAACTAATGATGATAACAAGTTACTGGCCTATTTCTTTCCTTAGGAAAAGAAGATAAAATAATAATAATAATAAAAGTTTAATCACATCATCGGAGCCGTTGGATAGGAACTGTTGAGTGATCTTATCGATGGCAGGGGAAACAGGAGGGAAACTGGGAAGGGGACCACCAAGATACGAGGACTCTTCGCAACTACAGTCTAAACTGAAGGCATCCTATGTACAATCATGGGGCTTGAGAAATTCGAGCAATTTTGACCACTCCCCCCCCCCCCCCCCCCCCAAAAAAAAAATAAAAACAGAAAAGGAAGGAAAGGTCATGCAATGAAAATATCCGTGAAACTTCTCAAAAAAAAAAAAAACAAAAGAAACCGTGAAAAGATGGTACCCAAACCCCGGTGGGATTTTTTTAATAAAAAATAAAAATATATAAAACACAACGGAATCGCTGCTATGCTTTTTTTTTGGTTTCTTTTTTTGTTGTGGGGAGTGGTCAGATAATGCTTTGGACTCGCGTATCAGATAATGAGACAAAAATAGCGAAGATCTCCTCCATGTGAATCTCCAAAATCCAACGGTTAATATGACTAGATAGTTCTTGAACCTACGGGATAAGACTTCATTGTTAATTAGGTTCGGTTAAAGCCAAGGTATTTTGAACCCATTAATTATTGTCGAGAAACAGTTCTAAAATTTGACAATGTCATGGGCTTCCAATCTGCAGCCTGCCGACCGTAACCTCTCTTCAAGAGATTGGTAACAATTTATTTCGTACAAATAACGACAATTTTTTATGTCATTAAGGACACAAATTTGTGCCCCAACTACCCATGCGTGGATTTACGGAGCTGAGGTGTATAGTCAACACAAAAATGAGAGGGACCCTGAGCTTCAAGACCCCAACCATCTCAGAGGAGGCTACACCTTAAACATAAGTACAAGAAAAAAAAAAAACATGCTCTCTCTTGATCTCTGTAAGGAAGAGCCTAAGATAAACTGCATGAGTAATAACATGCCCCAAAAAAGCTGGCGTCACATATGAAATATACACAAAATTGAACATGAATTCATAATATTTATCAGCTTGGTTGATTATTATGTATATATATATATAACCTATTGTAATTAATAATTATAATAAATTTGTGCTTATTTTACACCTTTCTTGTAACAAAATTGTAAAATACTCTGCAATGGAGGCCAGGTTGAGGGCTAGCATCTAGGCATGACACACGAGTATGGGTTTAATATTAGTACCAAAGGAATCTAACGCAGTGTATTTAGAAGCTTTCCTTCCTCTGAATCTGATTGGAACAAATATTGACGATGAAGGATTCAGAAATAGCGATTACTTGGCTCCATAGAAAGCATTTTTTGATGCCTGCGTCGGGGCTTTGCTTTTCCTGTATGTCATTTTATAAGAATATATGGTTGAGTCAGTAATTCCACTTGCACCTGGGCAATGTGGACAGAGCCCCCTCCCTTTCTTTCTTCAATGCCACTTTTTTTTTTTCAGAAAAAAATTGTTAAATTTAAATAAATATAATAAATTGTTATATTATATATTCACCATTTATACAGTATTGATATTGAGATTTTCCCTATAATATAAAATATTTTGTATGTAATACAAAAATTAATTTTATCTAGTTAAATCTACTATTTTTAAATTTATTACTTAGGTTTTTTTTTTCCCACACCTTTCAGCACTCTCTAACCTTATGTCCCCTTTCTTGTTAAAAAAAAAAAAAAAGTTTCTTTCTTTTCGCATCTCCTGTAGCCCTATCTCTATTCCTGAAAAAAAAAGGCAAAGACTATTAAAAAAGCCCACTTCAATTCGAGGTATCAACGAAGACCAACATCATTTAAGAGATTGCTATCTTGTCTTGGAATCAAAAATATATTTTGTTAGTTTCATTAAAGATCAAGATGGATGGAATCACAGGAGGTGGTGGTGGTGGGAGACAGGGTGCTGGTGTGGAAGATATGGGTGATGGAATGCAATGCAGTGACCATCCTTATAGAAATAATCCAGGTAGTATTTGTGCTTTCTGCCTTCGAGAAAAGCTTGGCAAGTTGGTGTCTTCCTCTTTCCCTCTGCCTACTTGTAGCTCTTCTTCTTCTCATTCTTTTAAATCTGATATTGGTAGTGTTGGTGTTGGTGTTGGTGGTAGCACTAGCAATGGTGGAGGAAGCACTTCACTGTCACTGGTGGTCCGTCCCACAGCTACAAAACTTAGAGATGACAACAGTCACTTTCAAGATTGCCACACAAGGAGGGCCAGGATCCCTTTTCTTTTGGCCAACAAGAAGAAAATCACGATTGCATCATCATCAGAAGACGGTGATATTGTTTGCAAGAGAAGCAAATCTACCACTACTGCTACTCCTGGGAGAAGACATTTCTTGGATGCTGCTACTGACCATAGTGAAGATTTTGGCCCCAGAAAGAGAGGTGGGTTTTGGTCATTCCTTTATCCTTCTTCTTCCAAGTCTAGTACTGGCAAGAAAAAAGAAAAGGTATCATCTTTGAGAATCACAACAACAGCAACGACTGGTTCTCCCCTGGCGAAGCCAAATCAGAAGTGCCTGGGATATTCTCTGTACAATAAAGGACATGTTAAAGTGGTGGTGGAGGGTGACGATAGTCCAATTTGTCAAGCCCCCACTTCTGCCACGTCTATTGAGAGGAAGTTTTCAAGGTCTAGATCTGTTGGGTGTGGAAGCAGAAGCTTTTCTGGCGATTTCTTCGAAAGAATCTCAACAGGGTTTGGAGATTGCACCCTCAGGAGAGTGGAGTCACAAAGAGAAGGCAAGCCAAAGGTAGCTGCCACCTCTAACATGAAAGAAAAGGTTAAGTGTGGAGGTATCTTTGGTAGGCTTATTATAACTTCTTCATCTTCTTCCTCCTCGTCATCATCTCACGGGGTTTCATCTTCTGCCGAAGATATGAATGGGAGAGCAACCGCTGGGCCACTTTCTCATGGCAGGAGTAGGAGTTGGGGTTGGGCTTTTGTTAGCTCCATGAGAGCCCTTAGCAAGCCTTCTTCAAATGATGCAAAGAGAGACCTCATTAGAGAAGCTCCCAGTAAAAACGCCACTCCAAACTAGGCGGCCATCTCTTCATTGTTAGCTGTGAGAGGCCAGAGGGGAGATTGGGCTGTTGGGCTATATTGCACGCAGTACATTGAACATCACCTTGTCGATTCGGTCTGAGTCTCATCAGGAATCAGTAATGCAACGCCTCTTTTTATTTTTTTTTTCTTTATTTCTTTTGGATTTTGTGGTCAAATATCTGCAAAATGTTCTCTTCTGAATATCGTTTATCATATGTTCTTAATGCTTAGACGTCGCCAATGTGATGAACTATTAGACTTCCGGTGAGTCTGGTTAGTCATGAATTGCTTGTCGAGAAAGAAGAAACATTGCCAATATTATACTCTTTGATTCGCCATAATTTTGTAACCAATCGTATTCTTTCTTCTCTCACTGTTCTTTTTTTTTTCTTTAATTATATGTAAAAAAATGCATTATTCATTTATGTATTAGAAGGATTAGTGACCGCTTAGCATAGTCTCTAAGCAAACAGTTTTGGGTCAACCAACTCTTTTGTTAATTAATTACTCTTCAACTGGAAGTAATGCAAAATTTATTGGAACCGTTTGAACAATTATTTTATAAATGAAAAGAAAGGTTCGGTAAAGGAGAAACTCAAGCATCCTAACCGTTGGATGATAGAGTCTTATTGCAATGAGGTGGGTTCGACGAACGTTAAATAATTTTCTAATTTTTTCCAGCCCATAAATAATTGGAAACCAACAGATACATACATACATACACTTACATATGTCCAGACATGCACTTTTTAAAATCTGATGTGCAAGTTGAGGCTTATATAGCCACGAACGTTAAAAGAATGTTTATCATTTTCTTAACTGAAGATCATGTGCCCTCCAAGATGACCCACAGATTTGGGAATACTTCAACCTCCCTCCATTTGGTAATAAGCTTCGTTACAAACAAGGCGAAGGGAAAATGAGTCACGATGACAAGGTCTAGCAGATTGCCTTTGGGAGCAGTGGGCTCCAAGTGAAACAACGCGGTGTGAAAGGGCATTTACAATGTGTGGGGGATTGGCACATCAACGCATGGATGAAACTGACCCCCTTACACCAAAAATCAATTGAAATGGGTGCAACAACCGATTACAGGATTCTATCGTTCGGAAATTATACCCAATCTTGGACGAAATGCCTTTTGAAGCTGAGAAACCACATTTTCACCGTCATCACAAGTAACCATTCATTGACATAAGCAGATGTGCAGAAGCAAAAGATAGACCACAATACTAGTAAATCAACATGCAGGCATAAGAATCCTTGTAGCAGCTATATGATCCATAATCCATAATCTTTGCAAGTATGGATTGACAGTGATAGATAGCTTAAAAAAGACTGGCATAATGGAGGCAAACGTTTTTGGTTCATCACTAGTCAGAACCGCGATGAAACTGAGGCAGAATAATAAGGTCTTGACAAAATTTCGCATCCTCAGAATTCCAAAACACTCTGAAACAAACTCGAAGAAAAGAGATGCATATAGAGAAGATCTACCAAGAATAAAAAAGGCAGAAAACATGGGAGAGTTTAGTCTTCTTCCTCGCCTTCATTCTCTGCAATGTTAAAGTATCTCAATTCATAAACATTACGGTCCTTGTTGGCTGCAATCACCCGAAGCCAGTCTCGCACATTGTGCTTCTTCAAGTACTTCTTTGTCAAGTACTTCAGATATCTGCAAGGCCAAATAATTTATCAAACTATGTGCAACAGAATAAGGCACTATTGAACACAGCAGATTGCAAAGCCACCTGTTTTTTTCCAAAATCATAGTGACAGGAAATTCAATACCCCCAGAAAATTATAATTCAAAAACAAACTAATATAGAAATACATGCTCATCCAATTTACACTCTTAGTTACCATTCCAATCCGCATAACACAGATCTAAAAAAAAATTAACAATTGATCATGAATTTAAAACTTTACAGGACATCATTGCAAAACAGTTTAATGAAACATTATGAACTCGAACTGTAAAGCATACGCTTACAAAACAAGTCAATTAACATTCAAGTCAACATCCTCAATTGCCAGAAACCAACTCCAATGGTAGTTAAACCTTGTGCAGTATTTCGAATATATACTTTGAAAAATGATAAAACCCCAAACAGACCAAATTTTGCAGTGAGTAATTTATTCCCATAGACTGAACAGGAAATGTCACAATTCAAATATGCACGCCTCACGGCCACGCCTCGAATTTGAACCAGAGGTCAACCAAATTGAAACGTGCAAGATAGCACAGAAAATAAAAAAAAAAACTAATTATAAGATTAATAAAGCAGAAAGCAAATTAAAAAATACATATATATAACAACTATTGATATAGCCACGCGATTTTTCTTTTTCTTTCTATATTTATTTTTTTTTTGTTTTCTTCTTTTAATTTTCGTAGTTGCTAATTACCGTTTGGAGAACGAGGAATCAGAAGTGACAATAATCTTTGACTTCTCGCGGATGACGGTGACGGAATCGCCGAGAGCTCCGGCTTTGCCGCCGACTTTGATGCGTTCCTGGAGGAACTTCTCGAGCGAGGCGATGTCCATGATCTTGTCCTCCACTGGCTTAGCGCAGTCGATCGTGAACGTCGATCCCTTCTTCTTGGCCTTGGCACCACCGGCTGCTCCTCCTCCTTTGCTCATTTTTGTTTTTTTCTGAATGTTCTGCGCCACACAGGATCCAAGCAAACAAATCACACAAACAAAAACACAGCTAACTCCTATGAGGGAATCGGAGACAGATGAGCGATATAACGGAGCGGAGTACCTGAGAAGACTGAAAAGGGTTTCGGAACAACGCCGCCCAGCGCTGGAATGCAAGGAGAATATAACAGAATCGTTAGGGTTCCAGTTTTTATTGGCGGTTGTTGGGCCATTGGCCCAGCTGTAACCCGTTTGTTCATCAGTTTGTACTAGTATACGAGGCGCAGCCCATTTGTAATGCCACTTCCTGCAGTGACGCATGAATTTAACGCGCTTTTGATCGTATTCATTTGCGTTCAATTCAATCTTTAGAACGCCGAACATTTTCAATTGCAACTGTGAGAAAATACAATTTCTGTTTTGTTTCCTTTCCAATTTCCTTTCAGCCAAAAGAAGAGAGTTCCTGGGGGCGCGCGGGGTACGCTCAACTTAGAGAGCTCATCAAATCCACGCTTCGTGGTGGTGGAAAAGTATATGTGCGAGAGAACACCAATGCAACGATGGAACAAGTCTGAAAAATTATCTTAGAATTAACTTTACGAATTACACATTTTCCCTCTTCATTCATTAGGCTTCGGAAACCCCAACAATTCGGCGCGTGTGAAAAGAAAAAACAAAAAAAATAAAAAAAGCCAATCCAGACACTGTTTTCTCCTCCAGCGGACAAAAATTGTTCCAAGCAATTGTCTACCTTCCCACATCTTAGTGAAAACTTCTCTTGCGCCTTTTTTAACTTCCTTTCTCTTAGCTGCCCTGTTTGAGAACGCTCAGAAGGGAGCGGGTGGAAGATCCAAGGTTGTTCCAGCTTGAATCATGCCCCACCCGATAAGACGCCAGTGCTTCTCAACTCGCCGACTAAGTGCAAGCTTCTCCCCCTTGCTAGTGCACACCGGAAGAACCAGTTGCAGCTTCGCCAAGTCAGTCTTCACAGCAATTACTCGGGCACCGGTTGACATTGACCCTATGTTTAGCATAAGCATCTCTCCCCTTGTCAGCTTTGAGACTTTTCCCTGCTTCTCTGAACCCTTTGTCCTCACACCGATGAGTCGTCGTAGAAGGAAGAAATTAACCTGTATCACATGATATTAAAAATTTTAAGAAGTTAAAAAGTCACCACTATTGTGTTCTACACTTTGCTGCATAAAATGACTAAATAATTTTTCATCCAGCCACAGTTTTGACACAGTTATTTCTGTGGGAACTGAAGAAAGGAATGAAAAAGAAAATGTATCAAAAAGAGAGACTGGTATGGCTATCAACTATCAAATAAAAATAGAGAAAAATTAAACAGCTCATCAAAAACAAAAACAAAAAGAAAAAGGGAGCAACTGATCAGAAAAGTTTCTTGTTTGCTAGCAATTTTCTTCCAAATGCTTAACTAACAGGTAGTATAATCTGCCATGCAATAGACAACAAAGAGGAGCTCTAATTGTTTCCCAACTTGATCAAAATAAAACATCACCCAAATGTACAAGTTCAAACCAAATGGGGAAGAGACAGAAATAGATTAAGGCTCACACAAAAATATAGACACCATATTTTATTCAACTCATTAACCTAAGAGGAAAAGAACATAATACTGGTTTAGCTCATTACCTCAAGCTCAACAAATACATCGGGAAGGGACCCAACATCACCAAGCACTTGACCAACCAACCTATCAGCACGAGTCAAAGTGGGATCCATGGTTGTGCCAACACCAATGAGACCACCTGGTACTGCAAATTGTAGCTCATTCTGCTCTGCATACAATGAAACTATTCTAGTATATATTGGTGTCCATTTGCTATTCCCAGCCTTATCTTTTGGAGCAACTCCAGGGCGAATCTCAATAAACTGATTGACCTTTAAAACACCCTGCATGCAGAAAGTCATTGACATTAAGATGAGTGCATGTTCAGGGAGTTTAATTAGCTAGCCATCTTGAGAAACTGCAGCATTTTGAACTCAAACAGTAAAGTTCAAAAACTAAATCAAGGGTTTGAAGGGCCCACCAAAATTCATTGTTCTCATTCACCAGTTTTCAACAAGTCAACAAAATACTAGAGTAAAAGCCCTAAAGCCCTGTTATTTTTGCAATTCAATGACGATCAGGGCATCATTAAAACCAAAGCAGAACAGAGATAAACACATACCCTGAGGATGCTGCCACCTGCCACACCACCTCTTATCTCATCCTCAAATCCAGGTTTGTTAACATCAAATGAGCGAATTACAATCATATGAGGTGGCGAGATAAAGTTCCTCTCGGGAATGGGAATCTTTTTCACAATGTACTCGCACACAACATCAATATTATACTTCAGCTGTGCAGAAATTGGCACCACTGGTGCACCATCAGCTACAGTTCCCTGTAAAGGAAATGGCACATGGAATCAGTATTTTGTATGCACTTTGTTTTCTTCTTTGACAGTAATGAAGAATCAGATCAGCCAAAAATCATGCAGTTCATACAAATAGCCAAAGACCATTGTACAACAAAAGGCCCACAGGTACCAGACCTGAACAAATTTCTGAATAGCTTCATGCTGGTTGATGGCTACATTTTCCTGAATGAGATCAACTTTATTTTGAAGAATTATGATGTGTTGGAGCCGCATAATTTCCACAGCAGCAAGATGTTCAGATGTTTGCGGTTGTGGGCAGCTCTCATTTGCAGCAATGAGAAGTAATGCTCCATCCATGATTGCTGCTCCATTAAGCATTGTAGCCATGAGAATATCATGGCCCTGAAAGACGAAGATGGAAAACATGAGTGAAAACAGACAGTATTCATGCAAAAACCACACAATACCCATTTGTAATTAATGAAAGGAAAAAGGAACAAGTAATTTTTTCTTTTAATTTTTCATACCAGGAATAATTATAAAAAAAAAAAAAAACTAAACACCTGCCAATAAAGGTGTTAATCTGTGGTTCAATAGACTAGACAAGAAGACTTCAAGTAGCATAAATTGGGGAAATAAAAACCATACAAGGAAAGATATGTGTTGTGCCTGTATCATCCAACAAACAAGTACAGTTTCAGCAACTTACCGGGCAATCAACAAAAGATACATGCCTCAGCAACTTCATCCTGCAGTTTTCAAACCCAGGCACATCACACATAGGACCATCTTCCTTTCCACTTCCATATGCCCTGTGAGAACACCACTGAAATTAAGAATCAAATGCCAGAATGATAGTGATGATATGAGCCTCATTACACATAACTCACTTGTAGCACATAGGTCGGGGGCACCGTTCATCTTCACACTGGTATATCTTCGCATTAGCATATCCAAGCTTAATTGTAATATTCCTTTCCAACTCATTTTTAAAACGAACAGTCTACAAATAAAGGAAAAATAATGGTGAGCCATTTTTTTTCCAAACAACACATCTATGAAATAACCATCCGTAACCACATGACTCCTTCTTAACAAGGCTTAGCAGAATAACTAACCAAAACCCCAGCTATTTCATTTACTGGAAACTGACGAAGGATTTCTTTTATGGTGTAGTAAAAGCAATCTTTATGAGGAAAAAATTCCATTCATCAAGTGATCCAACTCAACACCACTGCAAAATTGACTATCGCTGTAAAGAAAGCACAAAAGATGATTCAAATCCCGATAACATTATTTTTATGTTCAATTCAAACACACAAACTGTCTGCCAGTGAGTTCAGCAACCCAAGAACATAACCTATGACGGGCCAACAAAAGAGTTGAAAGTGGTAACTATGCTAGTACTAGAGGACACTAAATTAACAACACAATTAATGCACCAGTTGATCTTTAGGTCTTAAAAAAAAAAAAAAAACATCATCGTAAAACAGCAAGATCACCTGAACACCAGATATTGCCTTCACAACTGTTGACTTGCCATGAGCCACATGACCTATAGTGCCTGAAACAGGCCCAAGTAACCAGTTTACAGAAATTAGTCACCCCGCAACTCCCAAACCAAAATTGCAAGATTGTTTAATTCCAAAATGGCACATCTAAAAACGGCAAATAATAATAATAAGCAAAATATAAATAACCAACCATTACAGGAACAAGAAATTACCTATATTTATGGTGGCCTGGCGAGATATAACCTCAGGAGAGAGTGGATGCAACTTTGTCACATCCAGCTTACTTAAGTCTTGCTCCATCAAACCTTTCCGCGACATTTTCACCGCGCGTTCTGTAGCTAAGAACACAAATAGATTAGCCTGGCGAAATTTTAGAACAAAAATAAATAAATAAAATCGAAAATTTCTCCATACACGAACAGAGAATTAGTACCCAAAAAAAAAAAAGAAGAAGAAGAAGTTAACGTCTAAAGATTAAATGACGGAAGCGAGCTTGAAAACGAAATCCAAGCTTTTGATTCTAAGCAAAGAGGAAAGAAAAAGAATGTTAAGATTACCTTCAAGAGTAGGGTGAGCGTTCAACGGATGCTTGTAGCTCAAATCTAGAACAAGTGTAGACGAGGCTGCTGGAGGGACTGTAATATATGGATTGCGAGGGACGGTCAGTATTTCGCCGGCGAAAAGACAGATGACGCGTTGGACGGCCCCGATTGACAGCCGTGGAGAGACGGTGAGAAGGGGGGGAGAGAAAAAAACCCGCAGAGAGGAGAGTAGGGTTTTTTTTTTTTTGACCTTAGTAAGATTGGATTTTCGAGCTCTTAGAAACGCAACAATAATAAAAGCGATATCCAAAATTGCAATCGCATATCTATATAGCATATAGTCTGTTTAATAATGTTGTTTTTAAATATAAAATAAAAAATTATATTAAATATATGATATTAAATGTTATATTTATTAATATTCAATTAAATTTTTAAAAAATTTTGTTTAAATGTCAAATTTTCATATAAATTAAAAAAAAAAAACATTAATAAGTAAGTCTAACCTCAAATTACAAAAGCGTTGTCGTTTTGGTCAAGAGCAATGTAGGCTACAAATGCACCAGTTCGGTTGGAATTTGTTGGTAAATTCGTATATAATTAAGCGCCCGATTCGCGGTCCAACGCCTATATGATTTTTTTTTACTCCTCTTTTACAAAAATAAAAAAATAAAAAAATAAATTTAAATGTTAATGCGTGGAATTCAGGGAGTGGCGTCACTTGCACTTTTTAAGTGTTGAAAAAAAAAATCATGTAAAATCATCATCAGTGCACCGCTAGGAATTCTCCCAATGAAAAGATCTTAAACCACAATGTTAATGGGTGAATTCTGATTTTAGATGTTTATAATACTCTTTTTTTTTTCTTCTCAAAAAAGTTATTGTACCAGTTAGGGATATAAGTGAAACTTCAAATTTTACTCAACTCAACCAATTCAATCAAAATTAAATTAAAACTATCAAAATCAGTGAAAAAAAAAGTTTGGTTATTGAATTGTAATTTAGGTCAGTTGTAATTGATACTGTGGTTACAATTTTGAGAGTTTAAAATTTGTTCTTTTTTTTATTTAAGAAAGGAAAGTTGACTCAAACAATAGGAAAGTTCCCAATTTTTATTGTTAGAAGGATTGACAGACAGACACCTGTCAAGCAGTGAATAATGATAAAAGAAAAGAAATAGATACTAGGGAGAAAAAGAAAAAGAAAAAAAGAAAGAAAGAATGTTCTTATTCTACATGAATCCTTTTTCGCTTAATGAATAAATGCTACTCGAACGTCGTCTGCTTTGAATAAGATATGTGAATGGCAATCAATGTCAAGCAGTGAAAGTGGAGGAGGCAGCTCCACCGGCGCTCGCATCTTCTTTGGAGTCTTCAAATATACGCTGTCGAAAGTCGGAGACCATGAGAGGAAGGCCTTTGCGAAGGGAGACAGTGGGCTCCCAGCCGAGCAGCTCTTTAGCCCTTGAAATGTCCGGCTTCCTCATGTGGGGGTCGTCCTCTGTGTTGGGCTTGAACTCTATCTTTGCATTTCGATCAATCGTCTCTTGTACCACCTGCAAAAAACAAACGCCTTTAACGACCGATTTACGGGTCTTGCATTAAGAAGAAGAAGAAGAAAAAAAAAAAAAAAAAGAAAAATTGAACCGTGTCTCTTTTATTTTTTATTTTTAAGATATATGACCCTATTTTAGATTTTAAAAAAAAAAAAAAAAAAGCAAACACGTTAATCTTTCTTCTTAGATCATGATACACATTATTTTTTTTATTATTTTTATAATGAATGTTTTGATGGTAAAGAAAAAAATTAATAATATAATCAATAATTACCTCAGCAAGCTGAAGCATGGTAAATTCACCGGGGTTGCCGAGATTGAAAGGCCCCACGTGTTCACCTTCCATCAGCCGCATCAGACCCTCCACCTGGTAATTATTAATTATTATAGTTCGCATAGAAACAAGGTAAATCTCATCCAAGCAGCCATATCATTTCACAAATAAATTTAGGGTAACACAATTTTTATGCCGAAGAAAAAAAAATCAATCTACGTGGAAAATATTTACCAAGTCAGAAACGTATTGGAAACTTCTGGTTTGCTTCCCATCACCATAAACAGTCATTGGCTCCTTCCTCAATGCCTGCGCGCGTGCATGGTGCCATAAATAGAATGTTGAACTGAGGAATAGAGCAAAGCAAGAAGAGGAGGAAAGAAAGCAATCTCACCTGGGCTACAAAATTACTAACAACACGGCCATCATCAATGCACATTCGTGGCCCATAGGTATTAAAAATCCGAGCAATCCTGACCTGCAATTTTTTCATTCTTGTCAGCCAATGTTTTGAGGGAAGTTCTCGCAATTCCCCACCACAGAAAAAACAAAAAAAAGAATCCTGGTTTTGGATTGTTACGTTATACATAACGCGTACTATACAGAAGTGAACCATGTACAACAGACTAAAATAAGAATGTGACAAATGGAGGGAATAATTTAAAACCAATGTGAAAATTCGGCAACCTCTATTTCAAGCGCTCTGTGATAGTCCATGGTCAATGTCTCTGCAGTGCGCTTTCCTTCGTCGTAGCAGCTCCTGACACCTGCCAAACCGTCCCCCAAAAGCGATGCAACAGAAGCCAAAGATAAATATTATTGTCACAAGGGGCGTCCAAGCTATGCGGCGACTCTAGAAGAAAAATACGAATGGATACATCACCGATTGGGTTAACGTTGCCCCAGTAGGTCTCGGCTTGAGGGTGTTGCAGGGGATCGCCGTAAACTTCACTGGTGCTGGTTAACAAGAAGCGTGCGCCAACCCTCTTTGCCAGTCCAAGCATGTTCAGTGTCCCCACCACATTGGTCTTGTGGAAAAGCACGCTCCAAATTAAATCAAGGACTCCAAATAAATCAATAAATCAATAAATATGTACAAACATGAAGTAAAGGCCTTATGATTCTCATGAATGAATTTCTTTTAACAACTTTTGTGACTGAAGTTATAATCCCCAAGAATTTCTTTAAAATATGTCTCATTTATTTTTTTTAAAAATATATTATAAATATGTTAATTATTGTCAAAATTAAGATGATCTATTGAGATTTTTATTTAAACTTTTTATAAGATAACTC
This sequence comes from Ceriops zippeliana, assembly GCA_037897445.1. Classification (NCBI taxonomy): domain Eukaryota; kingdom Viridiplantae; phylum Streptophyta; class Magnoliopsida; order Malpighiales; family Rhizophoraceae; genus Ceriops; species Ceriops zippeliana. The sequence goes on along the minus strand of JBAPLH010000061.1, from coordinate 3,030,642 downwards.
GCCACCTGAACATTATTGAATTTGAATAAATTTATTTTATATTAAATTTTATTATCAATGAGTTTAAAATTTAAAATTATATTTTTAATATAATTTTTTTTTGTTAAAAATTAAATACTTATAAAAAAATTCAAATTCAAGTTAACATAGAGGAGAGCACATTAGTAGACTACCAACCCATGTGGTCATTTAATTTTTTACTATGGAAATATTATATCCGTATCCTTTTCATATAAAGAAAAGAAGCAGAAGAATTTAACTAAAAAAATAAAAAAAAAATCTGAAGGAAAGGATATGATCGTTTTGACAGGATTGAACTTGTAGTGAACGGGAGAGGCAGGGCAAGCCAAATGGTAGATCTGATCAACTTCCAACAAGATAGGCTCAACAACATCATGCCTAACGAGCTCGAACCTTGGGTTACCAAAATGGTGCAATAAGTTCTCTTTGCGTCCGGTGAAAAAGTTATCAACCACGATCACACTGTCACCCCTCGCCATCAGACGATCCACCAGGTGGCTCCCCACAAATCCCGCCCCCCCTGTTACTAAGATCCTGGAGTTCTTCCTTTTCAGACCCGGAGACACTTTCACATGTTTCCCTGCCCCTTGCTTTGTCTGGTAAAGGACCCGCCGTGTCTGGACGCCGCTCGAAAGCGACCCGCAAGCCGAGTCAGGGAGCGGATGGTGGAGCTGTGGCGGTGGCGATATGGGGAATGCGTGGAAAAAGAGACCAGCGATGCCGAAGCCAATGAGGAAGCACACAAGCCTTTGATGGCCAAGCACGAAACGAATTGGATTGACGGATTTTGACACAGCACGTGGAGTTTGAAGCTTCGGCGAAGAATCATCAAGAACCGATTGTGCTTGAGTTGTGCCTGCATTGTTCCTGTGAATGAGCTCGGAATCCATTTTCCTTTTCCCTGTTCCTTTGATTTCTACCCCTAATAGATAGACTTCTTTAAGAGAAACTTTTGAGAGGCCTTGGAAGAGGAAAGGTTGAAACTTTCTCAAGCAAAAGCGTGGATGTAGATTTGTTGTGTAGGTTTGTTTGCGCGTGTGATGAGCATTCAATGGAAGAAAAATTTTCGCTTTGAATGCCAATGCATCACCCAAACATTTCGCGCCACAGGAACAAGTTTTACTGTCACTGCTTATAATTTCAATCCGACGGCGGATGGCTTTCGAGTAAATTATTTACACCGTGCAATTGGTCTTGTTAAAACGCTTTAAAATCGCTCTTTCAGGTGGATGGTTGTTGCAGCTTTTTCTGGTTATGCAACTTTAGAATGAGAGCAGGCCTACTCCCATATCGCTGAATCAATTTACCACAATTGGACAAGTACTAATTACGTTCATGGAAAATTGAAGCAGGGCATGAGATTAAAACATATCCTGAAATCTATGCGTGTGCATCCTCCGTAACGATAATGGACATGTTCGAATGGCACTCTCAAATGTCAAATAGAAAAATCTATTGTTCGGAGCTTTGCATGGGTGAGTAGGACATGGCAATGTCTGCGGCAGCTTACCAAGGCAGGAAATCTCGTTCAAATGACACCTCTTCGCATATTATGGTCCAATGAGGAAATCACACACCGGATATATATGAAGGGAAACAGTACATGAAACATACACGATGGGCCCCTCGTGGGGGAAATCAAATTTCTGAAGTTAGATAAATACAGCAGTAAACAAATCATTAAATTCCTTGATCAGTAGAAGGTGGCGAATGGGTGATGGGCTACAGATGCTTCCGGATTTCGTCCAAAGATTTGATTTAATGGTAGTCTCATTATGTTATGTCCGAAGGCACCTTGTTGACTCCCCCTGTGCACTTAACTTCTGAACGCGTTACACGTTAAAAGATCATGGGTGTGTTAAATTGCTGCAAAATGGGGAAAAGATTAACCCAAGCTGCTAAAATCATCGGAGATCTTTAGGCGGCTTCAAGTTAAGGGGGTGAGTATCTGGAGTAGCGCTCACATCTTCTTTCCCCATTTTTATAGACTTGTTCTGCCTCACATGTAGCGAGTCCCGAACCTATTTACATCATAAGAGAGGGCATAAATACCAGCTTCACCATCCAATGAGCCTGAATAAAAATATCAACTGCTTTAACACTCTTCCTACTTCAAACCTGCAAATTTGACACTTGTTATATATATATATATATGTCAAGGTTATGGGGAGAACATACCTGGCTGTACAATTGTTTGAGCTTGCTGGAAAGTGTGACCACTCTTCCATTCCCAGAACCAGAGACTGCCGTTGTCACCTAAAATTATGTTTAGGTGTCAATAATTATTAAAAACTGGGCATGAATTTCCAATACCCATCTCATTTTAACCCCAGATACCAGAACAAGACGGAAGTGAGTAGTTAGCTACTCCAAATCATCAATAGCATATTCAAGCAACTCGAGGCAACTGTTGCAGGTCAAAACGGAAAAAGAAGAACGACCAAATTACAATAATAATAATAATAATAATGTCAGAATCATACATAGAACCAAACATGATAGGACCATACAACACATAGCTTGGAATCAACAAACATAAATTGAAAAGAGATAGCATGTGGTGATGGTGATGATCGTGCTTTGCAAAATAGCTGAACAAGTTAATAACCATGATCGACACCATGCGTCTATTTACTGCCTTTTGAAGATATAAACCCTTCTGAAAACTATAAAGATTAAAAGACTCATTGCAGATGTTTAAGCAATTTCATTTACCATGTAAACAGTGCAATGTTTAATTCAGTACCACCTCCAGTCATCATTACAACCATAAACAGATCTTCTAAGTTTGTCGGGTCTATGAAGAAAGCCTTGCAATCTTCAATTATCCAGTAACCTTGCACGCACAAAGGACGCTAGAGACTCTAGTAGATGAACACCGTGTAAGGAATAAGACCAACTAAACACAATAAAATATGCAACCTGGTTTACCTAACCATGGAGGACCTTGCCAATACAATAGCTCACAATGCATAACGGGCATGCCCATATAATATAAGTCACAGAATCTGTGAGCTAATTTTTGTTGTGACCATAATAATAGAACAAACAGCGAAAGGAATTATCCAAAGGTTTCCAGATTAGCAATATCATCATTTTGCTTCCAGGACTTAATGGTTTATTTCCCCGAGCCCATGTCGATCAATATGCCCAACTAGCCATACAAAATCCAAAGATAAATTGATAGATGATTAGAGCGGGCATGTAGTCTGTAGGATGCAATGCCATGGCTCGCAGGGATTTCTTGTAGTGTGTGAGTTAACGTGGTCCTACCTGCAGAAACATCTCAGAAAGAACTAAAAGTATCAACTGAAAAATTACTTGCATAGGGTAGAAATGGACAACCTTCGTGGAGAGGAAATTACCATATCTAAGGTCCCAAAACATAATGGTTGTGTCATGGAAGCCAGAAACCACTTGTGAATCCTGGAAACATAAATAATCATTTTTAATAACAACGTAAAATCCACCCATGTTCATGCACGCAATTGCACATATGCCAAAACTCACATGAAAGGAACTTGAAACATATAATGCCACGAGCATAAGCCAACTTACTTATCCAAATGGAAGCCAAAAGGAGCTATGACCATTTCAGAGAATCGGGGTATCAAATCAACAAAATTTGTTAAAGAGGACTGAAATTGAAAAAAAAAATACATACTGTTGGTCAAGCTAAAATGGAGCACACTGTATTAATATGTCCAGACAATGCAACAGCTTGGTGTGAATATCCCAGACCTGTAATCATTATCACATTATATATATATATATAATCCCAACTTGGAAAAAAAAGAACAAAAGAAAACCTAAACAGAACATCAAACTTGTCAACAATTAGAACCTCTTAGGTAAACAAGATGAAATTATATAAAGTTTTTACCTTGTTTTGTTCAAGACCCAGCATTTCACCTGCATGTCATCCCCAGCAGAGAACATGAAGGTATGCCGCTGGCTGACAGCTAGGCCTGCATGACAAAATAGATTCACCATTTTAGCCATTCAAGGCATTACTGGCCACTGAAATTGCCGCCACTGAAAGTGTTATCAACTTGCCTCGCATCTGTTCAATGTGTCCTGTTAGCGTGAGCTTCAACCTTACAATTGCTACATCCCATATCTAGTAAACCAATATTGAGAGGGAAACAACATGATGGAAACTAACATGAAGTTCCCACAAGGAACCAATTTGCCAACAATATCTATCAACCAAAGTGGTGTACAAAACCATGTATTACTAGGATCAAACACGATAGAACTCACCCATCCCAAATGGCCACTAATGACCTGCACAGTCATTCATATGTTCCTTTCCATTGTGCCTTAGCACAATGTGCATGCAATATAGAGGATGAAACCCTTTGGCGGCACAAATATTCTTTTCCATTCAAAGCCTCCAATTATGTACAAACATTCCGATTGATCTAATGAATGTTGTGTTTCCCATTAAAAAAAAAAAAGTAATAAAACTATTTGCAATAACAATCTTACAAAGCTACATTTCTTTCATGGCCATATATTTTGCACAGGCTATTTACATGCAGACGCTAAAGCCGCTGAATCCAGTCGGTTTTCCTTGCCACCATAATTAGCAATCACTTGAGGAAAGCTAATGAAAATTTTCTCGTCACGAAGTGAGGTTTCTGTTAGAGTGGTATCCAGCCCTATGATGAAAAGAACTAGTGAGTATAAGCATTGAATCTAATCCGCCAGAGAGCACAGAATATGAAGGCATGACATTTTAATGAGCTAACCTTGATTAGTCCTTTCTCGGTGCCACATAGAATGATATCATTAGCAGTAAGGAGGCTCGTTATTTTGCTGCCTGCTGATATTCTACCCACTTTCTCTTGTGTTCCTCTCAACCAAATCTGTTTTGGCATTTGTATGCAAAGCTAATTAAGATGGCTCTTAGTCTCATAGCCAAAAGAAAAACAAGCAAGCACTCATGGTAGCCCAATAAGGATGCATTATTAAGCAATAGAAGGCTCAGTTAACGGTTATAATTTTCTCATACGGTTATAATTTTCTCATTAGAAATGACAAAAAGAGGGGGGGGGGGGGGGCAAAGTAGCACTCTACCTGAATGGTGCTGGTTGACGAGCTGCAGTTTATGTATATGAAGTCTTCCACCACTCCCATGTCTATCACACTTCCGCCTTTTCCTGGTGCTATCGAAAATTGGGGATTATATCGCATTCTGCAATCCTGTAATGTTCTTATGATCAATGGAAGCTTTCTTATTTTCTACACAGATTGATTGTCAGGCTTTTTACCTTAAGTTTTGAACCTTCCATAATTGAACTTCCGCTATAAAGCCAATCTCTGTACACAACAATGGAATTGATGGGTTTTTGTTGCATCCTCCAAAACTTTGTTGGGGCTTTGATCTCTCGCACCCGATTGTTTGTCATTGCTAACTCCTGAAAGAGTCATGTGTCATATAATTCTCTTATAGTTAAATGATGTTCTGTCAAAATAGGATCTTCAACCAACCTGCATGCTTGAGTCCATGCAGCCTAGATAAAGCTTCCCCTGTACGGCAATCATGCATTTCACTTTTTTGGTCTTGCAGACATCTGTTACCGTTCTAGATCGATCCAAAATCTGGAAAATAATGAATTTGTGGTTGAAGGATTATCCCATGAACAATTTGGTGACTTCCAAATATTCATCACTATTCTACGTTATCTTTTCAGTTTTACCTTGATCCCATGGCCTTGTGTGATTACAACAATCATTTGGCCATATGTTTCTAGCTTTCGAATTGGTTCCTTCATAGTTAAAAGCTCAACACACTCCAATTTCCTTTCAACAACCTTCCAAACCTACGGAAAGAAAGTGCAATTTATCAAGGAAATGATTAAAAGACTTTGCCTCATGATGCTGAGCAACATCTTGTGGTAATTGCGATAAAGCATCGTTTACCCTAATTGTTTTATCAACAGATCCACTGATCAGGCTCTCTCCCGATTCAAATAGAGCAAAACATGTCACTGCTTTCTTGTGTTCTTTCGTGTGCCATAAAAGAGTTGCTGATTGTTCTTTCATGTCCCACACCTGCTCAATACATTAAAAGTCAACATCTATTGCGAGACACGGACTGAACCTTCGGTTGTTGTTTGAAAATTAACAGAAACAGTGATTTTCAACTTTGAACTATATGATAGAAGTTCATACCTTAATTGAACCATCAGAACATCCACTACATAGTAGTCCTCTGTAGTATATGAGGGCAGTTACAGGTCCACTGCTGCTGCAATTTGCTTCCAAAATTTGTGTGTGCACACAAGATATGCGCTGTTCTTGCCATTGTAAGAATTGATGTTAGAAAATCATGACCAAGAAGAAGAATGCACATCCTATGTTCTCACTTCTAACACAATATGGAGAAGTTGAGGCTACTAACCGTTATGTTGGGCAAATAGTATTCAGCTACTCTATATAGCTCTTCAGCCATCCAGATTACACTAGAAAAGCGTCTTAGTGACTCCCATATTCCTTCTGAGAAATGAACCAGTTTCTGCATCCCTTCGAAAAAATAAAAAACAAAAACAAGGAAATAAGAAAAAAGAGCAGCATCTCAGATAGAAATGTGAACAATGCAAGACAGACTCTAAATGACAGTGGGCACCTGCTAATAGGAGTATTACCTCTGCCGGATGCATAATTATAGATGCAGAGACAGGCTAGAAGTCTCTCTTCAAGCTCTGATCCAGGATGCAAGAAATGATCAATTCCATTAAGCAAGATATTACATGCAGAATGCCTTATGCCATTTGGATACTTTGAAACTTCAAAACCAAGCCATGCAGCTGCTATGAGAGAGTCACGAGAAATTTTCTTTATCTTACTATTTAGACCTTTGTTCAAAGCACGGAAGATAGGTTTCCCTGAGGAAAGGAAGCCTTTTGCAACATTTCCAGACCACGAATCAATTCCTGCATCCTGCATTTTAGATATCCATTAATTGGCACAACCATTTATTGTTATTGTTGTTGTAATTATTATCATCAGTTCTCAGTTTCATAATCTTACCTTCAGGCTGTCATCCAACCAATCAAAGTTTTTTATCATGTTGCGGTGATGCAAGGAGGACAAGCCTGCCTTTTTTACAAGCCATGCCACTGTGTATGGCTCCCCTGTCCATGAATAGGTTCCTCCAATGTTCGCTAGAATGAACAGAGACAATTGCTGTGTACTAGAGCCTTCTTCAGATGCCAACGACTTGAGGATTATCTTCATAGACTCTTCTCTGAAGACACTTGTACCAGAGGGGTTTTCCTGCACATATTCATTAACTGACCAGATCAATTAACATTGTATCATTAGTCACAAAAAGAACAATCGCATCCTAAAGTTGTCAATCCTTTTCCCGAAAGTAGCCCAGGAAACATATAGCCATTAAAAAGTTCCAGAAAATTATAGTTACCAGTGTTTCTAATTGAAGCAGTATATTTGCTGCCAATAATTGGTAATCAGGTTGAAGGGTTTGGACACAAATATACAGTATTTCCACAATTTCTGCACCACCTTCTTTTTGCATTCGATGCATTACGCTGATAGCTGATGATCTGACACAAATCCGGAAAATAGACTAGTAATTTTGTTTCTTGGGAGGTGTTGAGATTGAGGAGCCAAAAATAACTGAATTACTCTTGAAGAGTTGTATCTACTTTTGTCTAAAGCATGAGTTAGTGATTTGTAGCTCTTACCTTGGCACGCACAGTATTTCATGAAAAAACTCGAGTGCAGTGAACTTGGCATGCTCCTTATCGCTGTGCAGGAGACATTGGAATGGAGCCACAGCAACAGACTGAGATACATATTTTCTGCATTGTCCATCAAACTGCATGCACTTTATCAGAATTTTGGCCAAACTGACATATTCTTCCATATTACTGCTGCTAGCATGATCCAGGATCCTGCAAAGTATGTGAGGAGAACTGATTGCAGATAAGTGCATATTATTGGTAGCATGGTCAAAAGCAGTTACTAATACTTCAATCATCATCAAGGATGCTGCAGGAGGTGTCAGCACAAGTGTTTTTGGTTTCTCCTTATAGCAGCTTGAGGTGCAGACAACCTCCACCAGTGATGGTAAAAGTTCTAGAGTCTTTATCTCTGTTGGAGATGGATCTATCAGGTAGATCAGGATAGCTGCTTCATGCACTTTTTGCTTTAGAGCATTTGCCAAATCACACAACTGCAAACCTTTCATCTTGAGTTCTTCCAATGCTGACATATTTACTGATATAATTGATGTAAGTATAGACACAGATGCCCTTATGACTCTCTCCTCTTTGGAAGTTGTAAGGGCTTTTAGCAGCTGATTTAAAATCACATCCTTCAACATTGTGTATCTTGCTCCTCTTTTATTGTTCAATAATTTGTAAATGGTTGTAACTTCTACACTGTAATCTTCGCATTTTACTAATCCTTCTGACAAATATAGTTTTGGAACTGCTTTCTCAAATATTGCCATCAACTCCAAATCTTTGCCTGAATTCCCTTTTGGACTGTTTGAGTTCTGTTTTTGCCTTGTTGCTCTTTTGTGTTGCGAGAACCTGCTTCTTTTCAGTGTTGTGGGTACCTCTTGCTCTATGACCTGGGATTTGCAAGGCTGTTGTGACTTATGAGATGAGCATTCCTGTAAATGGCAACTCCACAAATTTTCTCTATCTTCGGAGATGCATAAATCCAATCTGCCAGAGAACCAGTTAGAAGCATTAACTCCCTCGTGCACTTGATCTTGCAGATCAGGCGGCACAAACATCGTTGTGCACATTGAGCTCAACGTGGAACAAGGAGCCTGCAGCTTCTTGTACAAGTCAGCAAAACTTCACTTGGAAAAAAAAATGTATAATGCCCAATTTAATAACAATTACCTCCAATTCTTTAGAGTCATGATAGTAGCATGATGTCGCTGAAGTTGGTGTGTCCGATTCAGACTCCATCAACAGTTCTCGGAGGCAATTTGTGTTTGCACATTTGTCATGCCTTTTCTCTTCAGATTTCGACTTTCTAGCATGATTCAGCAGTTTAGCTGTATTGTCTAATACATAATCCACGGGATCAAGTGGATGCACCATCTCATACTGCATCAATCATTCAACCAAACAAAAGTGGATATAAGATTTTGCAGACTATCTAATTTGCTTGAATCTGTTGATTAGATGTTACATGCATATTCGCAACTGATAGAACAAAGGAACCCAAAAACTAATATAGTGAAGCAGATTTAAAGAAAGCTTACATTTTGAAAGCAGCTGCCTTGTTCAATAGAATTTGAAGAATCACTGCTATTCGTCATCGTTTGCCTGCCATGAGAATCCAATGATTATAGGATGCTTCCATATTTCAGATTCTAAAATTTTCCTAAGAGGTACGAATGCATTATGTTAAATACAACTTACGAAAAACAGTGTGATTTGTCTTCTGGGGCTGAAGTATCTCTGCTTCTGCGGCGCGACTGAGGAGTATCTCCGTGTAACATAACGCGATAATACATTAGCCAATGCTTGTACCTCTTTGCGCTCTGTGTTATTGCTTCGTCAAGATTGCCCTCACTGAAGTTTCCAATGGATTTGTCTGATGCGCTTCTACTCCCTCCCAACACTTCCATGGCAGACATGATACTTGAACAAAATAGATTTCTAGCGAGGTCCAGTTCAAATTCTTCCTGAACAAGTCGTGGAGAGACCAACAGTGCTTGAAGAAAATGCATGGCAGCCTGCCACTCATCGTCCTGGAGCTTCTTGACCACTGAGAGGTAAAAGTATGCGCAGCAAACTAAATAGCAGTTTCGAATTCCAGCAGTAACTCCATATTCATCGAGCAACGCTGGAACCTGCAGCATTCCTTCCGATTTCCTCAGCAAGGTAGCCTTTTCTGCCGGCCATTGCTCTTGAATAGCAGCTTCAATGCCCTCAATGCCCCAGTAAAGGTTAGAGAGAACCGAATGGTCTGCGAATTCAAAGTATATATGCTTTTGGGTACATAGCCTGGAAGTGCATTGTGATTTCAAGGAATTCCAAGATTCAGTATTTGCTAATAATTCAAGAATATATTCATTGATTGAAATGACAAGTGCCCTTATGGATTCAATGTCTGGTCTTTCATGATCATGGGACAAAGATGAAAAAGAAAAGGTCGAAATAGAAGCCATAAGCTAATAGAATTTCAGATTTCATGAAGAAAAGGGGAAGAAGAGGATCACTCTATAGAGGATAAGAGGGGGAGAACCCGATTGGAGAGAGAGACATATAATTACATGAGAATTCACGGCTTAGAAAAATTGCCCGTGACAGCTGAGCTACGCCAGCCTAGTTCCAAACTACACTGGTCCCTCTATTTCTCACTGTCCTGCCAAAGACAAAACGCCTGAGTGCTGCCTTCTATTTCAGGGATGAATAAGAGCGAAAGAAAACAAATTTTTCTTTGGTTTATCTTCACATGCCTATTAATCATTTCCCTTATTCTAAGGTCTTATTTGTACTATTTGTATAAGAGGACCAAAGTAATTGTTTTTTATTTTTTTTCCCCATTACAATATAGACTTTAGAATGAAGCTTGATATTGAAAGAATTGTAGTGCCGAGTGCCTGTAGGTTCCATTACATTATGGGTCATTTTTTTGTCAACAGAATGCATTGCATGCAAAAGATATCTCTGCCACATGTGACAGAAAGCATTTGGAGATCAGGAGTCAGGACAACGGGGAATGATAGGATTATACGCTTAACATTTTGTCATTTCACGTGACATTACTGTGAAAGACGATGACAACATTTGATTCGACAGAAGAAGCTTCATTCCATAAGCAAAAATGCATAATGTCCGTGATTCACATAAGAGCAAATTATTTTCAGGATTCTTTATTTAGGGGACAGGGAAAATACCCTTGAGCTTATAGCTAAGGTAACTTTGTCAACGGCTATGGATGGCAATTTGTATAACATTAAACTCTAGTATATTGGGAATATGCAGTTTTACTTATATTTTGTTTACTAAATGAAATAACATATTCTGTAGTTAACACATATAACACAATTTAGTCCAATAGGACTCGGGTATTAATTCCATTCATCACATCACTTCGCATTCATTTACTGAAAAGGAGCCCATAAAATTTCGTGTATCTTTTATATTATAAGAAGTGTGAAACTAAGAGAAAGGACGAGAGGATTTCATTTTTTTTTCATGTTTTTTTATTTATACTTATATGGCAATTATGCTACAAATATTGTATAAGATAAAGTTAGAAGGCTTAAGTAGCTGAGTTGAAATTTAGAGGTATTGAGTGAGTATATGCATGAAAACAAGTGAAAATCAAGCCCTTCTGTAATTATGCTTGACATCTTTTAAGCCATTTATTTGTTTTGCCTATCTCGAGCCTGGTGTACCCCTTGTGGGGATCCATTTGGTAATGTGTTGCCTTTTGTAGTCCATTTATGCAAACAGTATCGAGGTTGTCATGAAAGGAACTACCCTTCACCAGTTGCCGAGCCCCATCTGAGCTTGTTCAGCCCTCTCAGGCCCTCTTACCGGAAAAGGTATAATCATGACGCATAAAAACAACTGGAAGTGATAAAAAAAAAAAAGACAAAGAAGAAGAAGAAAAGAAAGATATTTAAATAGCTATCAAAGCCTTGCCTAAAGATATTGGCTGTTAATGGCTGTTGTCGTAGAAATTAAGCGTAATCTTTTTAATTCACAATTATGCAGACATTGGTATGCTGTGGTCGTTGTTAAATCATAGTTTAAATCACGGAAAAAGCCTAGTCAGGATTCAAGATTGATATCTCTGGAGGGACCCTTTAGTTTGTGTAGATGGATGAATCGGGATTGGACGTTTCGCCTGTCACGGACCAAACTATTGGCTTCCACAAAAGAATGAGATAATTATATATATGTTTTTTCTTTTCTTTTAGCATTGGATCAGAGTTCCCATTGTCCCCGGCATCCAGATCATCAATGTAAATGACAATGAGACAACAGCTCCACTCGGCAGAAAAAGTCTTCAGATCACGGATTATGGGGTATTTACATCCCCGCTGCTTTATTTTAATACATAGTTTTATTGATACGGAAGATGGCTTGCACGCTTTTTCTCAAGTTGAGATTGCTTGGCATCTTAGAGTTTGTGCTCGAGAGCCACAACCGCAGGCTAGGCCTAGCTCTAGAGCGCCGCGTGACTGTGGGCTCTTCGTATTTGGCAATATCTGGGTCTTTTCATTTCATCAGAAGACCCAAAAAAAAAAAAAAAAAAAAAGAGAAAAGAGTCTCCCCCCGGCAAATGTCATAATGAAAAATGGAGTAGGATGCCGAGCGACTAATGAGAGAGGGTCTGATAATTGTCCACAAAACTGACACACGCTCGATTCTTTTTAGGTTGTAAGCGACACACAAACTCACAGAATGGTGATGTGATTTGTAATGTCCGCTGCTCCGAGAGAAGTGAAAAACACATGAAATCTGATAACATGGAAATTGGACGTGTTTCTACAGTTGATTGGATAATTAGAAGATGTTACTAGTCATTATTTTAACTTATTAACGTGAATTATCTATATTTAATAGTACTTATTATAAAAATATTATTTTCTTCTTAAAAAATAATTGAGATATAGATTTCACTCTTTTTCAACAACGATTAAAATTAGATAGTGTGCCTTCATTTCTAAAACCCTTGGCTAATCCAAGCGGCCACCAAGCTTACGGGGCTTGGAGGAGATCAGAAAATCAAATTCCTTCACCTACCAAAATCCCCCACTTTGAAGTGAAATTTAATTGGGTTGCAAAGCACCTTTTTATGGTATATTCACGCACTTCCCTCCCCACTAACATCTAATTATTAACTATTTCAAGAGTTCTATCGGCCCACATGAAAAAGTAAATTAAAATAAAGAAGAGATAAATTTTTTGAATTCACAAAATATTTCTATATTATATAAATAATAATTCGCATAACATATTAGAGATATATAATAAAAAATATAAAATCACAAAAATCTCTTATATATTCATTTTATATCTATTTGTATCATGACGTGTCCATCTAATTATTGTAAAAAAAGAAAAGTGGTTGAGCGGTTGCATAAAGGAATCGATCCTTCCTTAAACAACAAAAATAGACCCTTCATCTTCAAGTAACAAAGTTAAAAAAAAAAAAAAAACAACCTCAAAAGGAACATGGTTTCTTATTCTCTTTGTACTCTCTGAAAAACGATCAATTTTCATTTATTCTCAAAGCTAGGAGTATTTGGCCAGTAATATTACCTTGACAATAAGAAGTCCCAGCTGTGCAATAGAATTTTCGGTGATCAGTATGCAAGATTTTATTGCAGTAAAAGAGTGACTACCTCCATCCTCAAGCATGTTTCTAACATTAGTGTGAGAGCCGGAAGGGCTGAATCCTGACATCCTATTGTGACCGTACTCCAGAGATATTTTGATTTTTCTGTTTGTGCCATTTTCGTGCCTGTAACACGCCAAAGAAAAAAAAAAAAAGGAGGAGGAGCACTCCATAGAAGAATTTTGGCATGATATTTTGCATGAATAGGGATTGGATATATTGTTGTTTGCAATTTCGTGGCAATCGCATATGTTTATGATGAGTAATTAGCAGACATTGATGGGATTAGTAATTAGAAAATTATGATTTTTGTGCCAAAATTGTTGTAATTTTGCATCTAAACAATCACGCCATAATTTAAAATTTGAGAAAATGTACAACTTAACTAATTACTATTACATAATGGAATTTTCATTTTCATGGACTTTGCATATTCTCTTTTTTTTTTTTGGTTCGTATGAACTGAAAATCAAAGTTTAAATCTCAAATTGAATATGGTTCAGCATAGGCTGCTTGAAAGTTATGGTGCTTATTACTAACTGGAAAAGAGATAAAGACGATGATAAATCTTCCTCCAGCTCAATTTGAGAAACATATCTGAACAGATTTCTTATTGAAATTGCTAATTTTTGGCCGCTGATTATTATTAAAATTTCAGGATCCCATTCCCAGCTTGAATCACGAGCTAGTTGCTACAAACACACCACGATTCTAAACTAATTTCAACGAAAAAGTTAATAACATTTTTGTTCGATTGATTTTGCAGCATTTCGTATTAATGAAAGAGCAATAATGAAAGGCAAAATACCAAGTGAACCGGTTGATGACAACATAAAAGCTCTTAGGCAAGATTTGGGTCTCCTTCTAGTTTTTGTGTAATGTGACGCTTAATTTCGATGTATAAAAAGAGAAAAACAGTAATATGAAGCAACTCGGATCAATCAGAAAAAAAGATAGAAAGTGTTTTCCTTTCCCCCCACCCCCTCCTTTTTTTTTTTTTTTTTTGAAAAAAATTTAATATATTATCTAACTTTTTTTTATTTTTTTATTTTTTGTGTGTGTTAACAAAACAACTTTATGTATCCGAACAAGTTTAAACTAAAAAAAAATAATTTAAATCTAAAATTATCAATTTTAGTAATTTCAAGTTATTTCGTTAAAAAAAATATATCAATAATAAATTTTCACTTATATCTCTCGGCGATTTAGTAGGTCATAAAATTACTCTCAATTGGCCTTAATTCATGAATTTCAAAACACATGGAATTTGTTAAAGGATTCACATGGAACGATGGAAGCAATGGTAAGAATAGAAATATCATAAATCAGAAGGATTGGTCCATGTGGGCTTTTGGGTCCTACCTATTTCTTGGGCCCTGCCCAATCCAGCTCGTAGTTTGCTAAACCCACTCTCGACTACGAGCCCTGAGTCCTGAATTTTTAATAATAATAATAATAATAATAATAATAATAATAATAATAATAATAATAATAATCACCATCATCATAATAATAACAATATATATATATATATATATAATTTATTTATAAAAACTTATTTTTATTGAAGTAAATAATTTAAATTATAAAATTATTTTCACAATTTTTAACACTGCTTTTTTAAAATATGTTTACATCAAAGCAACATTATTAATTTTCCTAAATAAAAAAAAAAAACTCCTTTATAAACCCTAGGTCTTCCGTCGGCTTTACTGGCCCCTCTAACCAACTGGACTGACTTCGCTCTAAGCCACTTCTCTCGCGGCATCTACGCTGTTAGCCTCACGGGGGCCGCCGCCACCCACCCCCTTCCCCATTACTCGCTCGAAACTGCCCCCGTAGGCAGTTGATTCGGCAGCGCTCTAGACGCGCAGCGAACCCATCTTGGTTCCATTTCTCGTTTAGTATTGTTTCGTTTCGGCTTTCCGTAACCGTGACTTCAGGTTGTTTTCCTTCCGGTGTGTGTCTTGTTGTGTTTGTGTGCGTATTTTACATGTGTTGTTTTTAGTTTATCTTGATTATGGAGAATGGCGAATGAGGTGATGATTTTGATACGTTTCCCTATTGGTTTGATTGCCGTGATGATGGCATCAACTATGTGTATTAGCTCTATCTGATCATCCCCTCTACCATTATCTATTGCATTTCTTTTGTTTATTTATTTTTTTGATTTTTTTCATATCTTTTCTTAAAATATTCGGTGGTTTATTTTAGTTACCTTTTCCTTTTGAACTATTTTTTTATATTCCTTTTTTGAAAAAAAAATTGCTGAACTATAGTTTAATTTTCTTGAGATAAAGGAGTGCACATTCATTTTTGGGATCACGATTTGTGCAAACATTTGCGCTTTCGTTTTTCTTGGGCATTTATTTTGAGAATTTAGAATTTTTAAACAAGCAGGGTTTGGAAGGCTTGTTTTTGTTTTTGTTTTGTCTCCTTAAAATGGTAAATTTGAACTTGTTTTCACTTTCCCTCTTGTTTTCCATTAGTTTATACAGAGTTTTTATCTGCAGTCAAATCTTTTTCTTCAAAACATTGTCATTTACTTGTAGAAGATTTGATGCTCATTGTAAACTTTAATTTGTTTCCCTTTTGTTTGTCAATATTCTCGGAGAATGAGATGATGATTCACTTTGTTTCCCTATTGGTTTGATTGCCGCTATGATGGCACTCTTGTATTAGCTCTATCTGATCATTCTCTGGGCCATTTGATATATTCTCGCAAGTTTATATGTATGCATGTATGTATGTATGTATATGTATATATTTGGTTTCCATGCAAGTATGTGTACTGCAAGTGCGGTTGCAAATGTCCAAAATATGTTCTGAACGCATAAATAGGCATTTTGCTACTTTTGACGACTCTTAAATTGTGAATTTTTGGGAAATATCTAAATTATAACTGTCTTTGGTTTGTTTGGTAGATGATATAAGTATCTCAGTATGTTCGTCATTCATTTTTTTTCCCAGTTTTTTCTAACCAGTCAATTATGCTGCAATTAATCTGCTTATTTTGTCTTCTTCCATTTTGAATCCAAACTTATTTTTGCTGATCTTAGAATATGTGCCTCCTGTTGCTTTGTATTGAAGTTTCATACATTTTTATGATGAAGGGTGTTATATTTTGAGAATGAATTATACTTAACAGGCTGTGCTTTGAGAATCTGATGACTATACCATTTGTTCCCAATTGGTTTGGTTGAACTATGATGGCAGTCCTTGATTGGCTTTGTCTAATTGCTTGGTTGACAGTTCAATATATGCAAGGCTGATGGTCTCCCACCATATGTCTTGCATTTGAGAAGGTGGAGAGTAACTGAAACTGAGGTTTTATTGTAGCCATTATCAAAACAACCACTGTTAAGTCTGAAAGTAAAATCCTATGCCTAAGTGCACACTTTTGTACTATTTGAGCATTTATTTTGAGAGTTTGAAATACTTGTTACTAGTAGAATTTTGCGGGGGGTTGTTTTCTTTTTAAGAATGACAAATTTCAACTTGGGTTTTACTTCCCCTATTGGTTCTGATTGCTGCAGTGATTGCGGCTTGGTTTCCATTAGTCTATGTAAATATTCTCACTGTAACCAAATAACTTTTTCTTCAAGCATTTTAATTTTCTTGAAAAGAATTTTGTGTGCATGGTAATTGGTAAATTGAATCCTTTCTATTTGTGATATTATTGGATTTGCTTAGAGAATGAGATGATGATTTAGTTTGTTTCCCTATTGGTTTGATTGCCTCAATGATGGCACTCATGTATTAGCTCTATCTGATTGTTCTCCTGGCAATTCAATTTATTCTACCATGCTTTTTGTTTCCAAGGCAGCATGTGTACTTATAGTCCAAAACATTTTTGAGCGTTGATAAATATATTTTGCTGCTTTTGATGATGGCAACTCTCTGTGGTTTTGAAATGCAAGGAAAGTGGTGGTTGGTATGTTATGAGATTTAATTAAACTTAATTGGCTTTGATTGGAATGAGATGACTATTCGGCGTGTTTCCCTATTAGGTTGATTGCCATTATGATGGCATTCATGTTTTATCTTTTAACGGATCCATTGGCAATTCCTTGTGTTCTCCGGAAAATGCAATATTTATCCCTTCAGATAGAATGATCACGTCCAGGAGAGCTTATTGCAATAATGATAACTTCGAGCTCCTAGCTGAGCTTCAGACTATGGCACAGATACTATATTTTCGCTGCTCCTGAATATTTCTATTTCTGATGCGCTTAAAACATTTTGTGCCCATTCATTATGTGCAAATTAATTTCAACACAAACCTAATCGTAACCCCATTTTTCTTCAATTTTTTGCATCATATACCAAAGCAAGAATCTGTTACAAAATATTGGAAGAGACGCCGTACTCAAGATGACCTGCTGGTAGCCTTGGGCGTACTTATTGGTGCTGGCTCCGTTCCTTCTCGGCGACTGACTGGGAGGCCATCTCTGAGCTCTCGAGACCACTGGGTCTCCTCTTTATCTCATCTGATTGTCTTCTTCTCCACATGTGAGCTTGATACCCTTAAACCGAGTGAGCAGGTCGCTGTTTGGAGCCTGACACCATTGCGTATACGGTGTGGTTGCTACATAATACGTAGATGTTATGTACGAGCAAGGGATGGGATTTTTACCCTGGTAAAGAATTAGTGGGTTTCTTGACTGATTAAACTTTAGATCGGTGACTGTGTGAGGAGGGCCTTTCACGCCCGCATCCGTCTCCATTTACCCTTCGGCCAATCGGCATCCCTGTTCTTCTGTTTTGTCATTTTCCTGACAATTTATTTCACTTTGAATCCTCTTTGGTGTAAATAGGGTTTCAATAGGATACTTGCCCTTTGATCGAATTCCTCATTTATTCTCATCCCCAGGTTCGCTAGCTGTTCAGCCCGTCGGTTGAGACTAAGTTCGCACTAATTGGCTCGGTAACAGGCAAGAGCCCCGAAAGTCTCTATGCGACTCAGGAGTTGACATGTCCTTAAATCACCTCGGATCTTCTTTTTGGTTAAGATATGTTTAACATTCGCGGTAAGCCTCTAATTCAAATCCCCGCAAATAATTGGGGCTTGTTTGAGGTAAGCCTCTTTCTCATGGTAAGCCTCTAATTCGAATCCCCGTTAATAACAAAGCCAGACATTGTTTGAGGTACAATGCTTGACCGTGGATAAAAATGATGGCAAAGACAGGACACCCCTTGGAAATAAGCTCACAATGTCTGGGGTTTTGTGGCTTGTTAACATGGCGTTGTCTAAGAAGGTTTTCCTTGTTTCAGCCAATTCTGCAAATTGTCACATAAGGAGATAAATCTGCAAGAGCCACCAAATAACCAAAAGCATACATGCCTTATTGGAAGAAAGAAAAAGGGCTCAACACACAGATACTTAATTGAGATGGGGCAAAGAATTCCTATTGAGAAAATCAATTATATTGGAGAAAAAAAAAGATCAGTTTTTTAGAATACCTTTAAATCTATGAACCTTTGTATAAGCTAGCATGCAGCGTCCTTCAAACATCATTGATTAACTTAAATGATTATTTTATGCATCTTGCATTGCAGGGTGCATGGGAATGCCACGCACGTGACTTACAGTTGTTGCATCTATTCGGAATTGGTAAATTGGAAAAAGAGCAAACACGAGTGAAACAACATACTGCAACAAGTGATTGAACAAACGGCATTGGCCAAATGACAGCAATTATAAACCTTAAACATGAACCCCTAATTTCTAAGCAGCATGAAATCAACCGCAAAGAAACATTCCGTATGCTGAACATGACATAAAAGTTAGCAAGTTTCCTATAAACTAGCGCAAGGAATCATTTAAATGAGATATATGTGACCAAGTCTCTTATTGGAAAGGAGAGAAGATTCCTAAACTTTATAAATATGAATGTTGCATATTTTAACAAATTATTTTTTAAAAAGAGGATAATAACTCTATCATAAGTAGTATTAATGAGAAATTTGATGAATTTAGAAAAATATGTGACGAGGTCTCTGACCTTCTACTACGTTGCCAAAGCATATTTGTGTGATCCTTAATGACACTATCCTCAATGTTGGACTGAGAAAGACTTCCTAGAGGGAACTGCTCATCAAATCCCGTTGGTACTACGAACAAATCTATTCCATGCTGCTCAGTCATCTTGGGAATCTGATAAGAGTTAATTCTTATACAAACAATAGTTGGGCTCATAAGCAAGCACCAATATCAACAACAATAATGGCAGTATCTATAGAAGAAGAATCAGATTGGGCCCTCCCCTGTGAAAACCCTCCCCCTGTGGACTACCCGTTGCCCTACTCCTATAAGCATGGCCCTAAACATGTCAGTCTGACCAAAAAAAATGACCGGAATATCTTATCCGGATTCCAAATCGTCGTCATATAAGCCATGCACGCTTCTCCTCCTCCTTGGCCGCCTGACATTGTACTGCTGCTCGTAGTCAAACTCCTCAGGCACCTAAACGCCTTGGAAACTTTCACCACCAGATCATCGTAAAGAGTATAAAAAATTATATCACCGCCGGTGTGTGATAGGACCGCTGAATGAGATGCGATGCAACGTAATGTCTTTGATACAGGAAAAAAAAAAGAAAAAAGAAAAGCACGTCCACGTTGTTGAGTGGAGAATTTGACATATCTATTATTATTATTTTATGAATAGTTTAATCGCACCCTTCAAAAAAGTGTTTCCCCATTTATATTGTCTCCAAAGTTTTGAAAATTATATTTTCTTTGGATAAAAACTTAAATTTATCAATAAAATATTTAATAATAAAAATGTTCATCATTATACTAAAAATTATAAATTTAAATGTTGTCAAAATATTTAATAAATTAAATATATGCCCACAAAATTTATTTATCTATTTTGAAAATTTTATGGGAAACCGTTCCCATTGTTTTTCATCCTATTTAGCAAAATAAAAAATAAAAAAATAATAATTATATATATATAACAATAATAAGATCCCGAAGTTATAAACTTACAAAGTTACAAAATGTGGACGCGAATGGTCATTTCAGAAAAGCTCAAGGCCTTTTTCGTAACTATATCGGCCCTTGATATTTTCCGGGTTATAAGCGAAACCCTCGCTTGTATAAAGTGGTTGTCCAGTTGAGAGAATAGAACCCTCGTACGACGCTGTCTACTGTTCGCTGCGTTTCCTTAGCTTCTCTCTGTTTGGAACGACCCGAGAAAGGGGAAGAGACAGTAGCCGCTGCAATCATGTTGGTTTATCAGGATATTCTTACCGGTGATTTCTTTTGCACTATCGTACTCTGTTTCTTGAAACCTGGCGTCTGTTTCGATTGATTTGAGCCGTTTTTTTGTTTTGGTTTGTGTTGATTGGATTGTGAATTGGCTAGATCTTTAGTTGATCTGCCTGTTCGTAAAATTTACAGTTCGGGTTTTAATTCTGGGTCTCTCTGTAATTTTATTGGTTGAATAGTTATCTGGCGATCCTAAAGTCTTTTAGCCCAGATTTGATCGGATTTGGTATTTGATATTATTGGTTTCTTGTTGGTTGCTAATTTTTTCTTGAAAATTGTTGTAAAGAGAGTTGTGGATTGTATCAGTTGTTTAAGAATTTGAGTTTCCTTTGTTGCCTTTTGGTGGTATTGAATTGTAATTTGAGGTACATGGCTGCGTTGAAGTGTTGGGATGTCTGTAACTATAGATCAGACAGTTTTTCCTTTCAGTGGGGAAGTTTGTTTGGGATCAGATAGCGTCAATGGTGCAAATTGGCTTTGTTTGTAGTGGACTCGCCTCTTAAATTAGTTCAAAAATGGTTAATTAGTTGACAATGTTCTGGGCATCATCCCTGAAAGCCTTAATTTATGCTTCTGATCTTCAGTTTTCCCGTTTTTGGCTCTCTGTACAATTTTGTGTTTAGTGAATTTTTCTATCCATGTTGTTTTCATGTTGGCATTTGGTAAGTTTGATAAAGATTCTTGCACACGAATCTAAAGGTATAGCTGGCTATTATCTCATGCTATGACATTCTGCAGTTAAAGATATCACAAGTAGTCTAGACAAAAAGAACTTGGTACTGGGCAACATGCTAACCCAGATACTGTATTGATTTTGATGAATTTCAGGTGATGAGCTTCTCTCGGACTCATTTCGATACAAGGAAATTGAGAATGGGATTCTGTGGGAAGTTGAGGGAAAGGTTAGTGTTACTGTGATTCTTGTTCATGACAATTGTGTTTATTCTCTGAAACATGGTTGTGATTTTTCAGCTTTTATTTATCTTGTGCTTCATATGCTTTGTCTCTAGTGGGTTGTTCAAGGAGCCGTAGATGTAGACATTGGTGCAAATCCCTCGGCTGAAGGTGGGGAAGATGATGGTGTTGATGACCAAGCTGTTAAGGTAGTTGACATTGTTGACACATTTAGACTTCAGGTGAGCTGATCTGCCTTTATTTTTACGGGTTTTGTGCTGCTCAGTTCTTAGTTAAGTTTTCTTTCTTGCTTGAGTCCCCACATATTCAAATAAAATTTGAAACCTAGTAATTGTTAATTTGGCACTTGCAGGAGCAACCTGCTTTTGACAAGAAGCAGTTTGTCACATATATTAAGAGGTTCATCAAGGTGTTGACACCTCATCTTGATCCAGAGACGCAAGAAACCTTTAAGAAACACATTGAGGGAGCAACTAAATTTCTGCTTTCAAAGCTTGGTGACCTCCAATTGTAAGTATTTGTAATGACTGCCTTCCCATCGGTCTCATGTCTGATTTGAGTTTGTCCCAGTTCTTTTTAATGGATGCACAGAATGTTTTGAACCTTCAGTGCCTTATAAGCTCTGTTCTTATTGCAGTTTTGTGGGGGAGAGCATGAAAGACGATAGCACTTTGGTGTTCGCCTACTACAAGGATGGTGCCACTGACCCAACTTTTTTGTACTTTGCTCATGGTTTGAAGGAGATTAAATGCTAAGGAGTTTGGATAGCTGGCTACGGCGCCTATCGTTGCTGTCTGTAGCCCTATTTTATGTTGCATTCCTCTTTATCCATCTTTTTAACTGGTTGGCTTGGGGCTTTGTGGCTCCTTTTTCATTTTTCATTGTTGATTTGGCTTTTACGGTTTTTTTCTGTCTTATGCGTACCAATGTTTTGTTTGCCAAATTAATCAGATATTTTTCGGGGCTGTACTTTAGTTGCCACAAAACTGCTTAATTATGTGGTTTGAAGGTGCACTTTTCGATGTTCTAATAACATGCGATTGTCTTTGAACATGCAATTTATTAGTCCCTGCCTCGTGTCTTGAACGGCAAGTTTCTACCGCAAACTGTACATCAGATTGAATTAGGTACACTGGTTGGGGAATTGGAAAGCACGAAACTATAAATATTAGAAAAATACTTGCTACTAAGTTCTAAAGTCCTCGTGTGTAGCAAGCATAACGTAACATACGAATTTTGTCATGTGGCTGGGGATTAATCTTATTGACTGTGAGTATGATTTAAAATGTTTCATGTTACCATTTATTAGTGAGAATAGTTTCTCCACAGTATTACCCTGGGTATGTTCTTTCTTTGTCTGGCTGTTTTAAGAGTATTGCTGTGTAGGGGTTTAGTTAATTAAACACCCTGTCTCTGATTGCATTTGTACCACTCAAAGCTCGGGACACCTACTCCGAAATGGATCCCGCAGTTTTCACGAAATTTGGGATTATCAGAAAGCAGAACATGGAAGGAAGAAGACAACGACCAGGGACGATCTTGGTTCTCTGGGCTACAAAGCATATTGCAAAGCCAGACCAAGTAGCTCAATAATTGTACTTCGGCATCGTCACGATCGACGCAAAAACGGGGTGCGCTATGTGCTCCGTGTTCACAGACGCTGCCCAAAATTGCCCTGCAAGATCATTATTATCAAGTCAATTGGTTGCATTTAATAAGCGACAATCTGTCAATCTCTAATCTTAACAGCCGTAATGCTAAATTGTGCACATTGAACGTATCCAAATCCTGACCCCTCCCCCCCCAAAAAAAAAGAAAGAAAAAAAACCCAGATAGGAGTCTCTTGTATACGATGGGAATTAAAAGAAGCGAGTATAGGATGGGACCTTTTTATAGCTTCATGATTATCAGTGCCCACGGCATTGCATAGAGGCATGATGTTTGTCTTCAGCAAGCCAATCGAGATCCCTAGCAGCTAGCATTAACCTTCAGTTGCTTCCACCGCCACATCATCAACCTGCATGCATTTCAATATTCAAGTGTTGGGGATATATGTAAACACCAACAATAGTGGCCACTGAGTATGATACTTGTTGGATCTTGCTTATGGCTTGGTTTCTCTTCCCCCAATCCAATTGAACCAAGAAAGTGTTGAAATATAAGCTCTTAGCCATTTTTATGATTCCATCGAAAGCAGGTGTTTAAAAAATTAAAATGGGGTGTGTGTCTATCTATCTATCTATATATAGACTCGCACACAAAAGGTAAGAATAGATGAAACTTCAAAGTGAAGCATAAAAAATGTTTAAAGATCATCTATTCACAGCGTGTGAAGTGTAAACAATTCGAAGTTACTATTATTTTTTACGGTATAGGTTAGGACAGCATGGAAAAGTGTGTTTCTAGTCTGTCCCACTTGGATATCCACCGCCAGTAATTTTCCCCTTTACATGGCCCCACCGTAACCCTTGTGAGAGGGGCACGATCTAAATGCTTTTAATTGGGACTCAGAATTCAATATTTTCAGTCTTGAACAAGACTCTAAAAATTCACATACTTAAAAGCAACCTAAAAATAATTCAAGCCAAACTTTGATCTAACGTGTTTCACCCAGCACTAACATGAAATGCAAATGACTTGATATCTCAAGAAAGTCAGAAAATCATTGACTCGAAACCGAGCGATTCACAAACCAAAGTGACATAACCCTTTTTTAACCGATATGTATGGTAAGAAACAAAATTCTCAAAAAAAGAAAAAAAACATATGGTAAATATGACATAACCAACGCAAGTCAAATCTCCAACCGTTGGTGTCTTTTTACCCAAAAGCCCAATTTCGACGTTATCGATCAAAATGTAAAAGCAAATGATTTTTACTTTATTACAATGAATAGCCGTCTCTACGGGATGGATGTGTTCACGTGCCAACGCTCAGTGCGACTTATGTGCAATCAATTATAATTATGATATTTCTTATTTTCTAAATTTATTATATAATAATAATAATATCAAAGAGATTTTTGACTTTAAATTATTGAATCAGTAACAAAATGAAGGGCTAATAAGTCATTTAATCAAATTTAAAGGAGCCGTTTAATTAGTAATAAAAACATCTCCAATTTGCGTCCCATTGGCCGTTAAGCCATCTGTCAGATGCCAATCCAACAAATTTTTGACTTCCGACAGAAGACAAAAAAAAAAAAAAAAAAAACTGCAAGAAGCGCCCTTCCTTCTCCTTGACGACAAAGAGATTTTCTAGGGTTTTTGCGTCCATTATTCGATTTTAGATCTGATTCGCATGGATTAAGATCGATTGCTCTCCAGCAATTCTTTCTTTTTGTAGAGATATATGTTAATGTGTTTAAACAATTCGAAGTTATTATTATTTTTTTAATGATCGATTTCTGCGACCGAAAGAGCGTTTTGTGAGTTGAAATTGGGATAGGAATTTGGGTTCGATTGCGGAGGTTTCGGATTGAGATTGTGGGGATTCCGGCTTAGAGGACTCGCTTTCATGTTCTGTTTCGGTTTTGAATTTTCCCCTCCTCGTAAGTGTCGTTCTTGCTTCAGTTCTTTAGATCGCCACGCGTATTGCATTTAGGAATTGCAGTTACACTTTAGTTTTTTCTTTTTCTTTTTTGCCTTTTTTTGTTGTTTCTAATTCTGTGCCTCACATTAGGTGTAGCGGTGATAATTTAGATCTAGAAAATTGGCTCCGCAAAGGCGATCGCAGCGCCACATTGGTGGCCAGATGCAGCAGAGCAACGCTGCAGCTGCGACCACGCTCTACGATCATGCCGGGGGTGCTGGTTCGTTGCACAGTACTGGCCCCACAAGCGATGCCGGCGATGCAGTCATGGCGCGGTGGCTCCAGTCTGCCGGCTTGCAGCATCTAGCTTCTCCGTTGGCTTCTACAGGGATTGACCATCGCCTCCTCCCCAATATCTTGATGCAGGTAGAGGTTTTTGGGTCCTTGTTGTATTTGGGTATTCATGGTTGTGGAGTTTGGGTGTTTTGCCCACCGAAGTTTTGGCTGTTGCTAAGCTCTACTTGTCCACTTGTTACGATAATCTTGTCATCGAAGCAGTTTAACGCCAGGGCTGCTTCAGAGCAAAGAAAAATCCTTTTAAAGATCTTTTGACATGTTCAAGTTTGCAATCTATTTTATTTGAATAGGGTTTTCACATTACTCTTTGTTAGGGTAAATGGTAAGTTTTTGTTGTGAACAAATCATTTCGATTGCTCCTTTGGATCACCTGATATTTGAAGTCTGGCCAGTCAATTTGATCAGTCTTTGCTTTCTGGTTGTCTTTCTGCCTACTTGTTCTTGACTTTGGTTAGTTTTTCGAGTGTTTGAAATGGGTTTAATCACTGCTGCATCCACTTAAGTAACTCCATCCTTTACTAGCTTTTTTGGTTTCTTTCTTTATCAAAGGGTTATGGCGCACAATCTGTTGAGGAAAAGCAGAGGCTTTTCAAGCTAATGAGAAACCTCAATTTCAATGGAGAATCTGGTCCTGAGCCTTACACACCCGCTGGTCAAACTTTAGCAGGTGTGGCTGGATTAGATGGCTTTTATTCCGCAGAATTCAAGGGGGATTTTGGAGCTGGTCTTTTGGATCTTCATTCCATGGATGACACTGAGCTCTTATCTGAGGTATGATTTTTCATAAGGAATAGATACAATTTTGCAGTATGAGACACATTTTGGTTTCATGGCCTTAGATTTGATACAACCTGAAGTTATTTGTATCTTTTGGTACCATGTTCTGTTCTAGGCCTGAGATTGAATCATAGTGCTTGATGGTAGGTTGGTTTGTTGTATGCATCTCCTTCGCTTCCTTTGTTTGTCAGTGATAAAGGTCACTGTAAGTGCTTATAACATGCAAAATTAGAGGTAAAAATAAGTTTGGCTGATGATCTAACCCATGTATTGAGAACTTTAATGTGGTTGTCACTCAAATGTTTTGGCTTGTACTTGTTATATTTTCCCTTGAAGAGAGTTTCTCGCCTCATTACACAATATACTATTGTAATTGCTGTTAACTTCAAAATTGGATTCTGAGGCACCAATGGATTGTAATGTTGCCTAAAGAATTCTGATCTGGTGTTTCTTTGTTAAGATCTTGCCTATTGCAGCTTTTACCATGTTGGTTAAAACATTCACCTAATCGCAATGGCTAGTTTGACATGTGAGGGCACAGATACTTGCCAATTGGAGTTTGTATTCATTCATTTTCCTATGTTAATCACAATTTTATTTCCACCTTCTTGGCAGCATGTCATTTCAGAGCCTTTTCAGCCATTGCCATTCATGTCAGGTCTCCCCAAAGGTGTTGAAAATGACTTTGATGTGACTACTGATGCATCAATTCCAGTTCCTACAAGTGAAAAAGATAGTAGCACAAGGGAAACTAATGTGGCAAAAATTAAAGTGTTGGTAAGATGGTCAAATCAATATAATCTACCCTTCCCCTGGAACACTCATGTTCCATGTATGTGTGTAAACTTGTGTGTGGGAGCCCTGTGGTGTGTTTATGTCCATGTAATTTGGGAGCATAGTTTAAAATTTTTTAATCTTGATCCCTCACATTTAGATATGTTCTGTGGTCTTTTATTAATTTACTATTGGAGTTGCCATGTTAAAATCTTGGCTTGTTTTCTGTTTTTTTTTTTGTTTTTTGCTAGTAGTATTGGTGAAGAGAATTTTATAATGATAGATCACCTTATGGTCTTTCACAGTGCCTTATTAATGCCCTGTGACTTTGTACCATCTTATTTAAAACTAGTTTAAGATTAGCTTTGTTCTTCATTCACAGAAAGTTTTGGAAAGTTTCATAATAAGCTTTTATATGTTCTTAAACTTAGGTACGTAAAAGACCTTTAAACAAGAAAGAGATTGCTCGGAAGGAAGATGATATTGTGACTGTCAATGAGAAATCATTAACTGTCCATGAACCCAAACTGAAGGTTTGTTCCCCTGCTATCTCAGGAAAGTCATACAATTTGAATAAAAAATCACTTATGAAGATCGAATACACAGTTTGACATTGTTGTGTTTCTATGCCATTTTTAGATGTCGGACTTGACTCTGAAAAACTTATTATTATTATTATTATTTTCAAATGAAAAGGTGGACTTGACTGCCTATGTTGAGAAGCATGAATTCTGCTTTGATGCTGTCCTGGATGAGCATGTCACAAATGATGAGGTAGGTCTTCTTATGAAATTGTCATGGAAATTCATGAATGCTTTGACCATATTGGTAATCTCAGATTCATTTTTAGTCAAACCTGAGTTTGAAAGTGATTTTTTGCTCAAATCTTGTCCCCAAGGTGGTTATCAATCCATGTATTTGGTTTCTTTATGTTTGAGATACTTCTAACTGATTATTAATTGATCACATTAAAAAGATGATTTCTTTGCATTCTTTAACAGGTATATCGGAAGACTGTGGAGCCAATTATTCCTACCATCTTTCAGCGAGCAAAAGCCACATGTTTTGCATATGGGCAGACAGGTAGAGATATGGACTAGTTCT
This sequence comes from Ceriops zippeliana, assembly GCA_037897445.1. Classification (NCBI taxonomy): domain Eukaryota; kingdom Viridiplantae; phylum Streptophyta; class Magnoliopsida; order Malpighiales; family Rhizophoraceae; genus Ceriops; species Ceriops zippeliana. The sequence goes on along the minus strand of JBAPLH010000061.1, from coordinate 3,002,529 downwards.
TCCTGCATTGCATTTTGAATTTTTTATCATTAATGTACAGTGCTGGTGTGGATCAAAGGGAGCATATGCATAAACATTGAATACTGGTGAAATGCATCAAAACTCAGAAACAGCCAAAGTCACTTTAACATTCACCAAGTGGTAGTACAAATAGAATGAGCTCTAAGTACAGGACGTTAAACAGAATTTTTTTAAAGTGTTTTGTTGCTTGTTTTTTCCTTCTCATTTTTGGGTTGGAGTGCACAGATTACCTTGGTGTTATTGTATATTGCACACACCTTTCTGTTTTCCTTGCTATTTGCACTGTCAGTTTCTCAAGCTAAATATGGTATATTACTGAACTACTGATTGTGCTCTCATTTCAGGGAGTGGTAAGACCTTTACTATGCAACCACTACCTCTTAGAACCTCTGAAGACCTTGTTAGATTGTTGCATCAGCCAGTTTACCGAAATCAGAGATTCAAATTATGGCTTAGCTATTTTGAAATATATGGTGGAAAGCTCTTTGACCTTCTTGGTGATAGGAAGTAAGTACTTATCTTTGATTTTCTGCATCTTTATTTCACAGTTTATTGTGTTTCTTGCAAATATGGATTGTTTGTAAGCAATATTTCCCATGTTATCCAATGATTCTTACTGAAGATTGAGTGTGCATTATATCTGTCGTCGTTGTTATCTTTGGGTGTTCATTCACATATCTATCAATCTGAGAGTGAGGTTTTATGAGTACTGAATTGTACTTTCAAAGGTTGCTCAATGACTTTTGCTCTCAAACAGGAAACTTTTCATGAGAGAAGATGGGCGGCAACAAGTTTGCATTGTTGGACTGCAAGAATTTGAGGTTTCCGATGTGCAAATTGTTAAGGAATATATTGAGAGGGGAAATGCTGCAAGAAGTACTGGATCAACTGGTGCTAATGAGGAATCTTCAAGGTCACATGCTATTTTACAGCTTGCCATCAAGAAACACAGTGAAGTAAAAGATTTCAGGAGGAATAATGATGGAAATGATTCCAAAATTGGAAAGCTTGTTGGGAAAATTTCTTTTATTGACCTTGCTGGTAGTGAACGTGGTGCAGATACAACAGACAATGACCGACAAACAAGGTACATCCTCTAGATCTCTAGTCCTGATATTTGTCTTAGATCCACTACTTAGATGCTTTAGCAGTCATGCTGGTCAAATTAGCTGTGTTTGGTTGACAAAGAACACATCAAGGCCTGTTTATCAATGAACTTTCTTATCTTTGAAAAGACTAACCTTGAGTCCTTGGGGAATTGCACTAGCATAAGATGAAAGTTGCTTCATGAGGGCTGTTGAAGTGTAGAGAAACTGGAGTTTTATGAGGTGCTAAAGGCTGGCTTTGGTTCTGAGCATCATGTAAATATGATTAGGATTGCTGAAGCATGGAGAAACTTTAGGACAGCTGTTGAAAGTTCAGCAAGGTTTGAAAACTTTAGGACAGCTGTTGAAAGTTCAGCAAGGTTTGAATTCTGCCACAACCATTGCAGACTTGTTGGACTTTGGCATTGTTGGATTAAGTGTGTGATGTAGGACAGCTATTGGATAGATGGCTAACAATAGATAGAATTAGAGAAACAGACAAAAACTTATAGTAAGAAAGAATTTGGAGGGAAGCAGCAGCAGAAACAGGAAGAGAAGAGTAAGGAACAGAGGCCAGAATTAGGAACATGATATGAAGAGGAAAGATGACAATCATGACAAGAGGCAGAGAAGTATAAGAAAACTTTTTACTTTAATTCTGTGCTTATTCAAACCAATATAAAGCTCATCCTTTTATAGGAAACTCTAGTGCAAAAAAGAAAAGCTTACATACAACTTTAGACCCAGACACAAAGTATTTCAATCACAAAAACTAGCAAGAAGATAAGAACTTGAGCTAGTGGTTTGCATGGTCACCTTTCTACTAAATGAGCCATTGGATTTCTAGGATGTATTTTTATATAAATGTAAATTTTCCATGGCCAATTGCTATCATCTTTGCCTATTTTATTTATCTCATTTTTTACTTGTAAATGTTCTATCATTTCTATATTTTTGTCAGGAACTTCTAGATTTTTTTTGGTTGTTTTTAGATTCATGACCCCTTTGAGATGACCTTCATCAGGATACCTACCAATGGAGTAGTCCTTAATTTGCTAGTGCTGTATCATAATATTTTCAGCATATAATTGGTATAGAGATCCTAAATGGTGAACCTCAAAGTAACAGTAAGATTACTCCATTGTGAGCTGGAGGTCACTGGTCATATGTTTGGCCTTGCTCCAAACCATAGTGTGAGAGTCTCATAAACTGAGCTGCCTTTTTATAATCTATATAGAGATCCTACCAACCAGAGCACACATAGCACTGCTGCTTGATGTTGTAGGTGTTCAATTTGTTTGGCTGCTAATATATCGTTCTTAAGGGGTTTATGGTGCACAATTCCTAATTCTTACCTCTTGGTTCACTGCAGAATTGAAGGTGCAGAAATAAATAAGAGCCTTTTGGCTCTCAAAGAGTGCATTCGTGCTCTGGACAATGACCAGATCCATATACCATTTCGTGGGAGCAAACTCACGGAGGTACTCCGTGATTCTTTTGTTGGAAATTCTAGGACGGTTATGATTTCTTGCATTTCTCCTAATGCAGGATCATGTGAACATACACTCAATACATTGAGATATGCAGATAGGTTTGTGCATTCCTGTCTGAGCTTCACCTGTATGTCAGTTGCAATACTTTGTCCTCTTTCATTTCTTGAATGAAACATATTTATTTAATGAACAGGGTTAAAAGTTTATCCAAAAGTGGAAATCCAAGAAAGGATCAGGTTGTAAATTCTTTACCAGTAACTAACAAGGTTGTTTTGCCGGCATCATGTTGGCCAATTCCTACTGAGATAGATGATACCTCTGAGCAACCACAAGAGCATAAAGCAGTGGATATGGGCAGAAGGGTTTTGGAAAAAGAAACTTCATCTTACAGTCCTCCTGAATATGGGAAGCAGCCATCAAGTTCGAATCCAAATTTTCTTGTTAATGGTATAGAGGAAAGTGGGTTGCCTTCTGTCTCAATGGACAGAGAGATGCTTGAAACTAATACTTCATATTCTGGTCCTATGAGTCAAAAGAATCACTTATCATACACACAAAGTCCAGCGGATGCACAGGAGAAAATGAGGAAGCTGTCACCACCTCAAAGAAAAGGATCAAGGGAGGAAAAAGCAGAAAAGCTGGGTAACTGGTTGAAAAAAGATGCCAGTGTAACTGATCTCTCAGCCACAAGCTCTAGGCAGCAGAGTAAAGCAAACCGTAACTCTACCATTTCTGGATCACAACAGTATGAGCCTGATCCTCCTTCAGATGGGAATTTCAATGCAATACTTGAGGTTGGTAACATATGTGGCAGTGTTTGTCACTCACTTGTTTAGTCTGGACTTAACCTTCTTGTACAATCATTCAGATGATTGTTTGGCTGTTGTAGGAAGAAGAGGCCCTTATCGTAGCACACAGAAAAGAAATTGAGGATACAATGGAGATTGTTCGGGAAGTAAGTGAATAAATTTGATTTATTAAATTCTGAAATACTTTTTCAGTACTTTTTTTTTCACTTTGAAATTCTTCAGATAAAATTAAATTAAATTATTTGGGGCACTTGGTGTCTGGGTTATGAGGTAATAATTTGTGATTTTGTTTCAGTCCTGTAGTAACAGTAGTTTTTATCTGCTTTGAAGTGGATCTGTGCTCCATGCATTGAAGGAAGACAATGGCTTGTCCTCATGCTTTGACACTGTTTGCTTTTTGGGTGCAAGGAAATGAAACTATTGGCTGAGGTTGACCAACCAGGCAGTCTGATTGACAGCTATGTAACGCAATTGAGCTTTGTGCTGTCGAGAAAAGCAGCAGGGTTGGTTAGTCTTCAAGCCCGCCTTGCTAGATTCCAACATCGCCTAAAAGAACAGGAGATACTTGGTCGGAAGAGAGTTCCCCGTTAAAGCAGCCCTAAATGTCTTCTTCATCGATGGCCCCATATGTTCTCGTAATTCCCTTTCTCATGTTTCGTTGAATATTGATTTTAGTTTTTGTTGTTTACTGTGATTGGCTTTTCAATTGAAAGAGGACTTGCTTTAAAAGGCAATGTAGTGCTGTATATGTTTGACCCACAAAACCTGATTTTCAATTTTTTCAGCAATGGAGGAACAGTCAGTGGGTTTACAAGGATTCATTGCATTCTGTGTCTGTTGTCTTGAGGGCCAATGGCTCCATTCATGTCCAAGTGGCGTTTCGAATGACAGCAATGGAGGAGCAGTCAGTGGGTTTACAAGTGTCATTTTGTTTCAGGTGCAAATCGATTCCTTCTTGGCTTGTTGCCGAGTTCATTGGTTTGTGGCTTTGGGATGTCAAAGCCAACGAGTAGTTTATATTGTTGTAGGAAAGAGAGGCAGGTTAAATGACATCTGCATAATTTGTATTATGAAGTTTTTCTGGTGATTAGGTGAGATTACAGTGACCTTTACTACATTAAAATAATTTAACCAAATTTCTACCTTCGCTCTGTAATCTTACCTGCATATGAACCAAGCCATTCCTCCTTCAAACACAGTTTTGTTATGGTGCAGAAGCTCAATCTGTAAAGAATATAATTACATGATTACAAATATAAGCTCGCTCTCAACCTAACCATAAAGATGACAGAAAATCAACCGAGAAGAGAAGGGAGGGGATGGAGATGTTCCACGCACTGGCTTCTGAAAATTTACAGTCAAAGACTTCACTCCTCCAAGATTATGTGCCAGACTTTCCTGCCTTGATTCTGTTCCATGGGTTCAAAATTTTGTGCAATCTTTGATCAATTAGCTTTACTGCCACAAAAAATGGTGGCCAAGGCCAAAGAATTTGCCTCTATTTACAAGGCAGGCAGGCAGGCACCATTATTATCCCTCCAATGTGGCAAACATGCGAGATACTAAATTACTAAAATGACCTGTGGCACTTGGAAACAATTTAAGGTTAGATCACAGTTCCGAAACCTTGGTTGGAGGCTGTAATTGTTGGATGACTCGCGCCTGGATTCATAAAAAATCTACCATCCTTGATTCGATGGTCAAAGAAGTCCACCTCTTACTTGGCCAATGAGTATTTCTCCTTCTTGACGGACAACTCGTTTTCCTGTAGAATTTGGAAGATTTGTTTGAAGTGCTCAACGTGCTCCTCAAATGTGTTGCTGTACACCACAATGTTATTCAAATAAACTACCATGAATTTGTTAAATAAAGGATTAGTACCTTGTTTATAAGCATGCAGAAAGTGGCTGGTGCATTGGCGAGGCCAAATGGCATGATCAAGAACTCGAACGCTCCGCAATGTGTTACGTAGGTCATCTTTGACTCATCACTTTGTGTTATGCGAACCTAGTAGTAACCTGATCATAAATCCAACTTGGTGAAGTATCTTGCGTTTCCGAGTTGGTCGAAAAGATCAGCTATCAAGGAGATTGAATACTTGTTCTTTATAGTGACATTATTCAAGGTTTAGCAGTCAATACACATTCGTAGCGATCTATCCGTTTGGAAGAGGATTAAGACACCAAATGAGACTTTTAAGGGCCAAATGTAGCCTGAATCAATCAGATCATGGAACTACTTCCTCAATTCAACGAGCTCCAAAGGTGTTATGCAATAAGGAGTCATGGCAGGAAGATTGACACTAGGTTTTAGCTCAATGTGGTGATCTATATCTCGCTTTGATAAAAGCAATACAGGAATGAGTTGTAGCAATACAGGAGTGTTACATCTTCCCCATCATTTAACTCTTTTATGGTAGCGTCATAGTTAGAACTCGACTTGAGACTCTGTTTGAATTGCAAGGTCGAGATCATCAATGGTTGAGATATCTCCTTGCACTTTAAAGAAACTACGTGGATCTTACAGTTATTGACAACCACAAGAGAATGTGAAGCAGGAACAGGAAAAGCCAAAGCTTTACAAAAGAATACAAAACCTAATACCACTTTGAAATTATCCATGGAAACGACGGTAAAGTCTAACTTACCAGTCCATTAGCCAATCTGGACAACTCCATGTGCTACGTCTTGGACAGGCCTTGCTTCTGAATTTACCGCTTTAATGGTGCCATTTCCCTTTGTTGGTTTGAGGCCCAGACGTTTGGCCTCTTCTACATCCATGAAGTTGTGCATTACCCCTATATCTAGCATCGCATAAGCTAATTTTCCCTTAATGGCAAGATCAGTGTATAACAATCCCTTCTCCTTAGTGATTATTGGGGAGAAATACTTCGTGAGATTACCCAATTGCTAGATAGATCCCATTTCGACTTGGGTTTCTTCGTCAGCCTTTTCTAAGTCGAGTAATGCCATCATAGTGTTCATTGCTTTACGTTTTGGGCAGCCCTTTACCTAGTGTGGTCCGTCACAGATGAAACAAGGTTTAGGAGGATTAACAGAGTTGTACTTATGTGCAGACTTTTTCTCATGCTCAGGATAGTCACTTGAGGGTCTCTTTTGTTCACCCTTGTTGCGGTTAGAATCCTTCTTATGCCCGATTTTTTCTCCCCCACTTTTTCAAGAATTCGGCTTCTTGCTTTTAGAATAAGTGGAGTAGTGTCTTTAAAGTAGAAGAGAAGCTCCCTATCGAATATCTCAATTTCAAGTATAAGGGTAGTAAATTCTTTAATGTAATCAGAACTACTACCTGTTTGACATAAGCGACACAACTTTCCTCTAACTTCGCTGTCCGCATTGTGAGGCACAAAGTACTAACGCACTTTAGCTTTGAATTATTCCTAAGTGTTAATTACACACAATCAGTCAGCTCTCAATCTCAGAATCTCCTTAGTCGTTCTCAATCTAAAGTAGGGCATATGCTCCTACAAAAGGAAAAAAGCATGTTTAGAGATAATAATAAATGTTCTAGTTTCCTAATAAGGTATCCAAGGCAAGTTTTAATGAAGTTTTCACCAGTTGCATTATAACTAATTACAAGGACCATGCCACATATTTAATCATGAAGAAAAGCTGTGGTGTTTTTCAAGTGTTTTCAGTTCCATGTCTAATACCACAACCAATACAAATTAATAACTACAATTGTAGATTAAATGAAAATACTTGAACATCAAGGGAACATTTTTTTATCAGTTTACCTGGCCAAAACATAGATAAAGCCCTCTACCATAAAAATCAGCATATTTGATCATGAACATGCCACAGTCAAACCTGTTACCAGGTTAACAAATATAAAATCAAGAAATACTGCAATGCCAGATAAAATCCACTGAACTACCAAAGAAAGAGTAGATTCCAAAAAATATTGGCAAGGATGTGAATAATGCGAACCCATTCTCCTGTTCAGGAAGGTCTTCAACAAATTCTCGTTCCCACTTGCTGACATCAATGTTTTTTTTGCTCTTGTCCTTGACTTCTTCAACATAATATCTAGCCTAGAACACATAACTGATAAATATTAGCTTCGGTATAGATTTCCATTTTTCCCTAAATTTATAATTCTCCTTCTAGCATAGAAGAAGTCACAGAGGTACAAAGCCACAGAATTGTAATATCCAAAATGTGAGAGTGAAATCCACATTCCTGAATGCAACCATATAATGCAACTTGTCCAGATTATAACAGTGACACACAGAAGACCACAATGAAGCAGTAAAACTTCATCATTGGACTTATGTTGCCCACACTTAATATCCAAAATGCTATAAGCAGTTCCACACCTTTTAACACCATACTGGTTTCTAGGACAGTGAGCCAAGGTATTTCTTTGCAGTACCGTATAACATTGTATTTCTTTACAGCTAATAACTTACAACATTCAAGTGAGGACGTCTATGTTGTCACCAATGAGACATGCGAGCATTTTTTGAATACCATAAAGCAGTACAAAATCCTAAAATAAAAAGTTTTAAAAAAGGACATCCTAAAGCAGACATTGTTTTAAGGGTGGAGAAATGGGTATAAGTAAAGGAAAAATGTGGTTGCAATAAGCTGTCTGCCAGATTATAAAGAATATCAAAGCTAAAGAGTGCTCTTTACACCAGATTGTAGGCAGTCTCTCAAAAACTGAAATAAGGCAAGACTATAAAGCATACCAGATGTTCCAATACTCTTGAGTCCTTTCCTTTCAGTGAATCAAGATACTGGAATGTCTGATCCTTTATGTTTATAATTGCCAAACACCAATGTATCTCTTTGTGGACAGGGATAAAAATCTGAGCACAAAGGTAAGATTAATTCTGGGATAAGTACAACGTTAGGTTGAGATAAACATGCATCAGAAAAAAACTAAAGGAGATTTATTTACCTTGTCACAATCCACTAGAAAGTATCCCAGCTTCTTCTCTGTGGTCCATCTTTTGACAGCTCTATAATCATAGGTGTTCTTTGCACTAACTAACTGCAACATAAAAGGTTCGAAAAACAGGAGATGCCAAAAGTTCAAACAAAGAGATTGGAGCAAATCTATGCAGGAGAAAGATCAAAATTAAAAAAACAAAAAAAGGACAAAATATCCAGGAAATTTCTAACATAATAAATGAAGAAGATAATAACATGAGAAAAGAAATTAGCACTTTATGGATTAATAGAGATATAAATTAAAATGGCATTTGAAAGGACAATTGCAGGGCATTAACCTTTTTGTAGAAGAAAGTGTTGAAAAAATGGCATTTCAGAAACTTCTGTGGCTCTCTCTTTTCCCTTTCTTTCAGCAATTCAAGGTACACATTAATGACCTATAAAGGAAGAAAGTGCAACATATCAGCAAAGCATACAATATAAAAAGGTCCAATCATCCATCACAAACATGCAAATGGAAAAGCTAAACCTCCAAAACATCACCTCATCATTCAACCATGCACCTGGTGCAAGGCACATTAAAACTTGCCCTGTAATATCAATATTTGAATTCTTGTGGGTGACCAAGACCTTCTTCCTGAAGAAACCAAAATTAATAATGCTAAAGTCCCAACAACATTGATTTGGGACATCAAATAACAAATAAGTCGAACCATACCTATTGCTGGCCGTAAGAGCATGTTGCACCAGAGCCTCTTCCTCTTTTGTGAGAGGGATAAAAGGTTCACGAGGTATCTCCTGAAAGTCCCATCAACCAAAATTTCAAAAACATAACATAGACCAACCAAACCCAAAGCTAAGATCAAAAAACAACTCACTACCACAGGTTTCTCCTTTGGCTTCTTCACCGGCCTCAAAGACCTAAGGTCACTCAACTTCTTCTCACCCAACTCAATCTGAAACCCCAATTCTGACAACCTCCCACTCCTCCTGTCCACGCTCTTTAGTAACTTCTTATACACCCCAAATATTGTAACATCCACCTCACGGTTCAATGCCAATGAATCCATCATCTTCTCCACTTTCTCCACCAACCCCAAATTGGCATCCACAGTAACTATAGATCGCTCCTCCACAATTTCTGCATCATTGTGTGCCCTCAATTCTCTTACATATTCAACACCAGAAATCCCTTCAACGCTCGAATCCTCTGAAAGACTCTCCTTTCCTGGCTTCTGGGGCTTGTTATCAACATCATATACTTCCTTCCCTTTAACCAAATACCTTGAATCCTCTGAAAGAAGCTCCCTTCCAGGCTTTTGGGATTCGATATCAACACCAATAACTTCCTCCTTTTGATTAAAATACCGCAACGCACCAATTGCATTTCGTTTCGCGAAATCCAATTTACTGCTCAAGAAATTCCCCATATTGTCACTACTGGACTTCTCCTTTTCAATACGATTGCTACTTGTTGGCTTCGATAACCCGAATTTGGGTATCCTGCACGGAGCATGGACTTGCCCACGAAATTTCGGCGTTGTTTCCAGGTATCGGGTGATTCTGGAGGTCGTACTGTTGGAGGAGCCTTGGGTTTGATTCAAGCTATGATGCATGGGCTCGAATCGGGGCTTCTTGGAAACGTGAAAATCAGGAGAATTCGAGTACGGATACTGGTCTCGCTTACGGGTAAAGGTTATGGCACCCATTTTCCGAATCTGAAATAGCTCAAAAATTTTCACAGGAACGCATTGCTGATAATGACCATCCCAATCAATTCTGGGCAAAAATTAGGGCTTTGTTTCTTTTGAATTGGAAGATTAAACCCTAGAAGCGCGCAATTCTGACAGGGCAAATTAGGATTTTGAATAGTCAAGCCAACCCAAAAAATAAATAAATAGAAGAAAGTCTGAGGACTCAAATATAAATTAATTGGTCAGATTTTAATTTTATTAAATTATGATTGTTTAAAAAATAAGTATATGAATAAATAAAATAGTTTTGGAGCAAAAGCCACGAAAGAAAATCACAACAGCGGCGCCTCGTCTTGGAGCAAAAGCCACTTTGGCTTTTCGAAATCTATTGGTGTAGTTTTTTTTATATATTTTTTGGTTTCTCTCTTGACCATCCAAAGATCCCATTGGGCAAGAAATATACAACAATTAGCAACTCTACCCTTTAGCCTTCTGGAAATTTATTAAATGCAAATTGCCCCGAAACTATGTATTCACTTTATTAGAGAATTGATTTGATTTCACTTGGCTTGCTAAATCATTTAACCCACCCGCGAATTCCAACAAAAAGGAAAAAGAAACAGAAAAGGTTTTAATTAAGCTTATTTAAATCACCTTGTTTTAGCATACCATTTGCTCGAGTCAATTGGCCAAGTCACGGCTTTTCCGAGCTGAACTTACACTAAGCTTAGTCACAGCCTTTCCGAGCCTCTCCATTATCATTTGATTGTATTTGCCACTATACATATTACAATTGCGTAAAAGCTCTATTTAATTATACACGCGGGTGGCTTCATGGCCCTTACTGCACAGATCCCCAACCAGACCATGAGAAGCGCCAATTCAATTCAACTATTCGGAGTGTCCCATTGCATCTTCATGGTTTTATAATGACTGGTTGCAGTGCAGCCTCTGTGTAGTTACTCCCTACGTGGAGGGTTATTCTGAATTGCACGAAGCAAATATGAATCTCGAGCCAGGAGCAACGGATTCCGGGTTGCAGCCTCAAGTTATCCCTCCGGCACAAGGAACCAGAAATGGGTGACGGATAATAGTAGGCAGCTTAAATCTGAATCAACGGAGAGAATGGTAAGCAATTGCAGCTTGCGTGTTGAATCGATAATTCAACTCCAGAGAAACAAAGGCTCAGATTACCTTTGGATTTCAGACAAGCTGCACGATGGCAGCCACTCGCAAGGTCCCATTCTGGAGAAGCTCAGCAAGCTCGTCAAATAATAGAGCAGTACGCCAGCCCCATCCCTTGGGAGCTTTTGGTAAAAGGGTTCCCCTTTGTTTAAAGCTTCCAAACACCATGACTTCCCTCTTTGAAGGACAAATCAACTGAAAAATGAAGTCACAAGAGGACCGGGTTTATAACAATAAAGCATTGCATAAGCATGTAACACGGCAATTGATCATGTCAATGGCCATTTCTCCGCTGACAATACCTGGTAACGGGCAGTGACTTTTTCACGGGAGTCCACATACACATGAACCTAAAACCAGGAAGGCAGAGAAAAAGTCTTGAAAATTGAGTGCTAATTGATAATTTCAATTATAGCAACAGCAATAATCCGAGTCAGCAGTTTTGCCATTAATACTTAAACCTAAAACTGATTCTTCATAAAATGGTCCATCTCAAATTTTGATTTGCCATAGGTGAGACTAACCTTTCTAAAGCAATCGGTAGATTCTGCTTTTCGTCTGTGAAGAAATAATCCTGAAATGTTATGTATCATTTTCATTATTGGATAAGGACAACATAATTTGATCTCACCATGATAGCCACATGATGACATGCCTCAAGGTAAAATTTCCACTAAACAGAAAATTACCAAGAGTTCGGCGTCCTTGAGGATCTTCATCATTAAAGGCCTGAACACTAACCTGCAAAATTAAACAGATCATAAAGTTCAAATTCTTTGCGAATGGTAGAAATCTGAAGAACATACTTTAGAATTCAAAAACTAATCAGTGCAGAAAGAACAGTTGATGTTTCAGATACCTTCCACAAAGAACCAGCATAAAAATATTCTGAAGAATGCTTGACTTGGCCATCGCTGAGCCTAAGCACATCCTCAAATTCAACCCTGTGGAATCAATATACCAGTTCACAATGCAGTTGCATGAATTAAGAAGTAGAGAGCAAATGAGAGAGAGTTTAACTGTAGTGAAAATAATAATGTAGAGTCAATCATTAAGACTGGCTTAATTGGGACTTGAGTGGGCAAATAAATTAGTGTCCAAGCAACAGCCCAGCAAAGAGGCAGCAATTTGAGAAAACTGTCTATATGCCATAGAGAATTGAATACAAGGATGGGTGGTGGCCATCAAGCAATTTCTTAGTGCATTCACCACCCATGCTGCAGCTTTCTTGAAGCTTCTATCTCATTGGTGATACCAGTTAAAGCATGAAATTCATAATTATAGACACAAGTGGCTGTGCAAAGATAACTCACCCGAAACGAAATGGGGGGAAATGACTTAAAGGAGTCTTCATATCTAATGATATAGAAGAACTGTTTGCATCTTCCCACTCAATTCCAATGGCATGTTCTTGTGGCTCCAGCATCTGAACAGCAATACTACTGGCACCTGTTCCCACATTGGATAATGCAGACATTCTGTCTTGCAAACCTGTGTCATATCCTCTCTCTGCAGGCTCTCCATGAACACTACCATTGCTGCTCCCTCCTTGGCTTAACCCAACCAGTGCTGTCAACCCATCTCCAGATAGGTCTCCATTGCTGTCAGTTCTACTTTCTGAATCATCATTAGCAAGAGACTGTTGGCAGTTCCGGCTGCCCATACCAAAGGGCGCACGAGAAAAGACAAAACGTGTTGGAGCCCAGGCAGTTGCTGGGACAAATGTAGTTCCACGTCCAATACCAGCAAGCCCATCAATAGGTCCCCGAACATGGACTCGCACAGGCCTAAATAGGCCATTTCCTCCACCTTGAGCAGAATCTGCCACATATACACTTCCTATGTTGCTGGCAGAATTGTTGTGGTTATGATCTTGTATGTAATAACTCGTATTAGAAACTCCCTGGGAAAATCCAAATGGCTGCCTGCAAGTGCATGACGTACTTGTGAAGCAGCAATTTTTGCATGTGTCAGCACCAATGTCTTGTACTCGCTGACGTAACAACATCTATATAATGGCCACACAAGGGAAAAGAGTTAATGTTCTTGTCAAAGCTGCAAGTAGATAGTTTGTGAAAGACAATGCTAGCATTGGAGTGAAAAAGATGTACAAGCTTCCACTTGGTAAGGAAAAATGAAAGTTTTACTAAATTTATATCTAGTAACATATTACCAGATTGTATGAAGCACAATGTGCCATGAAATGGTGATTAAACCAAGAAATTAAGGGCAAAAAAATTAGCTGAACTCCAAGACTCAATACGAAAAGAAAATCATTGGCTCAAGTTAGATTGTACATAGAACTATGAATTCCTCATGCCCTTTCACAGCCATTTGCAATGTGGCAAAAGATATTATTTCTTTTGAATAGCAAAAACAATGTCAGAAGCAAAAAGATGTTGATAACAAACCTGCAGCCAAAGACCATCATTCAAAGCTTTGCAAGGAAAACCCAACTCCTCAAGCTGCTTTCTCACATTCAAAAGTGCCTCAAAAGTCATGTTACAATATAAAACTGAACCCCCTTCAAATATATTGACAAAAGTATCATAGTCCTCCCCATTAACACCAAGGTTACCTTTAGCATAGCTTTTCACTTGCCTTCTGCCAACAACTCTCCCACCCCATGAAGGAGAAGGCATTCCACATCTCCCCCAGTCACTGGCTATGAGCCCATTACAAGAAGGATCCATAGATGTGCAGAGCCTGGATTGGTCACTGGCAACCCAATTATTGTCATTCAAATGATATGAGCCTTCTTCAGATGGCCCCTCTGTGGTGACTCCAGTGGGCCTCAGACCACCTGTTCCAACATTGACTGGCATTTCGACATAAGAACATGAGGTTTGGTTTCCACTAATTGGGGCAAACGAACTAGCCAATGATGAAGATTGTTCTGAGCCACATGGATGCACAGTACCAAAGTGTGATTGAGTGCATGCAACTTGCTGCACCTGTTGTTTGGAATCAGGAATCCCGTTTTGGAAGCCAACTGCACAATCAACAAGCTCAACCAAAAGATTTTGAGCCATACTATTGCCCTGTAAATCATTTCTTAAACCCAGACATCCAAGTTCGGACTCCAAACTCGTATTGGTAGAGCCATTAATCAAATCTTTTCCCTTTTCCTTGGGAGAGTGAGAATTATTACTCATACTCATCTCACAACTCGAGCTTCCTTGCACAGAAAGTTCTGTCTTGGATAAAGCACCTTTTGCAAGAAGTGTAGACAATGCCAACTCAAACCTTTTAACAGGACAACCAAAAATGAAAATAAATAAATAAACATGGAGTTATCCAGCTTATAAAATCCAGCATCCAAAAACTGAATCTAGACAAGCATATCTTCCTTACCGTTTCTCTTCACTTGGCACCCATAATTCATCTGAAGTCAGCAATGCAAGCAAGGTTTGTGATGAAAGTTTTGGAAGCACCTACCAAGATGAATAGGGCATACAATTTAAAAGGGTAAAGAATGAACATATACTAAATAATCAAATGACACAGAATTCTATTATACTGTCTAGTAAATCATGATTTTTAAAAAGAGAATAAAGAAATACAATCATTAAAATAAAAGTGTTAAGAACAAGTTGCCAGTCTAAACATAGCACACAAAGCAAGGTTTCAGAAATCAGTAGTAACTGCATGCAAACTCCACCTAATTGATATGTTCAGCTTATTATTACATCTTCCATCATTCATTAGAGAGTGTGTTGGTGGGATCAAGTTAAAAAAGCAAAGAGAGAAGAAGTAGCTGCTGAAATCCACAATATGCAGCAACTTTTTAGTGTGTTAAACTTTACCTCTTTTCAATTCCTTCACACCACATTGACAAAGAAAGCCCCAGCAAGCATTTCTTACACGCTCTCCATGTACACCATAATCTTGGCTCTCTGCAAACACCTGAGTCAAATGCACAAATGTCAACAAAAAAATAAAATAAAAAAGGAAGCATAGTATGGTTAGATTGATAGAAGCAAGTTTCCTGAACTGAACCTGATATGCTAAGAAGTTTGAAGACCAAAGCTCAGATACGATGAAGTCAGTGCATATTGCACACAAATCCTGCATAGGAAATTTTCAACACTTAATCCAAATGTAAATAAAGAAACATTATTTCATTTAGTTGTTTTTTTTTTTTTTTTTTTTTTGGAGAATGATTCTCAAGCATATTAAATTTGAGAAGTCAAAAATGAGTACTAAAAGCATATGCCTGTCTTGCTTTAAAAAAAAATGATACCTGAAGATCAAGAAAGGAAGCAGCAGCCAACACACGGAATGCATTATTATCATTAAGCTTAGGGTGATGCCCATATAAGTATGCCAAAGCCATTGCAATTGCCTCAGCATTAACATTCTTATCATCTACATGCAACGCCACAACAGGAGAACTGGCTTCTTTCCAAGGACCATGAAGCATATTCCTGCCAGGCCCAACACACGGATGAAAAGAATGTCATCCTATTAGGAACACTTTATCCACCAGATAGACTGATCACTAGATATATAGAGGCACTAATTGCATACAAAACATTTGAACCACAATCACACACATGGCCAACAACAGGCTTTTGTTGCCTTGCAAAATGATTTAGATAACCTACCCTACAGGGCTTATCTCAACTATTGGTTTTCTTGGGGAATGCATATCTTTTGGTTTCTCAATTAGAGTTGTGCCAATATGTACTAACTATAGTCGACAGCACTCATCCCAATCTATTCATTACATTCTTTGTACAGCCATGGGCATTCTTTACTCGTCATCATCATCAACAACAACAACAACAACAATTTTAAAAGGTCGTTTTCTACATATAGCCGAAATCTCAACCCTGCCAGTAACAACTAGCATGGCATAGAGGTTCATTTTCTAGCTTGCACTGTCACAAATCATTGCCAAGATACCGTAAATCATCTAAACAGAAGGGCATCAATAACATGTGGCTTTGACTACACATGGAAAAACAGCAAAAGACAGCAGTTGGCTATTACAATTTTCTTTTCAGATTTTTTTTTTTTGTTATCTTCATTTTCACAGCAAGGACCAAACAGGCAAACTGATTGAAGTCCGACGAGTCTGCATTATAAGAATCGAAACCAAAAATTCAGAAATCAAGAAACAGTCAATCAATGTCAAGCCTATCTATCTGTAATGATTTATTTGATATATTTTGATACACACACACACACACACACATATATATGTCAAAGCCAAAAAAAACCGAGAAATTAGAAGGTGTGGAGGAGACCTGAAGTAGGAACTGCGAGAGAGAATAAGGCGATGGAGGTGATAAGTGGAGCCCATGGAGTTGACTACGATATCGGAGAAGGAGCCGGAATTGAAGCCCTCCATCTGGATGTGATCGCAGAGCGACGTCAGGTTGCAGTCCATCGCCCGGTCGTTGTCTCCCTGAATCGCCTTTTGCATCTGGTGTGGCCCGTACGCTCGCGCCTCCATTTTCTTTTAAAGCCTTTTTTTTTATACAGTTTATTCTTGTTTTCGTTCCTTAGTGAGAGTCAGACAATGGAGATCGGACGACGACGACCAGCCATTCGCCATTGTCGTTGTCAGTGACAATTGATCGCCACGGTACGCCCCATAGAGACAGGAGTAAGAAAAGACGAGACCGATAAAACGCTGCGTTTTTTAAACCAAAAAAATCAAAAAGTTTTCGAAAAAGAAAAGGTGAAACGACGAGTCGTTTTTACGATAAAGTTAAAACACTGAACTACGTTTTGAGGAGGACCCTTTGAAAACGGCACCGCTCAAGAAGCTCCTGCCCGTACTCTCACTTTTTCTTAAAACCCAAAAGCCCTCTCTCTCTCTCTCTCTCTCTCTCTCTCTCTCTCTCTCTCGCGCAAGGTCTTACTTTAAAAGTCCTTTTTTTTTTTTTTAATGACGATATGTGTAAAACCAAATTAATTTTATTGTAAATTTTAAAATAATTTTGAGGACAATTATTTCAACTTTCAGAGGTACGGGCCCGTACTCTCATTTTAAAATGGCATCAAGAGCATTTTAGATGCTTGAATAAACTGAAGTGTCAGCAATTAGTTGACAGAGGAAGCTAGCAATTCAAGCGTTTTCTTTTCAGTCACCATCAAGGTGTTTGTGTTTGTGCCTCTGTTAGCTTTGTGCCTCGAAGATCAAAGGCCCAGTAGGTGGTCGGGGATGCTTGTATCAAAATGATTTTGAGGAACCCTGGTAATTTTTTTTTTTTGGAGTTTTTTTTTTAGTTAAGAAAATAGGACTCAGGGTGAACTATGTCTGTGGGTCTTAATGTATTTGTATCGGTAGTTTCATTATTTAGTGGAATTGTCTGAACGTGTCACTATAATTGTTGCCTAATTGATTCATATTTTGCGGTTAGTAATGTTATTTATTCAATCTTAACGAGCTGCAGAAATGCTGAATTTATTTATTTATTTTTAACTCTTCTGCCTTTTGATGTTTCAGGGATAGCATACCACTACAGCCGTGGTTGCTTTCAGGTTTTTACCAGTTCAAATAAATTGTTATCATCCTATAATGGCCCTTCTTCTGAATTGGGCGGGAAATCCTCTTCCCTTGTGGATGCAGTTGATCGAGACTTCAGGAGAAATGACGGTGTCAGACCGGGGGTGGATGAGACGTGTCGTATTTTGGAAAGTGGTCCTTGGGGCCCAACTATTGAGAGTGCTTTATCAATGCTCGATGAAAAACCTCATCCAGAGTTAATTATTGGGGTTTTAAGAAGGCTTAAGAATGTTAATCATGCTGTGAATTATTTTCGGTGGGCAGAGAAGAAAACTGACGGAGCACTATGTCCAGAGGCATACAATTCACTTCTTATGGTGATGGCTAGAGCCAAAAAGTTTGATTTCCTTGATCAGATTCTGGGAGAAATGAGTATTGCAGGGTTTGGTCCATCTAATCATGCATGTGTTGAGTTAATTGTAAGTTGTATCAAGTCACGGAAGCTTCAAGATGCTTTTGATATTATTCAAGCAATGAGGAAGTTCAAATTCCGCCCTGCATTTTCTGCTTATACGACATTGATTGGTTCTTTATCTGAAGTTCGTGAATCTGATATCATGCTCACTCTCTTTCATCAAATGCAGGAGCTTGGCTATGAAGTGAGTGTGCATTTGTTTACAACTCTCATTCGTGCATTTGCTAGGGAGAGCCGTGTTGATGCTGCTCTCTCCCTGTTGGATGAGATGAAAAGCAACTCCTTTAATGCTGACATTGTTCTTTACAATGTCTGTATAGATTGCTTTGGTAAGGTGGGGAAGGTGGATATGGCTTGGAAATTCTTTCATGAGATGAAAGCAAATGGTTTAACACCTGATGATGTGACTTATACTAGCATGATGGGTGTTCTCTGCAGGGCCAATAGACTAGATGAAGCAGTGGAAATATTTGAGCAGATGGAGCAAAACAGAAAAGTTCCTTGTGCATATGCTTACAACACTATGATTATGGGATATGGATTAGTGGGAAAGTTTGATGAGGCATATAGTTTACTGGAGAGGCAGAAGGCAAAGGGTTGCATTCCTAGTGTGATTGCTTATAATTGTATCCTTACATGTCTTGGGAAAAAAGGAAACACAGTGGAGGCATTAAGAATCCTTGAGGAAATGAAGAAAGATGCACTGCCCAATCTTGCAACATATAATATTCTTATAGACATGCTTTGCAGAGCAGGAAATGTTGACGCTGCTTGCAAGGTTCGGGATGCTATGGTGGAAGCTGGCTTGTTTCCTAATATTATGACTGTGAATGTAATGATTGATAGGCTTTGTAAAGCCAAAAAGATTGATGAAGCTTGTTCTATATTTGAAGGATTGGATCATAAAGTTTGCACCCCAGATGCCATTACCTTTTGTTCACTTATTGATGGCCTAGGGAAACAAGGAAGAGTGGATGATGCCTACAGGCTTTATGAACGGATGCTTGATTCTGATCATATTCCTTGTGCTGTTGTGTATACATCCCTCATTAGAAACTTCTTTAAGTGCGGAAGGAAGGCTGATGGCCATAAAATATACAGGGAAATGAACCTTAGGGGTTGTCTTCCTGACCTCATGCTTCTCAATACCTACATGGACTGTGCTTTAAAAGCTGGAGAAACTGAGAAAGGTAGGGCTTTGTTTGAAGAAATTAAGGCTCGAGGATTTGTACCAGATGTGAGAAGTTATTCTATCCTGATCCATGGCCTTGTGAAAGCTGGCTTAGCTCGTGAAACTTATCAGTTATTCTATGCTATGAAGGAACAAGGCTGTGTTCTGGATACCCTTGCTTACAATGCCTTTATTGATGGATTTTGCAAGTCAGGTAAGGTGGATAAAGCTTATCAATTGCTGGAAGAAATGAAGTCAAAGGGTCACCATCCAGATGTTGTAACATATGGTTCTGTCATTGATGGCCTTGCTAAAATTGATAGGCTTGATGAAGCATACATGCTTTTTGAAGAAGCTAAGTCCAATGGCATTGAATTAAATGTTGTCATCTACAGTAGTCTTATTGATGGATTTGGAAAAGTGGGTAGAATTGATGAGGCGTATCTAATTATGGAAGAGTTATTGCAAAAGGGTTTAACAGCTAATGTATACACATGGAATTGCTTGCTTGATGGACTGGTGAAAGCAGAGGAAATTAATGAAGCCCTTGTCTGCTTTCAGTCAATGAAGGACTTGAATTGCATCCCCAATGAAGTAACTTATGGCATTCTCATAAATGGCCTCTGTAGAGTCAGAAAATTTAACAAGGCCTTTGTATTTTGGCAAGAGATGCGGAAGCAAGGGTTGAAACCCAATACTATTGTCTACACTACCATGATCTCAGGACTTGCAAAGGCTGGGAACGTTGTAGATGCTAATAACCTCTTTGAAAGATTTAAAGCAGATGGGGGCATACCTGATTCTGCTACTTATAATGCTATCATCGAAGGTTTAAGCTATGCATATAGGGCAATGGAAGCATACAAGCTCTTTGAGGAAACTCGGTTAAAAGGTTGCACTATTCACACCAAAACTTGCGTTGTACTTTTAGATGCACTACACAAGGCTGAATGTCTGGAGCAGGCAGCAATTGTGGGAGCCGTTTTGAAAGAAGCAGCAAAATCTCAACGTGCTGCAAGATATTAGTAACCGAATGACTTTAACTGGGGGTTAGTTGTTTTTCTCATTTTGTCTACATGCCCCGCCCATTGTTAATGGAGCTGGAGTTGTTTCTTCAGACGTATTTCTTTTGTGTATCTCAATATCTTTGAATAAAACACTGACATTTTGTGGGGCATTCGGCTTTGGAAAGCAAGATTTCTTTCCATGTTTTGCACTCAACAACAGCTGTTCTCTCCAGCCCTGAGTTGACAATACTTCAGCATTTTCAAATGATGACATATTGTCTCTATATGAGTTGGATGCCTGTGCAACTCCATGTTATATCTGCATGCTGTTAACCTTTTGGCAGGACAAGAATTAATAGTAAGGTTTCTCTTGGAATTAAGTATAGATGCTCCTACATTATCCTACAAATGATTGAACCACCCTTGTATTTTCTCAAATTTTCCAGGTAATTGCATCTATTTCATGCTTCATTGGTACGACCTTCAGAGATGCATGTTAATCATATCAGTGCTAGCAACGCCTATGAAATGACTTTGTCACCCCAGTATCCGGTTTGTATAAATGGTTCGCTTTTGGAGCCAATAGCGCTGCATTTATTTTAATGCTGGATACGCATTAAGCAGAATGATTATTTGGCTCAGCAATTGCCATGGTCGCCCCAGGCTCCTTCGTTGGAAGCCAGTTGTACTCCAAGGGGAATGCTTTCGGCTTTATCATCAAAGGGGGAAGCAGCCCAGCCGCGGTGGTGACGGCAGTGTGCCTCTACTGGGGCCAGGGTTCAAACGCTTGCCCCACGTAAGGGGGAGAGCTTGGGACGCCGACATCTAACAAGCACGGGGTCTTTTCTGTATTGTCAATCTTTGTAGAGTGGTGTGGGGCCCCCAGCGGTCGGTCCCATTAATCAATCCTAAATAAAATACTTTCCTTTTATATTTTGACTACTTCCTAAAAAAAAAAGTGGTACGTTATAAAACAAATGGTACTAGTTTAAAATATTGAACAAAATTTTTTCTTTTTGTCGTCAACGTACTGCAACTTTTTTCAATCATAACCGTTAATCAACTGCGTCTGTTTTCTGGGATCAGACCTTTTGTTTTTTTTTGGTTGAGATTAATGGGATCAGACTTTTAAGACGTGAATTTGGATACAATCAACCGCAGAGAATCCTGTACTACATGTGACCGTTATTACCCAAAAAGTCCCAACGTCTCTATAACTTTCCTTCAAAATTTAAATTTCGAAAACAAGGGATATAAAGGAGTTTTCACTTTCCTAATTTGCATCATTTGCCCACGGAATATATGTAATAGAACCCTCCGATTAAATCGAAACTGTTGGGAAAAAAAAATAAAATCTGTCTTTTGATCTCTCTCTCCCTCCCCCTCTCCCTCTCACACTTCATAGGAAAAATGGCGTTGAGACCCATTGAAAATGCTCTCACGTTACCACCAGAGAGACCCAAAAAGCAGGTGAAAGCCTCTGTTTCAATAATAAGGCAATCGGAGTTGGGTGTAAGCGATGAAAACAGGGCAGCACCGTTGCCACCACCGTCTGCGGATGCGGCCATTGATTATATTCCCTCTGAGGACCTCAAGGCCTTGCCGGACCCCGAATCTAAAATCGAAGTAATTCTCTCCTTACCTCTTTTTCTCTGTTTCTTTAGGCGATCTTGTTTTGCACCTGTAGAAGAAACCCAGTCGATTAAGTTATTTGATTGGATGGTTTATTTGAATTTTTGATCTTGCAGGGTCTCACCGAAGGCTTAGATTTGAAGGACTGGACAAAGGTTTGCGAGTCACTGAACAATGCTAGGCGATTTGCAATTTATCATTCTTCTCTCTTGCTCCCAATGTTGTAAGATGGTTTTGCTCTTGCAATTCTTAAAGATTTATACTTTTTACATTAGATTTGATGCTCTTGCTAAACAAGAGCATTTATGTGACTTGGAATAGGGAAAAGGTGATGTTGGTGGTGATAAAAGCTATTAAAAACCCACGAAGTGCTTTGTGCAAAACATCTATCATGGCTTCATCTGATATTTTCAATGCCTTTGGTGACAAATTGCTTGACTCCACCACAGATTCATTTGATAACTTGGTACGGACCCCATCGCTTCCCTTCTCTTTATGTTTTTCTTTTTCACCTTCGCAATTGGTTTTTAATGCAATGCGCCTGTGATGTGCACAGCTGCTGCAACTGCTGCTCAAAGCGTCTCAAGATAAACGGTTTGTCTGTGAAGAAGCGGATAGAGCATTGAACGCAATGGTGAGGTCTATGACCCCTCTGCCTCTGCTCCGTAAGCTCCACTCTTATGTTAGCCACTCCAACCTTAGAGTCAGGGCCAAAGTTGCCATCTTTATCTCCCACTGTGTGTCCAGGATGGTAAAGTTTTATGAGCCCACATTTTCTTTTACTTATATTGCATATATTTTGGCCTTTAACTGAAAAGAGATAGTTATGGGGTGCATATTCCAGGGCTTGGAAAAAATGGAAGAATTTGGGTTGGTTTCTCTGGTTCAAATGGCTTCAGATTTGTTGAATGATCAACTGCCTGAGGCAAGAGAGGCAGCACGGAATATTGTGATCTTCACGTACGAAGCATACACTAGTAATGAAGAACAAAAGCAGGAGCTATGGCAAGACTTTTGTCAATCAAATTTGCAGGCTCTTCGTGCTCAATCTATAGTCAAAATCACCTCTTCACAGTAGGGTTTGCTCAGTCTAGACTTCTATTGGCAATTGCAAGTTTCATGTAAATTCTGGTTTTACATGATTCTATTATTAAGATTTTTAGATTTGTGATGGATGTGACATTTACCGCTGGCTTTAGACTTTTTCTCTCAGCCCTGTATTTGCCCTTTTCACGACTATTTCTCTGAACTTCACTGAGGTTTATCTCTTTTTTCTCTTGTCCTGTTTAGATGGATATTTTTGGTGTGAAGACTAAGATTTAAATAAAATTTTTATTATTAACATAAATACTAATATATTGCACTTACTTATAAATTCTTATCATTCAACAATTATTTTTTATAAACTATATTTATAATGATATTCGACTCACTTAACTTGTTTCTTAATTTCTTTATTAATATTATTGTTGTTATGGCACACACAATCTATTTATAGTAGAATAAAATTAATGTAAAAATTTCTACACTAATTAATATCACAATAAACTTGTAAAAATTTTCATGATATGGATAAAAATTGAATATTAAAATTTCAAAAATCTTCTTGTAAAGTTGGAAACTTTTTAACCTAAATACTTTTACAAGTTTTTATTGTTTTGATTCTCTCTCCTTACACAAGTTTCATTTTTAGCAATCGCTTAACTTACAAGCAAAAATAATCAATTTTGCTTTTATTAAGTCATTTAGTACAAATATTAATTATTTGATTATTTGTATTGATTTTTTTCATTTTAATCTTACTTTGTAAGACTTTCTTTCTCATAAAATGATGATGAATTTTTACATACTTTGTCCTTGCATTACACACAAAAATCTTAATCAATTCTATAGTTGACTAACTATTTACTACATAATTTGGTTATTCATAAAAATTTTTAAAAAGAAGTACAAACAAAATATTTTCTTGTTTTTTTGTTGTTGTTGATTTATACTCCATTTTAATAATTGATAATGAGACTATTGGTTGTCTCTACATCAACATACTATAATAACCTTAAGCCTAATTTGAACATAATGTTAATCATTTAGTATTGTGATCTTATTCATATTTTACATTATAATGAGTAATTATATTGCACTCTTTCCCTTTTTTTGTAAAGAATTTCATAATTTAATATGCTTTTAATATATTTTAGTATTTACTTCATAACTTTAGATAATGTTTCCTTGATTTTTACATGTATAACTTTAACTACAAAGATAATGTTTGGTTGCATTAAAGTTAAATAAATCATGCTCTTAACCAATTGTCCATATATGGTTAAATCTTATAACTTATTTCCTTTTGGAGCATTTAGCTTGACATTGGCTTCAATAAAAACTTGCATTAAAGCATCTTAAACTTTTAGAGTAAATCACTTTTATATTTGTATTAGTGAACAATTCTTCTTTTCTTCCATCTACTTTTAATGCAAAAAAAAAAAATACTTTAACTCTCTAAACTCTTTCAAATGAAAGTAGAACAAGAGATTTTCCTTAATTTCACCAACATTGATTCTACCATCTTTAATGATAATTATATCTTCAACATATATCAATATGATAGTTAATTTAATAGCCTAAGTTTAAACAAATAGGCTTAAGTATATGTGTGTCATTGTATATACACTTTATATTAGAAATTTAACAATTTTACCATATTATACTCTTAATGCTTCTTTTAGTCTATAAAATTTTTTTCTTAAACATGAGTGTTCTAAATGGATATTATTTTTGAATCGTATAATTATTGTATATAAATTGTTTGATTTAGTTTTCTAGAGGAAGAAAAAAACATTATTTATATTTATTTGCTATATCTTATAGTACTTGATTGTTATAAAGGCAAGTAATACTTACAATCATGATTTTTGCAATTAGATTAAAAGTTTCATCATAGTTCATGTCATATTCTTGTTAAAATTCACTAACTAAGTAAGCCTTATATCTTTCTATCAATCCATTAAATCTTTTTTTTTTTATCTTCTACATCAATTTGCAAGATACTATATCTTTTGGCTTAGGTACTAAATTCATTTATTGTCTTTTTTCATTAGTCACTTTAATAATTTTTTTCAAAGATACTGTTTTTTTTTATAATACTTTTTACGAGTTACATTCACATTTGGTCTTCATATTTAGCTTAATTTCTTTACTTTTAAAATGTCTTATTTAGATTCCTTTTACACAAATTCTTTTTTATTTATTAAAAAATTATCATATGCATTAATTTTTCATGTATTTGGTTTTAACTTTTTTTTTTATCCATCTTTACAAGGCTTGGTTGTGATAAAATTTCTTGCATAATGTCTTTTACAAATAAAGTTACATTTACATTTAGTTTTCATATTTAACTTGATCTATTTACCTTTAAGACCTCTTATTTAACTTTCTCTTACATAAATTCTTCTTTATTTATTGAAGATCTATCATATACATCAATCTATCATATGTTTTGATTCAACTTCTTTTTATCCATTTTTATAAAGCTTGATTATGATAGAATTCCTTACTTATCACTATTCTTTTATAATTTCTCTTATATTTATTTTAAATTAAGTAGAGATATCAACTAAGGTGACCACTATGATGATACTTTATCAAACACAGCATTGCATGACACATAGATTCAATTTGTTATAAAATTACAACATCTCTAACATTTCATTTTGTTATAATATCCAATAAAAAAGTTCTACTCAACTTTCTTATCAAATTTATTATAAAGTTGACTAAGTACAAATACATGACAAACATTACCAAACATTTCAGAGTGATTTATTGTCAGTTTCAATTTTCAAAGCTTCTCAATAACAAAAACAAATCTTAACTTTGCTTAAGGAAGTTTGTTGCTCACATGAGTTGCAGTTTTCATATACTTGGTTTGAAATTTTCTTAACACATTCTTAGCATGTAATATGCTCTACACACCTCTATAAGATGTTTGCCTTTAGTTTGGTCATATCATTTTGTTGTAGTATACTAGAACATATTAATGGTCGTTGGTTTTTATTCATTCAAGCATTTTGTAAATTTTTTTAAGATTTACTCTATCTTATTGTTTTTATATAAGCATTGGAGCTTTCTTTCCATTTTCTTTTCAAATTTTTTTTTAAATAATGTTTTTCATTTTTCTTTAGTTTATAAATAATTACTTTAGTCTATTTATAAGATGTAATTTATTAATTAATGCACTTAAATTTCAATATATATCTACCTCTTATTATTTACATAAAAATTATATTTCAAACATTTTGTACTTTTTTTCATCGACTTACTTCAAAAAAAAAAAAAAAAAACTAGACTTGAATGGTTAAGTTACCATGTTCCGTATAATAAAAATAAATATTTCAGCCTCTCAGATAACTTGCGCTTTATTTTATTTTTTTTAATTGGGTAACTCGAAGCTGTAGCGATTTGGTTTGCAGCGCTCTAAGGGGGCGGATGTGGTACAAAATTGTTTAAGCCACAAATGTTCAATCCATCATCCTCCACCGAGAGAAAACAAAAGCAAGTGTCTAATCATAACGCCAGTTTACTTTACTTAGTATTTTTTATATACACTTTTTTTTATAATTAATTTAGGCTTAAAATTGTTACTGAAATTTATTTTCTAATAAATAAAAATTTATAATGGAAATATTATTTTGATTGTGAATTATTTTTATAAGAAAAATTGAATGAAATTTTTTTATAAAAAATTAAATAAATATATTAAAAAGTGATCATTAATGTGATATAATAGATTTTCTTTCTTTTTATAGGTTTAAAAAAGAAAAACATTAAAAAACAAAAAAAAAACAAAAACAAAACAAAAGCAAGTTGATGATTACAAAAGAGATGAGGACCTAAATCATCATCCCCACGCTTGACCACAAAACCCCAAAAATGGTATCTGTTTTTGTGAAGACGAAAAGAACATGTGGTGTCTCTTCGGCCAAGGGCCCTTGTCCCTCACATCCGAAGGACAACCAAGAACCTAACGCCAAACCACAAAGGCCAATAATCTTATTTTATCATTTGCGACAAAAAAAAAAAAACCGATAAAAAAATAATAATAAGCTCATCATCAAAAGATGACGCAAATATAATGATGAATATATTTGTAATAAAATTTCTTTTTTAAGATTTAAAAATAATAAAATAAAAAAAGACAAAAGACAAAAGCGGGATGATACAAAAAGAGATAGACCTAACTCATTATCCAATATGTAAACAAAAAAACTCCAAAACTGGCATCTGGTTTTGTAAGACCGAAAAAACATGTGGTATACCTTCGGCCGACGACCCCCGTCCCTCCAATCCAAAGTCCAACGGAAGAACCTAAGGCCAAGCCCAAAAGCCAATAATCTTATTTTATCTTTCGGACAAAAAAAAAAACATGAACCCCACTAGAAAAATAATCTCACCAGTCACTCCTTTTGCTTTGGCACATGAGTACGATGCGAGCCTAACTCCGTGATACGATGCTGTTGATAATTGAGGGCGTGTGATATCCTTGGTTTGTCTGTACTGTACTCCATACAACAGGGTGAAAAATAATAAAAAAAAAAAACAGAGAGGGAAAAGGAAAAGCTTGAAGCCATGGCGTCATTGACACATGTCTCTCTTTCCACAGCACAAGGGACCCCTAACCTTTCCAGCTCGTTACATCCCCCCACAGATTTTATCCCTATCAGAGCTCGTGTTACTCCCGAAGATGATTCTTCTGATTTTGAATCTGACGGTCATAAGACTGATGACTCTGATAGCAATGCTAGTGTTAGTATTGATGATGGGTCTGAGCCTGAAGAGTTTGCAAGTGGTGAGGAGTTTGCGAGTGGCGAGGAGTTTGATACTGCATCAGAGAGGCCTCTTGTGGGAGGCCCGGATGAAGAAAATCCAGAAGAAATTGGTTTTGTTGACAAATTTATACTCCCAAGGCCTTCTGCGGCAGGCCTGGAGGAGGAAAGTTCAGGCAATTCGTTCTCAGAAGAGAAAGAGAGTAGTTTAGTGGGCAGTCATGCTAGCTCTGTTGTTGAATTGGACAGGCCCATTGCGCAGTTATCAATGGATGATGAGGAATTGGATGAATTGGTGGGTGAAGAAGGAATACAAAGTTATGTGGAACATGACAGGTTTTCGGGCATTGTTAAAGTTCCAAGCTTTGGCCTTCCAAAGACAGTTGATAGTGCACCAAGGGTTAAGCTGTCAGGTGTTGAAGAAGATAGGGAAATTGAGTTGCTGCTGCGAGGAGATTTTTCTGTTGTTGAGCAACCACCGGTAATTGTTGATGAAGTTTTGGCTTTGAACAATTTTTCTGCTGCTGACAATGGTGTTTTGGGTTCTAAAGACGAGGCAATTGCAGAGAAGTGCTCCTTTAATGATTCTGCTTCTGTTGATTTGCCCAGTGATGAGGGCCATATGTTTGGCCTGGAAGCTCATGTTCAGCATTTGGAGGACAGCAAAGAGGTTGTTAAGCCAGATAATATGGAAGGGGTGGAAGATGTTGCGTGTCTTGCTGATAACTTAGTGTCAGTTGGGGTTCTTAAGCCCGAGGTTCGTGTTATTGCACCAGAAGAACATAGTGAGTTTTCAGAAGAGGACCAAAGGGAAAGTTTGGAGCAAATAGCAAAATGGGGTGGTGAAGTTAAGCATAATGTCAAACAAAAGCAGCCTTTGCAGAATATAGAGCAAGAAGAGAGTGACTTCAATTGTAGAGATGCCAACAAAACAGATAGTCTGGGTTGGGATCCTGTGGACCATGTATTTGAGCAACCTTTTGCCGTCCAGCTAAAGGAAAATATTTCTGAAAGGCTAGATGGCACCGTGTGTGCTGATCATGCTTTTGAAAGTTTAATCACACTTGCCAGCGAGACTGCCCAGACTGCTGCACCAGAGCTTCAAGGACCAAAATTTGAAGGTGTGGGAGCCGAGGTAGCTGAATCTATGATTGAAAGCATGGCTATGGATAATGTCCGGAACAATGAGAACGTTGAAGATAATACTGGGCCAGTTAATAACATAGGGCTTGACTTGCCTGTGTCTAATGATGCTTTTGGAGCTGAACTGATAGATGCTGCTGCTTTCTCAAATGGACTTCAGACAAAGAATTCTTTGGATAATGTTGAAATGTGTAAAAACTTTGAAGATGATAGATTAGCAGTTGCATGGCAGAGCAATGCCAATTCTCTGGGTGTTAGTCAGGACGTGAACCATGATTTGGAGAAAATAAGAGTGGAGAAGAGTTTCCTTTCTGATCAAGATATCGAAGACTTGATCTTTGGCAGTTCTCAAACCAGGAATTTTGTTAATGAATTTGAGCATACTTAGCCTCCCTTCCTCTTGTGAGGGCTGAGAATTCTCAGGATTGTGCAGATGAAGAAGTGGATACAGAGACGAAGAGTGAGGGGAAGGAATTATTTGATCCTGCTGCATCGGCTGTTCTATCAAGTGCAGCAACTGCTACTGGATTGGATGTTGGCAATGTCATGGTTACCTCTGTTGATGATCCCGGACAGTCTTCTCTTGAGCATCCTGCTGGTTTGACTTCCTTATTTGGGTCGATGATTCCTGCTTCAGCGTCAGATGTGGTTGAAGACATGATGCAGGGCAGTTTATGTGCAGAAGAAAAGAAGATAATGGAGAAGATACAAAATATTGGGTTAAAATATCTGAGGCTTGTCCACCGATTAGGATATTCTCCTGAAGAACCTATAGCAGCACAAGTACTGCATAGACTGGCCCTAGCAACAGGGGGACATTCTAATCCCAAGTTCAGCCTTGAATCTGCTTGGAAAATGACAAAGATGCTTGAAATGGAGGGCAACAACAATTTGGACTTCTCTTTGAACATTTTAG
This sequence comes from Ceriops zippeliana, assembly GCA_037897445.1. Classification (NCBI taxonomy): domain Eukaryota; kingdom Viridiplantae; phylum Streptophyta; class Magnoliopsida; order Malpighiales; family Rhizophoraceae; genus Ceriops; species Ceriops zippeliana. The sequence goes on along the minus strand of JBAPLH010000061.1, from coordinate 2,972,700 downwards.
TTCTTGGAAAAACTGGGGTGGGAAAGAGTGCAACCATTAATTCTGTTTTTAAAGAGGAAAAAGTCATGAGCAATGCTTTTGAACCTGCCACAACTCAGATAAAAGATATTGTTGGAACAATAGATGGAGTGAAGATCAGAATGCTCGATACACCAGGTCTAAGACCTTCTGTGAAGGAAGAAGCCACAAACAGGAAAATATTAGCGTCCATAAAGAGGTTCACAAAGAAGTTTCCTCCTGATGTTGTCCTCTATGTTGACCGTTTAGATATCCATGCAAGAGACCTCAATGATTTGCCATTGTTACGCTCACTGACAAATTCTCTCGCCGCATCAATCTGGCAAAATGCCATTATCACTTTGACCCATGCTGCTTCTCCTCTACCTGATGGACCATCCGGTTCACCCCTCAATTTTAAGGTGTTTGTAGCTGGACGATCCCATATTATTCAGCAAGCCATCAGCCAAGCAGTTGGCGATCTGCATTTAATGCATCCAAGTGTGATGTGTCCTGTGTCTCTTGTCGAGAATCATCCATCAAGTGCTAGGAACGAAAGTGGGGAGAATGTCCTGCCCGGTGGACAGAGTTGGAGGCTACAATTGTTACTTTTGTGTTACTCATTGAAGATTTTATCAGAAGCAAGTTCTATCTTCAAGTCGAAAGATTTTTTGGATCAGAATAAGGTTTTTGGTTTTCAGTTTTGCTCCTTACCTTTTCCACGCTTGGTTTCTTCAATACTGCAGTCCTGTCCTCATCCAAAACTTGCTGCTGATCAAGGTAGTGATGGTGTTGGCCTGGATTCTGATGAAGAAAATGAGAATGAACAGCTAACACCATCCAATTCCCCGAGGACGTGTCAACTTGATAAGATCAGCAAGGAGCAAAGGAAAGCATGTTTTGAGAAGTATGATTATCGTGTCAAACTATTTCAAAAGAAGCAATCAAGGGCAGAGTTGAAAAGGCTGGAGGAGATCATGAAGAAAGGCAAAGTTAATGGCGTTAGTGACTATACGTATCTTGGGGATGATGTGGACCAGGAAGATGGAAGTCCAGCAACCGTCCCAGTTCCTATACCTCGTCCAGTCCTCCCACCTTCCTTTGTTGGCGGCGATCCTTCTTATGGAGACAGAATGTTAGAGCCCACCTCCCAGCTTCTGGTAAGACCAATTTTCAACTCGGAGGTCTGGGACCGAGATTGCAGACGTTACAGTCTCAGCCTGGAACGAAATATTGCAGTTGTGGGTTGGTTTCCAGGTGAATTTTCTGTACAAGTTACGAAGGATAAGAAAGAGTTCAACATCTATATACGGACTCGGTTTTCTATTGGTCAGAATTCCAAAATGGCCATCCGCGCTGGAATGAACAATAGGCCAAGCAGGCAGATTGCTGTCAAGACGAGCAGTTCAGAACTGCAAATCGCGCTCATTGGTATTGCTCCTATTGTAACGTCCATCATCAGACGTCTGTATGCCGGCGGTGCTGGAAGAAACATGGATATGCGAAATTACTAGTTGTATTGTTACTGCTTTTAAATCAGTTTTGGAAGGATACAAAACAACCCCGTTCAATCTGATGGTGGGCGTTTAATTTATTTTTGTGGCTTTCTTGGAGTGTAATATGGCGTTGCTGTTACTGCAAGACAAATAAAAAGGTATCAATTTTGTTGGGTACAAATTGTTATTGAAAAGGAGGTGGTACTTTTGCCAGCAAAGTTTGTTTTGATTCGACCATTTCACTACACCTTCCGCCAGCTATGGATATCATGTTAGCAAGCAAAACCTCCCGACATATTAAACTCGAAGGCAGCGTTAAGTTGACAAAAAGAAAAGGGAAGACAGCTTTGCCTTTCCTGATGACAGGAAACAGAAAAGAGACTTGTCGAGAAACGTTGGCTATGGTGATTTATTCGCCCAAAAATGTATGAAAGGCTAGGTTGGTAGGCATTCGTGGGTTGATCGTGCATTCCCCGTTCTTGGTCCCTCTTTACGTGGGAGGCGGACACCAGTTGGGCCACAGCCAGAATCAACTTTGGGTGGGGACTTTTCGCCATTTCTTTTGTTACCAATATTTTTCAACCACAGATCATAAATGTACCGGGACACAATAGTGCTGCCAACGCTCTAACTACACACGCACGCACGCATTGCACCTCTCTCGTTTTAAATTGGGGCACTTATTCTTACTCTTTTGTCTGTCATCAGCAATAATTCATACTCGGATCTTTCGATTGCTCATCTGCGAGGACTCAATTTCTCAATCAAAACAAATCTAGGATTACTCATTTCTGCGTGAATTAAATCTAGAATTGAATGGCTACATTTTTTCACACACTCCCCCCCCCCGGGCGGGTAAAACGACGAAGAATATAGGAGCTCAACTTACACTGGAACTGATACAGGACAGGTAGTGAGGAATTTAAAATTAACTAAGGTAGGTAAGATAAATTAATTTAAACATGCATGCGCTGCGTCAAAATTGTCACATGCCATCCAGATTTTGTGATGGTGGTTGTATCAGGTCCGGTTCCTCTAAATCCTCTGCTTGAATGTGTATGTCCTGTAATGGATAAACCAAAGTTACTCTAAAGATGTGTAAAACCTTAAATTAACATAGGATAACAAAGATTACACAGCACCAACCCCCCCCCCCCAAAAAAAAAACCCTCCTCTCCCCAACTCGAATTTCCACCTTGCTTTATTTTGTTTTACTCCAACAGAGAAAAATCACCATTACAAAGTTAGCAATCACTTACACCTCAATTACATGCTAAACGGCACTGCAGTCAAGGCAATTTCTTTGTTGCTCAAACTCATTTTTCCTATGTTACCTGCATATTTGTTAGTTGATGTGGTTGCTGATCTTGAGCCATTGCATAGGCCTGTGGTTGAGACATTCTATAATATGGTTCTTTTAGATCAAGTTTGCATGAAGACGTCTGAAGTATTCCTCCTTGTTCAGCACCAGGGCCCCACATTTTAGCTGTTTAAGTTGATTACTGCTTGTTCAAAAGTGAATGAGATAGCAAGGCAAAACAAGAGAGGGGTATGGAGGAAAACAACACCTGACAATGTTAAGTATAAGGTATAACTCTGAGAATTGTGGGCAACCATGCGGAGCTGGCCAGTAATTTCTTGTCCTGCCATGACATAGAGCGGCTGAGACAGAACACAACGTAATTGATACCAGTGCGTTGTAGGTGCTCCTGGGGCAGTTGTAAGCCACCTTTGCACAGTGCTGTAGACCAATGCATTGCCAATAGACAAACAGTACAGTGAGTTGAGCAAATATAAAGTGCAGACCAAAGTTACTGACTGGAGTCAAATACTTACCTTCCATTAAATAACACATCAAACCAGCACGCTAGCCCATGCACTCTGGTTCCCACAGAGGCAGTGAATTTCAGTGGAATGTCAATTTCATATAACCCCTCTTCCTACAGAAACAAAAAGGAAAACGATATGATGGGACTCTATCTTATTTATACTTTGAATTGTCCTACAGGCTTTCAAAGCTTTCAAGTTTTGTTTTCAAATGCACCCAAGGAAAAAAGTACAAAATCTATACGCATACTTGCTCATAGTTTAATCTCTCATGGCATTTGGCAGAACATGCAGAGCAGAGAGAAAGCATGAGCAACAGAATTAAAAGGCATAACCATACCTTTATTTGAGTAAAGTCTATCACATGAAATATTGCAGGGGCCACTAATAATCTTGGGTCAAAAGCATCTACAACTGGCTGTATTAAAAGTATGGAACACCACAAAACAAAAGCAAGAATGGATCAGCGCAGGATTATCCTCAAAACATGGTAGAAAAAAGGGACTGGACCTTTGGAAACAGACAAATTGGAACATAGTTCAAATATATCAACAACAGGCAACTATATTGGACCTGAGAAAAATATCCCTGGAATGCAGATCCATATAAGGGTGTAAGGTCAACCCCAAAATAGTTCTGCTGCTGCCAAAAGAGAGCCTGTATACAAAAGAACCAATAACTAAAAGGCTGCAATTTGTGTCAATACAAGTTATTGATAAGAGGGAACAATGTAAAATCAAGAAACTAACATTACCAATGGTAAAACTTGATTTTAACTGAAACATCAAGAATATGATAGTAAGAAAGTTCCACCAAAAAATCATTCATCTTTCTTGAATAATTATATTCCTATAAATAGTTTCAGCAATTATATTGATAAGAGGAAAAGAGTCAAAGCAAAGTTCATTTAGCTATATACCTTATTAGCAATTTCAATAAATAAATACTCATCACTAAATGGGGCCATATGTATCCTGCAAAAAGCAAATTTAAATTTACAGAATCAATGACCAAAAGTTTATGAAATTGAAATGCTTGAATAATAGAACCATGAATGAATAAGGCTGCACAAAGCAACACATGTGGCCACATGCAGAGATGGTTTAAAAAAGGTCACTCAAGTTAGTTATATACAAAAGCACATATCGAGTTATCTCAAATATATTTTAATTCATTACCTTCAGATACCAAAAATCAGAGACGACATGTGAGTTATGCCCTGCCTTTTCAATTAGTTTTAAAATATCATGGATTAGGGCAAATTGCCTTGATGGAACCTAACTCTCCAGAACAACTTAGTTAAAAAATATTTAACTAAGTTACTTCAGAATCTATGGAGTACATATGATGCAGTTATAAAGAAACTAATATAGAAGAATGCAAGACACAGTCTCATTAATAGGGAAGCATCATAACAATATTAGAAAACCAATAATAATCATGGGAAGAATAAAAGATACCAATGAACTGATCACAAACTGCCCAACTGAATCAAATCATGAAAGTTCTTTCAAAATATCCATATTGCAAAAACAATGCAAGAGACAGGATTATGGCTAACATACTTAGACAAGACTCCAATTCAATTAAACACAAATATATCATAGAAATACAAAAAGATGGAGAAAAAGGGCATCCATAGGAACATATTTAAAAGTAAGATTTACCTTCCAATTGTAGGAAACATTTTTCCATTTGGAAAAAGAAACCTATCTCTTGCAATTACATAGGATTCCAACATTCTTTCGTTGACCAATAAGGTGCCTACAAGTCATACACAAGAAAATTTATAAAGCCTAAGGTTGGAATTACCATATGCTTATTGTATATCATACACCCTCAATGTTTGTCTCAGAAATGACCAAAGCTTTTGCATCAATCAAAGACAGGAGAGAGGAAATTAAAGCTAAAAATTTAGCGAGCAGAACAAATAGTTAAATCCACTGACAACCAAAAGGGAAAGAATTTCCACACTCGGACATTATATGAATGTTTCAGCTTCCTTAATGAGAATTACCAAAGAAATAGGCTCACCCATTGGTTCAGATATCAGGATATCAGCTTTTTCTGGCAACTCAACTTCCTCAACTTTACCTTTAATTACCTGCACAAAGAAACATATTTCCTTAAAAGAAAATGAAAAGGAGCAATGGCTTTACAAGAAGTCCAAAAAACACCAGACAAAATCTCACTGTAATCCTCTCCCTCAATGATGGGTTCCCAGCAATTAATTTTCCAGCATATTCCGCCATTTCTGATGCCTCTACAGCATAAACATGCTTTGCACCAGCCTAATTGAAGAAGAAAAGGAATATAAGAAAACTACTACATCAGGGAGAGACATGATGGTTCTACAGAATACATTTAACAAGTTTAAAATACCTGAGCTGCAAATAATGACAAAATGCCACTACCAGCACCAACATCAACGACTACACGACCAAAAAAATCTGCCCGGTTCTCAATTACTGCAGCATAATATGTTCCTGAACCAAAATTTTCATCATTGTCAGACTCATCATGTAAACCAGATCAGTTGTCAATCATAGAATTAATTAGCCTCAAGTGAATGTGTGAAAATGATCAAAGATATTAGTAGACAATAGAGAGTGATTTGACCTGTTCTAACATAATCTTGTAGCATATTTTGCTGATGCAGCAGTTGGCCATAATAGTGGAAATACATTTTAGCAGATGATGCCTCTATCTTAGCATCAAACTTGCTTCTAGAAGTTACAATGTCTCCATTAGGTATAAGTGTTCCTGGAAGAGAAAACAAGAAACATTCAGGAGAAAACAATAAAAATGTAGCATGACACAATGCACATGAAAGCAACTTTAAGATGAAAGCTAATCTGCCAAAACTGTAAATGCAAATGTGGGTTGAGAGACCAATGGATTTATATTTCACATTAAATTAACAATACATGTAAAATCTTCTCAGTTTCTCAAGCTAGCACTGCATAACTGATTCACAATTGCATAAAATGCACAATAGATCTACCAATAAAAAAAGGTCTTAGTGCATGAGGCTCTCACATATTGGATACAATCAATCTACCAGTAATGAAGTTAATTATGACTTACTCTATTGAAGGTGTATGAGAAATAAGGTTAACAAATGTTACATGATTGAATAATGTAAGCTCACCAATACTTGAATCATAGGACAACATGTGTCCTTGTGTGTGCTTTCGGTACCATTTTTGCAATGGATCATGAGTTTTGAGTTCCACAATTTCTAATACTATACTCATGAAAAAGGAAGCTAAAGTGAAAAATAATAAAATAAATAAATAAATAATAAAAGAGGAGGAAATTAATTTGCAAATACTGCATAGATGTCTTTGATATCTATCTGCATGTGACAACATATCACAGAAACACCTACAGTAAACTACAACGAAATTTTCAAAGAAGCACCTTGAACAATGACTTCCTCCTTCCATTGGTCAAAAGCACAATGGAAGGCCCTGCTCTCCTCCTCGTTTCTAAATTGGATAGTGAACCCCCTTGAATATGTCTGGTAAAAAGTACTACTGTTAAGACACAAACATCTAGCGGCACATAAACAATCATATTGCCACAGATGCAAGCAGTACCAATAACTGCTGAATTTCATCATTAAGGTACTTGCATCATTGAAATATAATAAGCAATATCTCTCGAAGGCAGAAAGAACTATATCAACATCACAGGCATTTTCAATACCTTACATTCTACGCCAAATAAAAAGGATGGAACAGTAAATTTTCGTTTAATGTGGTAAGGTAAAAAAAAATAACAGAAGAATAAATTCAAACTATTATCTATACCTTTTTGCGGACATCATAACTTGAACCTTCAGATATGCAAACCGATTGAACAGGCCCTAATTTGAATAGCTGAGAAACATAACAAACAGGCAGTAGTCATGTTTCAACTCACAAACCACTGCAGATTACACACTTCAAATGTAACTCAAAAACGTGGCAACAAAGAGGTCAGAGAGCAAACGAAATGCAATGTATTTCTTCAATAAATTTATCTTTGCTTATAGTACAATTAGCATTTTTTAACTCATCTGAAACAACTAAACAAAACACTGATTCTTGATTTCGGCTTTCTCTTCCCCAACTAGCAAAATGGATAAAAAGGGAAAGAAAAAATGGCATTATGCACCATCTTTTAGCAGCTGAAACTGCAAAAATTTATTGAACTTGTGGTTTTTCAATAAACTAATTAGAAGTTTTACCAACTGCATTTGCTTATATTCCTAATTTTTCCAACCGGAAACCGAAATTAAACTATCCTGACTCATAAGTTTCTCGAGACTTCTACTTTCTCAGCGAACAAACAAACAATTTATCCCACACACAAAAAGTAGCACTAACACGAACCGCATCTAGCTCCAACTCTCAATCTCTAATTACAAAAACTAAATTAACAAACAGAAATAAATTAAACAAAATTCATCCAAAGCCAGCACAGAAAGTTTTTAAATTAACGAAAAAGAAAAAGGAATTGCTAACACTACACCTGAGCGGTTCTAAGATCGACATTGATAAGGTCAGTCGGTTCAGACTCCCGGTAGAATCGGACCTCGGCGGCTACATTCTCGGCCCTGAACCTGGCAATCACGGCCAAAGACGGAGAACTCGAAGAAGAAAAAGAAGAAGAAGAAGAAGAAGAAGCGAGCTCAGTTATTGAAGCCAACGCGAACTCTATCGGCTTATTCTGCTTTTGGCCGACCGAGACCTCCATTATTGGCTCCTTCCAAAGCAAAAGCAATCGCGGAAACTTTATTATTATTGTTATTATGATTGGGTATAAATAGAGCAGACGCGCGGGAAGGTGCGCTATGTATCTGTGGGTATATACTATAAGTAAGAATTAGGGTTCTAGGATAGGAGAAGCGCGAAGCCTTGGAGTGGGGGGCGCTGGGAGAGGAAAAAGCTTATTAGGGCCGCCAAAAACAATGGGGAATCCCTTTGGCCTTTTTTATATTTTTATTTGCACTTGTTTCTTTGTCTGGCTAATTAATTTTTTTAAAATAGTAAATTTAAATGAACGCAACAGTTATACGGCAGATCCCAAATTAGTGGGTAATAAATAATGCCATGTATTTTGTGTTCCACCTGATGAGTACACATGAACATTAATTAAAAATAATAAATTTCTACCCTTTTTTCTTTTTTTCTTTTTTTTTGCTTCCTTGCCCATTTAGAAGAGAAGTGGATCTCTCTATCCAAATAGCCAACCAAAAAAAAAAAAAAACCTCTACCGGCCTAAGTTGAAAAAATTGCGTACATTCCCACTTTATTGAAGAATTTACATACTTGGAACGGGTAACTGATTTTCAATGAAAAAAATTAATGTCTAAATTACCTGCCTTCACGTCATGTTGGATAAATAAAATTATTTATTAAAAAAAAACCAATATGAATTAACTAGTCTCGTTTTGCACAGCGCCAGCCGGTGATGAGTCGTTAGCTTTGAAAATGGAAGGTAATAACGTGCACTACTGCTTTGTTGCTTAAAAAAACAAAACGCTACTGTTTTGCCAATGTGGCGAGGAGGATGCCTTGCCAGTGGGGTTTTACGCACAAGAGTTACAAGAATAACATAAGCAGAATCGTTACTAAAAAGCATAAAATAAAATAAAAATCAGCTGAATCGGATAATGTGTTGTCAAAAGTCTCTGTTGTTATTATACCAAACTTGCACCCAAGTTTTGACGTTTGGATGTTCAACTCCAACCTCAAACAATCAACTCAGGCTTGAGGAATAGAAACTGAGAAATGCAACAGGAGAGAGAGAGATGGATCAAGGCCCATTACTCTCACGAACCTAACACGATTGTCCAAGCATGCCACCCTCCTTGGGCCTTAGGTAGCAATGCAACAGTTCCCATTTCAGGTCACACTTGACAGTCTAGAGCTTCAGTCTTAACACTTTTTATTTTTGGTCCGCTGGAGGGCCTTAGGCCTAACAAGTAAAAGTAAACCCCACATCTAAGCAGGGAGTAAGCGTGGCCTACAAACGCTGCACCAGTCATTTTGTAACTTTTGGCCCAACCATGGCGGTGGGCCTGCTTGACCGGAAGGAGCATACTTGGAGAGCAAGTCTGCCAGTCAGTTACTTTCTTGCTCTCACACCATCGTTGATGATATACTGAAATCCCCCAAGATCACTTCCCTAAACCCAGACTGCCAGGAGTGCTCGAGGCCAGGACAAATCGACCAGAATTCTGATGCAATGTTGTGCGGACACCAATGTCACAGGCAAAACCTTCCGAGTGGTCACACGCCGGGTTTCCTTTCGATGCACCGTCGGTACCCCATTTAATCCGGGGTTTCCTTTTGATGATAAAACGACTAGTCTATCAAAGTCACTACTCTCCCTGCTCCCATCTCGATTGATTACAGATGCATATCTTGCAACCCGAAAAAGGGGCTCGTGCTTGCGTTTCCTACAATGACAACTCTATTGCATGATTTTGAGCGTGCACACTGCACATGGACCAGGGTGGTTTCTTTTTGCAGGGGACAAGAACGTTGACATAATTGGACGCATATCCCATTGACTCACATAGACCCAAGTCCTTGAATAAAACGAAAACGATGAAGCGTAGAAAAATGGTCCAAACTTTGCTTGCTGTTCGAAGGCTGTGAAAACAAATACTCCTTTCAAAAGAGCAAACTACAAGTCATCAAGCCACCTTACAAGTTTCCATGGTCATATCGTTGATCATGCAGAGGGAAGTGCTGTCAAATGAAGAATATTCTTAACTCTGGCTAGCGTTGCCGCACAAATCATGAATCACCATCAAATGCCTACATGAGCATTAAAATTTAGAAACGTCATTTTCACACAATTCCCCAGTCCCCTTTCCAACCATACTTGCTTGCTGCAGCATTTCGGTCTCTATTCAAACAGTAACAATCCGTTGAATGTATGCTACAATTGTCCTTCTCGTTAAGAATGTTACTGAACAAACTCCATGGTTTTATAATTAAGCAAGAATCAAAACGACGAATTGACTACGAAACCAGTAAAATAAGGAGAATGAGGATTCCCTGTTACTTTCAAATGTCTCATGACGATTTACAGAGGACGGTAACTTATCATATTTCCTACACCTACTCAACCACAAGAAGCTCAGAATTGCCAGGAGTCCTTTACTAGAGTGGTCCTTACCAAATAACGACTCTAATATCTCCTCTTGTATCAAGAATAAAGAGCTCATTCGGGAATTCAACCTCATTTAGCAAATGTTTGATAGACTGTGCCAATGCCAATGTCCTACACACATAATAACCACAGCATCCAGAAGTATTGCAACTAAAATATACCCGGAACAGAGTTCTTTGCCTCATATCAAGTTTCAAAACATGGTCAGGGGCAAACGTGACACTACTATTTTCCTTTGTAAATCAAATTAATGGAAACAACAACACAAACACAAAATTGGGGGGGGGGGGAGGAGGAAAAGAATAAAACACAGTACAGTATGCGGTGCTGATCACAAGAAATAGATAAGCGATCATTAAATTTTGGTAATAATAAATGAAAAGTTTCACAGCTCTCATGATGAAGTTGATACCTTGACAGCTTTAAATGCAGGGTGGAGCAAACCAAGCTCATCCCTCACTTCAAGTGGATTGCTAGTCTCATTTCTCACTCTCTTCACCCTCCGGCTGGCCAGCGACTTATGCGTAAACCCGTACATCTGCAAAATCTGATTGTCCCCAAAATTAAAAGCACGATCCATCTGCTTCAAGCACCTCTCCACCGGATAATCTCCGAACTTCCCACAAGGCTTGCAACCCACAAAGTGAGTGACGAGTGGCCATCGGTGATCCCCGAGACCTGGGTGATAATTCTCCATCATTTCCTCATACCGATCCACCAAAATCCCCCAATAACCGTGCAAATAATAAGCACTCTCTAGGTACACCTTATCGCCCCATTTATCCCTCTGGGTAGCCAATAGGTAAACCATAGCAGACTGATCGTCGGCTTCGAAAACCGGACGATCCTTGAGCTCGCGGGTGAGTATCTTCCCAGCTTCGTCCCTGATCTTCCCTTTCGGGCCCATCGGCGCCCAGGCATCCAAAATATCCAGCGACCACTGGCAATTTCTAAGCAGAAAGCTTCCAGTATTCAATCCAATCCAATTCTTCTGATCGTACACCATTTCGTTCCACCCGTGCATCACCAAATTGGAGTCCTTGTACCTCTCCCAGGGAACTTCGAACGCCATGTCGGTGAACATCGCATCGCTGTCCATCCACCACAAGAACTCCACCTCCGGGTGCGACAGCAGCAGCTTCCTTATCAACGGCAATTTCGCCCAAAAGCCAGCCATTTCCGCGTCAAGCAAAGCCATGTTGTAGAATATTTCGATTCCATGTAGCCGACAGTAATCGATCTTATTCTTGATCGATTTTACAAGGTAGTGGTCGCCGACGGGATTCTCGCAGGGTTTCGGCGAAGATCCGGTGACAAGAAGCACTCTAGGCTTGTTTGGCCCGATGAAATTGGGGAAACTCGGGTTCTGTTTCAGCCACTCCGCTCGCTGCTCGTCCCAATCCGATATCTTCGGGCCGAGACTATACGGTTTATTCGGATCCGGCTTCTCGTCCTCGCCTTCGTCGACTAAGATCTTGTTAATGTCGAATGCGGCATAGTTGTTCGGATCTTGTGTCGAAACGGCCTCGGCTTGGGCTTCGACGAGGACGCGGTGGGGCTCGGCGTGCTTGCGGGAGGCGTAGAAGTGGTTGCGGAGGTCGTTGAAGTCCTGCTCGGGAGTACCGAACTTGACCGCGCCGATGGTGCCACGGAGGACAATGACCGTCAAGAAGAGGCAGAGGATGGTGACTTTGCAGCGGCGGAATGCTCTGTGGATCTGGAGGACCCGGTGGGGCCCGAGTAGCCTCTCCAGCATCTTGACCCGCCCCGAGTTCTGAGCTGTCTCTGGCTGTCGGATGAGGGTAGGATGGTAGGGGCCAATTTAAATAAGTAAAGTCGGTGGAGTAAGGAAGATGGTGGCAATGGAATGTAAAACCGAGGGAACGGACAGGAAATCGAATCTATATATATGTGTGTATTTTTTTAATTAAGATTTCCGTCGGGATAGATTATTGTATGAGGTAAGCGCGACGACCCCGAGGAAGAGGTCTCTCTGTTTTCTTTTTTTTTTCGGGGGATGGAAAACCAAAATTCACCCTGTATCTCTGAGATTTTTTTTTATCGAAATTTTCTGTTTTATCTCCAAAATCAAACACAGATAATGAGATGGTCAGCTCCTGGCGCCCGTATTCATCATATATATATATATATATATATATATATATATATATATATAATAGCATAATTTTCCCGTGAATAAGCTCAACGATGAATAATTCTGAAGGTGAGACAATTGTTAGTTTTCAAAGATTTTTTTTTTTTTTGGGTCAAGAAAGATTTAAAATCTCCTAGTCTTTGGTATGCCTGAGTCGGCAAACCTATACTGATACCACTTGAAGTGAAAATGATTTTTTTTTTTTTTTTTTTTATGAAAGTTGAGAGAAGATTACACAGGAATAAGACCTGCAAATGGTAGCACTTGGAATTCTTTAAAGCATCGAGGTTGGACCTGCCCTGTAGGACATCTTAGCTGGAAACGAATTAGACCATCTTGCCATTGTATTGTTATGTCATGACAAAGAGGTACACTTTAAACTGCTGGCCATACGTTTTGTCCATGAAAGAATGCTGCACTCTCTCATTGGTTGACGCGCGCTGCCAAACACTTGCAAGCCAACGCTTAATGATCATATTAACAGCCCGTTTTTAAGGTAATATGGCTCAATATCCTCTTTTTAATCAATAATGTAATATACATTTATTTTTTTTATATTAAATTTATTAACTACCTCGTCCACATTTTTAAACAAGAACAGAATTAAGTTCTTAATATTCCAAGGCAAATTAAAGATCCTACAACCGACAAGTGTAAATTCTAATACATTATCCTCTCAAAAGGTACCATATTGAAAGATGATGCCGAGATCTTCTCTCCCCATCAACGTGGGAGTTGGTGGTGAACAGTTACAGCGCGCTGCTAGTAATTCTTCCATTCAAATTTACAAATTGGTTTTATCTCAACAAAAATATAGTATTGAAAAAGGCACTCCATGTCCAATATCCGACACTTATTTTCTAATTCTTGGTTTTTATTACGAGTACTGATTTAGTGTCCAAAAACGGCTTCACCAATTCATGTAATTGTGGCACATATCCCATGAAACTTGATCGGCGCTATTACCACAAAAAACAATGAATACCATAAAATAATCAAAGATACACAAGCTTGAAGGTAACTAGGGAAACGTATGCGGCCCAGGCCAAGCACGGCTTAACAAAAATTTTTGAAGATGGGTTCATTTTGCCGAAGTGCCAATAACAACCAAAAAGAGTCCCAAGATTAACCAAAGAGAAAACCCAAGTTTAGCCGCCCCGATCTTGAGTACAAGAGGGTCCCAAACGGTACTCAAGGAGATTTGAGCAACGTAGAGGGGCAATGCATCCGAGTCGAGACGAAACCCACCATTGGTCCAAACAAGCCAAGCCGCCAGGCCCATTAAAACGGTCGAGCCGACGGATGCTATGTGGATTATTGCCAGCGGCGGGAACCAAAATGGCTTGGCTAAGCCACGGTACTTCTTGCCCGAACCAAATAGAAATATAATGGTCATGGTCAGGCAGAGAGGCGCGATTATGACCATAAACAAAGACCCAAAATCAAGCTTTGTGGCCTTACTCTTTCTAACTTTTGATTCGGCCATTGATTGACCGGTGCTAGCCTGGGTTACGGGAGCTTGGATAGCCATTGGAATTGGGAAATGGCGAAAAAGAGCGTGTGATTGGAAATGGAATTGACAAGAGAGAGACCATTGTTCTTTTAGGTGTTCAAAGAGGAAGATTAAATAATAAATTAAAAAAAAAGTGGGGGGGGGGGGGATTAATGGGAAACGTAAGGCAAGAAATTACTGCAGCAAATCAGGGAGTTCCTAATTTCTTACAAGTAGGCGTGGATCCGTGGGTTGCGCAGGAACATTAATTTTTTTGAAACATATTTAATACTGTAAATGGGAATCTATTTACTTATTTACACTTGATACTGTGGGGTGACAATATGACTACGCTAATAGGAACGCTTTAAAAGATATTTTTTTTAAGCAAGAGATGTACTGGTTTACAAGGAAGATTTGTAGATTGGAGGAAGGATTCTCCCTGATGACCAACCATATCATTATTGAAGAATAAATGATTTATTTTGTTATATATATGCAAATGTGAACGGTATAATAAATAAATTTTAAATATTTTAAATTTAAATTTAAATAAATGTTTAAATTATGATTTAAATTCTTATTTACATTGCAAATATACGCACATAAATTTTTGTGTCATACGGCTCATCTTCTAAACAAGTATATAAAAAGGTGCACAACTTCCATCGGCCCGTTGCAATATTTATAATAAGGTAAAAATATTTTATACTTTTGTAAGATTTTACAAGATATGTATTTTAATTACGATATTATATATATAAATGGATGTATTCATCATTTTTAGTATATAATATTTTTAAACAAATATTTAATATATAATAATTCCATTGAATTGATGTTGTGTTTTATACTTATTTGAAGAATAAAATTATCACGAATCTACAACTTTTATTAATAAAAATTATATAACCCGAGGAAAAAAAGAAGAGAGTTTAAATAGTCTCTTTGAAATAAGGATCCGACATTGCCAAACATAGCCCTAAAGTTCTTTTACTTTCACAATTTATCCTTCACGTGCGGAGGACAAACTCGTAATTCGAACGACTTACCTGCAAAAATACACAGACAAATACCGTGCCTCGGCCCGGCGAGAAATTTTCAAACACGAAACTTTCTCAGCAGCACCTTGCTCTTTGGCTCCCATATTTAGACCGTCGATAGGCCTTAGGAGGAGAGCTATAATCTGCAATGGTAAATGAGATTATATTCTTCGTATCTAAATTATTTAATTTTTTTATTTCGTGGATTAATTTTCGGTCATAAATTAGGGTTTTATTTTGTCGTTTTAGGCTTTTAACTGATATGCGTCAACCCGGTAGCCACCTTTATGCCTGTGGATTTTATGTGTAAGTGATGGAAATTAGTTTAATTATGTTTTGTTGCGGAGGTGGTTGTGTCTGGTCTGAGATCCATTGAAATTGCCTGAAAATGGAATTTTTACAAAAAGTGACCTCTTCCTTTGCTTGTCTTTGTGCATGATACACCATAGAAGGCCCAAGTGCATAATGCTTAACTGCCATTTTATAGCATCCTTGGAACTAGCGGTTTGATGATAGGATTCATTGTGAGAAAATTTAAGCAACGTTTAAATCTTTTAAATAGGCTTGTAATGCACGCAAGCATGAGACTCTGTATGTTTGTTGTGAGAGCTCAGTGATGTTTAAGTCTGGGATATCTTGTCTGTGGCTTTTCAAGCTTTGGTAATCTTTCTTGTGGGATCTTATAAAGAGGTATTCCTGCATGGAAAACTGGTTGACCCGTCAAATGAAACGCTACATATGTTAGGAATGGAGTTAGCTTACTGTTACACTAAGACTTACCCTATTATATGTTTAGGATACTGTGCACAATGTAAAATGATGATTGGCTGGTAAAATTTCTGTTTCTTTACCAAAGTATTGTGAGGAAATTGCTAGCTGGCCAACTATCACATAAAGCAGTAAAGGATTGTGTTACTGGCAGTAATACTTGTGACTTGCCATTTGTTTTTCTATTAAATGAAGTGGTATTGAGGATGGTTGTTGTTTTGCTTTTGGACCTTCATAATGTACGCCATTGCTTTTGTTTCCATTTTGTTTGCAAAAAAAGGTTGCTCATTCTGTTTTTGAGCGATCATATTGGTTACTAAGAACTATTACTCGGCAGGATGGGCATGATGGTGAGGATCCAAAACAAAGCACTGCTGATATGACAGCTTTTGTAAGTTCCCAAACACATCTTTGAGAATATTTTGCTTCATCCATATTATGCATTATCAAATCAATTTAGGCCATAAAGGTCTGAGTGAGTGTATGGGCTGTTAAATAGCTCCTTGTAGTTATCCATAGGAATTTGGACCATAGATTTTGAGGCAGTTAAGAATGGTGAGATCATTAGTGAAGGTCCATGCTCAGGAATTCTGTTTGAACATCAATGTAGTTACCTATGATGCTCTGTGGACTGCTCAACCATCTAAGTCATGAATTTGGGTTTTCCTGTTACTGCCTTGCATACGAGGTTCTCCTTTTTTCAGTATGTTGCGTTTTGAGTTAATTAACACAGCATGATAGTAGATGGGACATAGTGTATTTCGTTGAATATTTCTTTACTTTGTGGACATGCTGTAACTTTTGTTTAACAACAAACATTGTGCCACACATTGTTGTTTTACTGGTATACTTGTGTAACTTGGGGGATTGAAATGATGACTTCTGCTGAGATGCTCGTGTTGCTTTTCTCCAGGTACAGAATTTGCTTCAGCAGATGGTAAGTTTCTTGTTAGCCTATACCCACAAAGACAGGTATTTGAGACTACAAAACATGGCAGCAACTTAACATGGATTGATGTCATTGAATTTTGCAGCAATCCAGGTTTCAGGTCATGTCTGACTCCATCATTACAAAGAATATCCTTTTCTTTTTGTGTCTGTTGTTGTCACGGTATTAATAATTTTACCCATATTAAGGAATAGCTTCAGTTAATTATTGATAGGGTAGTTTGGCATGTCAGGGAAATGAGATAATTTGGATGGTCCTTCATGGCATTTATGAGTGGTCTATTTGGTCTTTATGGTATGTTTCTAGTTTATATTGTGTTACTTGTAACTTTCATTGAACATTGCTGGAATGCAATCGTGAGAAAAAAAAAATTCATCAGCAAACTTCCTGGATTTTCATCTGAGGCTATAGGTTAGTTGCTAAATTTATTTGAGAAGATTATGATTTTGATGTTAAAAATCAAAATAAATTTGTTTGTCCCATTAGGTTTAGCTTCTTTGTTTTTTACTTCAAACTGTCAGAGGGATTGTAGTTTCCATTTTACAGTGGACTTTTTGTGTGCCATGGAAAATATAAATCTCACCACGTGTATACCAGATATGAATGGATTTGGATAGTTTTCTTTGACTACATTGTACTTGATGAGATGGGCAACCGTATAGATGAGTTGGAGCAGAGCATCAATGATCTTAGAGATGAGATGGGGGTAGAGGGCTCTCCATCTCCTTCGGTGCCGCCCAAGGTCAAGGAAGAACCCAAGTCAGCAGACTCAACCTAAGTACGAAGACAATAATCTAAGGCATCTTGCTTGAACGGGGCACTATAAATTGATTTTTTTTTTCCCCTTCTCCTGTCGTTAATTTGGACTAAATCATGCTATTATTTTTACCTATTTCTGCCTTATTACATATTTACCGTGTTATTGTTTCCACCTTACCGTTGGTTGGATATCAAAGCTGACTCATCTGTTTGTGGAGTGTCTCAGTTGTGAAATCTAAATATAATTAAACAATAAAAAAATAAGACTAAATTATCAACCATTTTCCTTTACGCACGATGGACTAAAGGCATTGTAAGATGAATACGATCCATTTATGATTGCATCAGAACGATAATAACCCCCAGTCTTTAAAATATTTTGTTGCACAAGACGAGTCAAATAGAGGAAATTTTTGGGTTCATACATCGACCGACATCAATTAAACAAATAAGCGGATAAACGCGCGTACAGGTAACTAAGAATTGCCTGGGTAAATTAGATGAATAGGTGCTGGATTGCTTTAACTTCATATGTTGGCCTGTTCAGAGAAATAAATTTTCTTACAATCATTTACATGTTTTTGGCTAAAACAAAATAAAGTTGTGCTCAGCGAATTCACTATCCTTTTCTTTCTTTCTTTTTTATTTTTTGTCTTTTGTTGTTGTGTGCCGAACTGAGGCTCTAACCATAATGGCGAAAAGAATCATCCAAGTCGTGACAAAAAGGCCCTGTCTCGTAAAAGAAGATATCAGGATTTGATGCAAAGAAGAAACCTGCAGGAAGCCCTAGAGGCCAGGTAAGTTTTGTGAGGCTTTCTCTACATCTTTGGTCCTGTTTTGGGTTGGATTTTCAACTAGCCTGTGATTGCGCCGACCTACACCCCTCCGGATTTGTTTCAGTGACTTCGATTCTTGAAGTGTTTTATTTTGTAACGGACGATATCATTTGATAAAAGGGTTTTAGTATAAATCTTGGTAAAAAGAAAGTTCGGTAGACGTGTAGATTAGATGTGTGTATATCATCAAAATTTATTTATTAATTATAATATATTTGCCATTTAATGACTAATAAATTGATTGACACATTTTTTAATAAATAAATAATTAATATAATTAACGTTTAAAATTTAAAAATATGAGTTGGCGTTTTCACGTCTAGTTTGTTGGTAACCTTTTTCACCTCTGCCATGGCCAATAGCTTAAGCCAATATGCGCGTTGCCAGGTTACTCGAAAAGTTAAAAAAAGCTTTCGCAATTTCTTCCCCCTTTTTTGACTCTCCTCCCCTTGGATTTGTGTTGGAGCAAGAATGAAAAGCAAATTATCATTGTACGGTGGCTAAGAATGCCATTCCTTGAACCATCTCAAAGTAGGAATTCACCAACCGTCTTACTATACATGATGCAGATGACAATTCAGTCTTTGCTTTGAGCGCCTGGCCCCAGCTGCTACCTTTCAATAGGTTGGAAGGCAGCTTGTTTCCCCAGTTATCCTTGCTCAATTCAATGCATCCCCTGAAGTCAGATTAGAGTTAGAATACTAAAGTAAAGGTTGAAAACTGCATTTGCTTTGAAATATAACATTATTCAAATTCTACGCGCATCAATTTCCATGGTTTCGAAGTGTCTAGTGCCCGTTGCACCTTGCCAGCACCCAGAAAAAAAAGAAGAGCACACGCAGCTTAAACATGTTGTGGATGGCAAGGAACATTTTTTTCTATTTGTGGCGTCTGACAGAATAACTTATCTAATTCTCCACCATTAGCGTATTATATGACTATATGTACTTGTTGTAATCTGTTATGGGAAAGGAGAAGTAGATTTTGAGGAAGCCCTTGACTGCTACCGAGCGGTGATTCGATCATTTGATTTACTGCTAGCCAATTCCATCGAAACAATCAGTCAATTTCTATGGGCTAGAGCTAAGCATCGAGAGGGGGGAGGGGAGGAAATAGAAGACGTTTCCACGGCTACACAGCGATCAATTGGAGTCGGTTGAAGGCGTGTACTCAGTGGTCCCACTAGCCTCTTCTGAGTCCATTTCTAACCTCTTTCTCTAACATGGCAGCCGACAATCCCAACCTTGGATGATATTTCGTGTCGTCTTACTTTTTCTTTGGGCCAAACTCCCAACTTATTTGGAGCTGACAAATTGGGTGGCTTGGACATTCCGTTCTCCAAGCTCCTCGACCAATCCTCCCGACGAACAGGTCAGAGACGGTATGCAGGCATTAACTTAAAAAGCAGCACCAACTGATGGCATGAACCAAACAAGTCTCCAACAATCGCCGAGAGACAGACAATTACTGGAAAGGAAAGAGGAACAATGGAATCAAATTTGGGTGGTCTCACAAAACTGGAGTACCACGACGACATGTCCAAACTCCAATCCAAAGCCACTCTTCTTTCCTTTTCCAAGGTTTCCCAATCTCTTTGATTAACTTAATGTCTTCCGCGTTGACTCATGATACCTCAAGCCTAATTTTTCGATTATCGTGATTGAAGGGAGACGATGGTAGGCACGTATTATTACTCGACTCCACGATCTTCCATCCTCAGGGCGGAGGCCAGCCCGCGGACACCGGGCTTATCACCCCCATCGCCGGTTCCGACTTCAAATTCATCGTCCACGATGTTCGATCCAAGGACGGAATCGTGAGTTTTTTTGTCTTTTTATGTTGAGTCAAAGGTGGTCAACCTCGTTCCAGCCCTCAGAAACAGAACGTATCGGGCGGAGATAGCCATTTTGCCCGAAATGTCTCGTCTAACAAGGCAAATCCTCTGAAATTTCTCGTATTAACAACTTTAGTTTGAGTGTTTCGTAGGTTTATCACTATGGAGTTATTGAGGATTCTGGTGAGGATTTTGACATGGAAGCTGCTTTTAAGAGAGAGAGGGAACTTCTTCTATGTGTTAACGAATCCAGGCGCAAGCTCAACTCCAGGTCCTGCACTGAAAGTGTTGGCCTGACTTTCATTTCAACAAGGTTTTTTATGTTTACTAACTTGATGTTGTTTATTCTTGGTGTTATATCCGTTTTCACAATCAAGGTTGCACTCGGCCGGGCATTTACTGGATGCATGCTTGCAGAGTGTGGGATTGGGGCACTTAGAGCCTGGGAAATCTTATCATTTCCCTGATGGGTATACTGCAATTCTCCTTTTTAAACTGCTATGTAATGTTATAATGGGTTGCGTGTGTTTGGGAATAGAATTTCTATGAAAGCAACTTTTGCTAAAAAATTAATTGCCTGGAAACTGAATTTAGAAGGCTCATTTTTGTTAGGCCGTTTGTTGAATATAAAGGCACAGTTCCCCAGCATGAACTGCAAAGAAAACAAAAAGAATTAGAGCTGGAAGCTCATGCCTTAATTTCTAGAGGGGGCAAGGTTAGTTGGCGTTTTGATTATTTTGGTTCAAGTTACTCACTTTAGCTGCTATCTGTTTCTTGAATTCTGTCCTTATTTGGACAGATCACTGCTGCTGTATTGCCATATGAAGAAGCTTGTAACTTGTGTGGTGGTTCCCTTCCTGACTACATACCTAAGGTCTGGATTTGAAATTTATGATGTATGATCTTCATTTGTTTTTCTATGTTCTACTGTCATTCTTTGCTCAGAACATTCTGCTGTTGTAACTTGTGTCGTGACTCACTTCATTTATTTTTTCTCTGATATGGCTGAGGTCTGGACATATTGTTTTTGCCAGAAATATAAGGCTTCCTTCTGCCACCCTTACCAAGTACTTATCTCCTATTGTATTTGTGATGTTAACTAATCTCCAGAACATGGGATTGCCAAGTTTGCAATTCTGCAGGATAGTTCTACCACTGTTATTACTGGATGATTATTAACCTCTATTAGTCAGTACATTGCAAGCAATTGCTGAAGCATTCACGCTGATGAACCATGATGTTCTTTCATCTGTGATATTAGGGTGCCATTTTCCAATTTCACCATGCAATGATCCCTTTTTTTCATTTCACTGTCATTAGATATTCTAAGTAGCCTCTTTATGTCTCTTTCAGGGCAGCACACCTCGGATTGTGAGGTTAGGGGATAATCCTGGGTGTCCTTGTGGCGGTACCCATGTTTCTGATATTTCTGAGATTGTGAGTCTGCAGGTAATGGTCAGTTGCTTCAACGTATACCTATACTCCTTCCTTTAGTTTTTGGATTCATTTAATATTGCCATCCACGCTATAATGAATCATGTAGTGTGGACAGGCATGGAATGGATCACTTTTGTTGAACTTTTTTTTTTTATCATTTTTTGAGAAAAATTAGGTAGCAACACATAGTGCAAGAAAATTATTGTACTATCCTCTTGTTGCTCCTTATGTATTGCTAGGTAGGAGTGTTTTTTTTTTCCTCCCAAAATGCTGCCTATGGATATTCCTTAGCTCTTTGGTGGTGTGGTGGGTGTTCTTCAGGTTTCGCAAATTCGGACAAAGAAAGGATTGACCAAAGTCTTTTATACGGTTGGATCCTAAAAGAATGCTGTGTCAACATTTGGTTATGTTGGGTTAAAGATATGTTGGTTCCAATACGATCAAGTCTTACATGAATCTCTGTGTGTCTGGGTTAAGCTGGCGCTCAACATGGAAGATGAAGCTTTGTTACTCAATAAACCTCATGGACAGACCAATGTTTCGAGGATATGTCAAATCTTTGAAACACAAAAAAAAAAAAAAAGGCATATCAGTCTATGACCTTATGAAGTATAACTCTATACTTTGAACTTTTGACCTTATTTGCCCCATGTTAAGGCAATCTGTCATACTCAATGGAATGCAAAGCCTGATTGCTTTGCTATTTTGGAGAAGTAATTAGGTTAGGTTTGGCCATTCCCTTGGCCCTCAGTTGAATGTGCTGGAATTTTTAGCTACTTCTTCTGTTTGTAGATTTAGCCAAAAAAAAAAAAAAAAAAAGAAGAAGAAGAAGAAGAAAAAATCATTCCCCCCAAGTTTGTCTTCCAGTCTGACGGCTTCGTGGGTGGAGAGACCGAACCCCAGTGGTGGCTGATTATGATTCTTTGTTATACAAAGTTGGTAATCGGCGGGACAAGGTTCATGATTGTCTAACAAATGCAGTAACCGATATATTCCCAAGTCTTGGCTGGTGATAATGTCCATATCAAGCATGAATCTTTCGGCGTTAGTTCTATGGTTGTCGTAGGCCGTTGGATGGTTGGTACAGTCACTGCGGCATTTGCAGGGCAAACTTGATTGACCATGAACCGTGAACCATTGACCACACCAAAAATGGATGGCAAATGCCCAAACGAGCATCACTTTTCTCCCGTGGGTAAGTGAAAATTTTGTGATTGCAAACTCGCAGCCATTGTTTAGTCCCTCTAATATAAGCCTTAGTGCTCAAGAGAGTGAGAGTATTTCTAGAAGTTACAAGTTTGAATCACTCATGGATGGAACGAGAGACGTGGAAATTCTGCCCGGATTATCTCCGCGTAGCCCACAGTTCAAATGGAGTCTGAAAAGGAAAAAAATTATTGTTGCAGTAAACATTAATGATTTGCTCGTGGCCACATTTCGGTTGAGAATTCAGCGAGTGCACTACGCGTACCTTTGTTGCCCGTGTAGCCCAATTGTTTGTGACTTTCTTTTGTGGCCAACCCAACAACATTCTTGATTTAGACATTGGATTTACAATATGATCCAAAACTCAAAGCACACTCAAATAGTTGCTATGAGTTGGACTGCACTGTACTCAAGCTTTGGCCCATGTTTGGCCATTTGGACCGACTAATATGTGATTTTATTGATTCCACGACTTACGAAGTCCCTCTTCTTAATTAACGAAACGAAGGTTGAGAGTAAAATTGCATAAGTTTGATGGCGTTTTCTTTCTACGCAAAGTGTTCCAATCACAATCTTGGTTTTTTTTGTGATGTTTAGAGACGTAATCAAGAAACTAAGATTTTAGCGTCACAATTATTATTAATTTTTTCTTTTTTTCTTTTACCAATTATCGATAATGATAAAGGGCTTAGGTTCGTCGCGCTCATCAGACCATAATTATTGGACAGAAGATACAATATGAGGTTGTTGTCTCGTAAAGATACAATATAAAGTTGTTCATATAATGTTTAATCTTGGGCACAAAGACAGACGGACAAAAATCTTCATTTTTGGTTCACAGAGGAAAAATAATGTTACAAAGGGGTGAGTTATTAAGCTTATACAATACACACAATGTTTGTGCAAAATAAATAAGGTAATCTAGTTGGTTAAAGTCGACATACTTCTATCTTTACGGGCTTCTTAAAGTTGCGTCAAAAAAAAAAAAAAAAAACGAAAAAAAAGATCCCAACATGCACGCCCAATTACATGAAAGGTGGCCTCATCACAGGGAAAGAGCCCATCGTACATGGATAATCAGGGTTAGGAAACCAATGAAAGGCAGATGTGCAATTATCTACAATATTTTAGTATGTTACAAACCGAGCTGTTCGTTGCATGAAGAGGCAATTGGGTAACCTTTAATCTAATGTCAATTGTCAAAGCATTGTATATATTACCCAGAGTCGCAAGGCTAAGGCCTGTCCTTTTGTGCAATTCATGATTCATAATTCAAATATATTTTGCTATCAGAATCCAAAGGAATAAATTTGTAGTTATTCATGTCAAGTTGAAAAATTAAAAAAAAAAAAAGTTGTCCTTTCGACTTTTCTAGGACTTTTCAAGCCTACTACTCCTCTGAGTCCCTCTACCTGGACTCTTCGCTCTTCGGTGTGTAGGCAACTGTATTTTCCAAGTTTGGTTCCTTTCTCCATCTGGGTGCTTCTTGTTATTAAGGATCAAACAGCTGAGGTGGGTTTTGGGCTTGCCTTATTGTTTCACAATCTGGATTCTGCGATAATGTCATGTCAGTGCTTCTGTTTGATAATTTTGTCCTCCGTAGAAGTCACTCCACTTGTGATGGGGAAACTGAATTTAGAGATTACAAATGCAGCTGAATTTGTTACTTTGGCTAAGGGCCATTTGAGGATTGTTTGTCACTTTGGTCATGCTTACTTTTTTTTTTTTTCCCCTTTTAAGTGGTTTAATCTTCTGGCAGCCTTGAACATCTGCTTATATGAGTGCTCTATCATGATTGATACCTATTTGGTTTTAAATGTTTGGAGTCATGTTGCCCTTTCCTGCACCACCAGAATCGCAATTCAACCAAAAATATGGTTTTGGAATAAAATAAAACTCGACCTTTTAACAAATACGTTACATTGTAAACTAGGGGGCCCATGGCTGATAGATGATATGGGAACATGGTTTGTTCATATTGTTCTGGGGCATACTAATAGTAGGACTTTTGTCCCATATATTTAAATTTTTGTCCTCATTTTGATTTGCTGACCAAATCTTTGTTGAAGAATAGATCCTTCAATGGTGTAGTAGGCAAGTAAATTAATCCCAGCGGCTGAGTATGACCATGGATCATTGCCGTTGGCCGAAAGATTCTCTTAGAACGGTGTTCATTCATATTCATATGACAAGTTTTGTAATTTGCAAAGTATTTACTTAATTTATAAGTAAAAATTAACTAAATAAATTTTAATGAGTTTGACAGAGTAACAGATACAAATGAGTTTAATAATTAAAAAGACTTTTGTTAAGTAATATACTTTATAATTAAAAAATAAACTATTTATATTTATTTCACCTCTTTAATGAGTAGTTAAAATTAAATATTCTAAATATTTACATAAATTATTTAGGTAGACAATTACATTTATCTCTTTAATAAATTTATAAATGTAGATGACTGTAACAATACTTATCTATATTTCTAAAATCTTTCTTGTAATGTTTTGCACAATACATAGTACTAGCCTTCAGAGATTTAGTAAACTTTGTTAAGTAATGTACTTGATGAATGGTGACACCCACCCTCACTCAATCGTGCGATATTTTTGTTGTATTTTTATCTTTATAATGTTAAATATGGTTTACAAATTACCAAAATCAATCTT
Source organism: Ceriops zippeliana (assembly GCA_037897445.1). Lineage (NCBI taxonomy): Eukaryota > Viridiplantae > Streptophyta > Magnoliopsida > Malpighiales > Rhizophoraceae > Ceriops > Ceriops zippeliana. The sequence continues at coordinate 2,947,059 of JBAPLH010000061.1, read as the reverse complement.
CTTGTTTCCAATTAACATCATGATCTTACAAATTTTTTCATTTAAACAAATAATAAATATGGTTAGGAGCTCTCCTTCTCCAAATTACTTTATTGGTAAAGATACACTCTAATATCTTGTTGAATTTAGTAGTAATAATAATAGTTAGTGTATGCTTGAAATCCACTTGATTTCAATTTTCATTATTTCTATGAAGGTTTTAGAATATTTATATAAAACATATTATTATGAATCTTAAACATTGAAAAAAGTTGAATTTAGTAGATAACTTGTCCACACGTTTCTCAATAGGAAATGAACTTTTGTATTTTCTCACCAAAACTTTGTACATTTTGAATAGAAACTTAAATTTGACTGTAATTTTATCATCATCATATCTCCTTCTTCGTAAAAAGTATTGCTTAGTGTCAACCCACCTTACCATTACCATATCTCTCTGCATATTGCTTCGGCCTGTTGCTGCATTTCTTTGAAAATTATATGAAAATTGAGTTACGTCAAGTAACTTTGCACAATTTCTGAATGCTTTTAAATTTAGTTGCATTTTAGTATATGAAACTTCTGAGGTTTGATAAATGAAGATTATCGTTGCTTAAGTCAAGATTTTTGATTGCGTAAGCTTTGATCCATATATATTTGGTTGTTGGTTGATCTGGACTTTGGTTTTAATGCCTGTGAACTCTTATGCTCTCATGGCTGTAGTTTTAACAGACATCTGTACATCCTCTGTGCTTGGCGTTTTAAGTACACGATTTGCAGAAGCCTCTCCACCTGCCCGTAGTTCCGATCCTAGTTTTCAGTCTCAATCATAGTGTAAATTCCCGTGTGATCAACATTAGTTCAATTTAAAACCCGACTGCTTTCGTTTGGCTGGAAAAATTAATTGGTACGAGGGACATTCGCACGTTAATGTTTTATTTATTAATCCAGACGCAAGGAGAATTCGGGGTTGAGCTGTGCAGCATTGACTATTGTCTTTTGTTGAGATGACCATATGGAGCAAATTGGGACTGGCAACGCACTTTTTTTAAAGTTGTAGATATTTTGGAGTTTTATTCTGCTATCTTCTTTGGTAGATTGCTCTAGCATAGCATGAACACCATTTATTCTGCCATTCTCTTGTTGTGAAACTAGATGCTTGTCATTTCCAAGATCTTCGGTAATGATGTATGTCCACAAAATGCAGCTAAATAGCTGGTGGCAAGGGTGAGTTTTGTATATTTTTGACTGATCTCCAACATGACTGACAATTATTTTAAATTCATTATCCACTTAAAATACAACAGCACAATTTCACACATGGATGATGCTGAAATTGCATATGGTTGGTGTAATCTCAGTTATAAATGATGCAAGAAGCAGCTACAATTAGTCCTGAAGCAGAACTCAAAGTAAGTTTTGGCTATCAATGTAATGGCCCTGGCAGCAGCAGTTACACAGTTTCCAATGGGTATGAAACCCTGCTAGGAACCAAAATCTACAGGAACAGCAGCTTCTCTTGCATGTCTGGTGCAGCCTTAGGTGCCAATGCCACATTGGCCAACACAAATATCTGCAATGGCGTAATTGGTTCAGAAATACTTCCGTGTTTGGACTCACCCAAGTCTTTTCGCAAGGTTTCTTCTTCACCAAATCTTTTGAGGTTCGACTTATTATCTTCTTCTCTCCGATGCAGTATGTCTAACTTAAGCTGCAGTCCATCCTCGACAATTCTGCCTGATGATGACTCTTATCCATTAAGGTCCATGAATGCTCCTTGTAGAAGTGAAAGTTTTCTCAATTCTGTGGAAGTTGAAGTGGCAGGTGGGGCTGCTGGTGAAGACAGAGTTCAAGCTGTCTGCTCTGAAGAAAATGGATGGCTATTCTGTGGAATCTATGACGGCTTCAATGGGAGAGATGCAGCTGACTTTCTTGCTGGGACATTGTATGAAACTATAAGATTTCACACTAATTTATTGGACAGGGAATCAGAGAAGGATGCCACTAAAGCCTTCAATCCTCTGTATTCAAATGGTTGTCTGCAACATCTTGACAATTGTAACAATAGTCCAAGGGGGAAAACTCCTTCAGGAACTCGCAAGATCGAAAATTTGAGCACTGAGAATCATGCCAATGATGGTCCATATTCTAAACTGGAAATTTCACCTGATTCGTTTAGACACGGGGTGCTTGATAGCATTCAGAATGCTCTTATTCAGGCCGAGAGCGATTTCTTGTGCATGGTAGAACAGGAAATGGAAGACCGTCCTGATCTAGTTTCCATAGGATGTTGTGTCTTGGTTGGTCTTCTTCATGGGATGGATTTGTATACACTTAACTTGGGTGACAGTAGAGCTATATTGGCAACATATGATAAATGCATAGAGGTAGAAGGGTCTGAGAAGATAAGAGCCATCCAGCTCACGGATTGTCACACTGTTGACAATGAACTTGAAAGAACTAGACTCTTATGTGAACATCTGGATGACCCAATGACAGTTGTAGGTGGGAAGGTGAAAGGAAAATTGAAGGTCACTCGAGCTTTTGGAGTTGGTTACTTGAAAAAGGTCTGCTTTATCTATGTGCATGCAGCCTCCTTAAGCAAGATTGAAATGGCATTGCACTGCATCACATTATACAAAGGACTACCCTGGCCTTGACCGAAATTTAAAAACATAGTGATTAAGTATTTCTTCTAACAATCATCCTTTTGTGCAGGAAAAACTAAATGATGCACTGATGGGCATTCTTCGAGTTCATAACCTCATAAGTCCACCATATGTTTCCACACAACCGTCACTAAATGTGCACAAGATATCAAAATCCGACCACTTCATTATATTTGGGAGTGATGGCCTGTTTGATTTCTTCAGCAATGACGAGGCAGTACAGCTTGTCCATTCTTATATCTCAAGCAACCCAACTGGTGACCCAGCAAAATTCCTATTAGACCAGCTCGTAGCAAGAGCTGCAGACAGAGCGGGTAAACTTTTTATCCTATATTGAGTACCTTGTCTACATTTCATTTTCTTTGTTGATGTTTCGTCAAGTCATTAAGCATTTATCAGTGTTGGTAGACCGATGGCATATTGTAACCCAATGTCATGAATTGACCCATGTTATGAGCAAACAATAGAAATAAACGTATGTTGGCTCATGGATCAACAACTATTCTTATTCCAGGTTTCCGCATGAAAGAATTGATGAATATCCCAGCTGGCAGGAGGAGGAAATATCATGATGATGTAACTGTAATTGTGATTATCCTTGGAACAAATCAGCGCACTTCGAAGGCATCGACTTGTGCGTAAGTTTCTGTGCCTTACAATGATGTAACTTCTTGTGGCTGTCATACGGTTAAAAGGTTTCAAATTATACGTCCGTCTAGTTTCAGATGCTTTTGATCTTTATGGAAGAGCTTATGATTACCTGAATTTTCATGCAATTCCTATTTCAGCATCAATGACATTATACACAAGCCAGGACAGTTCGTTGTCCGTTTGAACTATGAAAGTGGAAAATTTCAGGCAGATTATTCAAGTTTCTTAGATAAAGCCATCTCTTGTCTTGAGGTGGAAGAAGCCAAACATGCAAGCATAGTTGCTGGACAGCCTAGTTACCCTATTCAAAATTCTTAGGTATCAAAAAGCACCACAGATACAAACGTTTTAATACCCAAAAGAGAAGGCTAGTTAAGTGCACCAATTGTCCATTAAAACCCAAAATCATTTTCATACTTGCCATTGGATAGCTCGCATCTTCCTGTCCTTGGAAATATTACCCCACTATAGTCTCTCACTGTTGGCCTTAATTAAGTGCGAAATGGCCAACCTTGGGATTTCAACAAAGCCATTGATCACATAATTGAACACCCATCAACATTTTCGTCACTGAAGACATTGAAAGAGTCCAAATGTGTCACTTGGTGGCCATTGGCATGTGTGTGCAGTGACGGCTGGACACCAGACAGAGGAACATGACTTTCACTAAGATGTGCGATATTGTAACTTGATGCATACACTTGAGGAATGCAGAAATCTTGTGGACATGGTCTCGAAAGCTGTCGGGTAGGAGTGAGATAACTCGGGCTCACGATCTGATCCATGCCCAAAATTTGATTCTGTAGTCCAGGGCCTGTGGATGTAGCAGAAGATGAGGAATAGCCCTTATCACAAAATTTACCTTCCTTTTTCTTCTTACCACCAGTTCTGACATCAATACCCTCGCCTTCACTGCCCCTGTTGATCACGGCCGTAAATTTCTTACCGAAAGTGGACTTTTCAGGTGGATCCCCACCATTTTTTGTTTCTTCATTTGGATTCTTTCCATTATATCCAATGGTGCTTTTACTTAAGATGTCATTACAATTTTGGCCGCCATTTGGATCCTTTGGCTTGTGGTTGTTCTGTGCTGCTGTGCCTTCTTCTCTTGTGCCCACTTTTTCAGGCCAAATCTCTGCCCTTTTGCCTGCCTTTCTAAGCCTCTTTATCAAAGTCGGCACTTCAATATTACCAGTGACTGTAACCCTGTGAAGCTGTGAGTCAATGGAAGTTGTATAGACCCCTGAAGGCACAGGAAAAACAAGAAGGAAAAAGGATTTTCATATAAAAGAAGAGGAAATTATTTATAAAATGAACGTGATAAAAACAAAAATCCTTTCACTTTTCTACATTAAAACTTTCATTGCCATTTTCTAACATACAATGTGGCATAGAACAAATAAAGTACTAAAATTGTTGTTTTTGTTTTTTTTTTTTTTTTGATCGTTCTTTCTTGAAAAGGACAAAAACAACCGTATTAGTGCATTTTCGTTGAGTACTACCATCGATGGCTCGTAGGACTTTCTTGACTTTCCTCTTGCAACCTAGGCAGTGGATGGACACCTTCAAGACACATGTCTAATAAACAAAAAGAAAAAAGAAGTTACTCACAAAAATGCAGAAGGATCGTAAGCCTAAGAGGTAACATTATTGGACTTTTTTAGTCCGTGTGTTGCATTGCAGATTCACCAAAGTGACAAACCTGGCAGCTTAGACCTTTCGAGGCTTCTTCGGCGGATGCTCTTTTGGCCATGAGAAATTAGCGGAGGAGGACAGTTAGGAAACGAGTGAGAACCAGACTTTGATGGGGGGAGGCCGAGTGAGGAGGATGGCTTAATGTTTTTGCAGAGCATTTAAAAGAGAGCAAGGAATAAATTGAGTGAGTGAGACGGGACCAGGGGGAGTCAATTCTCCAACTCCGTACGTAAATAACGTACTACACATACGCAGAATGGCATTAGCTCAAAGCCTCTCAAGTCGTTTCCAACCCTGTAGTTCTCTAGTCAATCATCCGATGAAAAAAGTAAGGCGGACTTATCACTATATTAATACGGTTTCTGATGCATCCAAAATTTTTTATTTTATTTATCAAAATGAATTGTCTGTTTTTAAGTTGCACTTGGAAGGATGAAGCAGTAAAATTTACCCCTGGAAACTAGCCTATAATATCAGCTGCTAAAAATTAATGTGCAAAATTGAAGTTGAGGCTTCCATCAACAGTAACTTTGAAATGGTTTGCTTTCTCTGGATAATTTCGAAACTTTAAGTTCCCTCTCTTGGAAGACACGACAAAACCCCATGCACAGAGAGATTAGACAGAGACAAGACGAAACTCTCCAGCTGCAATTCATTCTAGACAAGGACCATAGATAAAAGAAACGCCATGATATTAACTGTATGGAATTTAGAAACCAACAAGAGAAGTGAATAGGAAGCAACAGAACATGTATTGGCATTCAAGGCTTTCACTGTTGTAGCAGTTTGCGTGAAATGTAAAGGATTTCTATTCTATTGCTTCTGTGAAAGAGAAGCAGGAAAATCATCGGAGGGCTTAAAGGAAAATTTTCTGTTATCATCAATCAACGTCCTCAGGATGACAAGATCTAGCCTTTAGGCAACTGTTGCGGCAGATTAGTCACTATCCTTTATAACCTGACTATTATGTAATTTTCCCGAGAAAGAACCAAGAAAGGCAGAGATTTTTTCTGTTTTTTTTTTTTTTTTTTTTTTTGCATGAGACGACGTTTATCTGGTTCGAGATTTTGGATTGGAGCAGTCTAACACGTAACAAATTTCTTGGAAACATGAGAGTATTAATATTGATGGACAAGGCACATCGTTTGGACGATGGAATTTAATGATGGAGGTTGAGAATTAAAGGCCAGTGCACTCGCACATCGACATCAGCCATTAATTGACTCTAACTAGTAGATTTATTCTCTGATTGTATTTAAAACTAAATCCAATCATTACTGAAGAAATAAATCGAAAAAGATCCAATCAAAATCTTCCCCCTACCCTTCAAATCCAATATGGGTTTACTCGGTTACCTCCGCCAAATTTTAAGATGACTCGCTTGTGCGGTGCTGGCAGTGATGGTAATTACGCCGAAAAAGTTTTTTTTTTTTAAATAATTATTAAAAAATTTAAATTGTTAGTTAATAGATAAAAATAAAATGATATATTAAATTTCAATATCTTTTTTAATGTGAAAATTTAATGAACTCAAGAAAAAAATAAAAAATATATTCTCACAAAATAAGTAGTTACATATTTATAAAAATTTATAATTAAATGTAAAAAATTTTAATTATAAAATAACATTATTATATTAATTTTTTAAAAAAATATTAAAGTTATTAAATAATATTTAAAAATAAATTATATATTAAATTTTAATAAATTAATGTTTCATACATGTGTTTGTATATTCTCTCATCAATATTCATTTTAAGTATAATATATTATGTGTACGGAATTTAAAGTTAAAATAACTTAATCATTAGCTGATATAATGAGTTTATTAAAAAAAAGCGTAAATCATTATAAATTTTTATAATTAGATTTTAAAATTTTATTTATTTTATATTTTAAATTTTATTTTAAATTAATTATTTTAAAATATAAAATATCAAAATTATTAAAAATAATATATTACCCAAATAAAAATTATGAACATCCTGATTATTTTTATTTAAAAATTTACAATAAATTAAAAAAATATAATATTCATATAAAAATAATTTTAATTTTAAATAATAATAATAATTATTATTATTATTATTATTATTATTATTATTGTTTGTATATTCATGAGAAAATTGCGAATCTCCGTCACCAGAATAATTCCCCCCTCCCTCCCGGTCTGGGATCTCCTCCAACCAGTATGGCAAATTGCATCACTATGACCTCTGGTGATAGCTAGTAGAAGGCGTCAAAGTCTGTGTCATCGACCTCAATGTGCCCCCTAATGATCAGATCGAGTATTCATCTCAGGTTCAGTCTTCCTCCTACCCCGTCACTTGCCAAAGGCAGTACCATAACCTGACCTGTGCCACTGCCGAGCCATGCGGACGCAACTCTTCAAACCCCACCAATATTTACTCTCTTATTCTGCATTGTGCATTGCTTTTTCACTTAGTTGTCCACCGCTAAGAAGGAAGTGAGCGAATTGGATGAGAAGATGGAAGGAACGCAGTGATAATTGCAGCAAGAAACATTCAAGGAGATGTTCCTCTTCCTCTTTCGTGCAAGCAGAGGGACACGGCTGGCTCCGCCGCTTCAAACTTGCCCCTTAGATTGTAAATAAACAATAAATATTTAGGATTATTAGGACCGTAACATACATCACACAGCAGTTTTTACCTTACCTTGATCTTGCCTCCTCGATGAATTCAGTCTATTACCAACATGGAAAAAGCACACAAATGGATAATAGGGCTGCAGAGTAATTGATGAATCGAGCTGTTCTATTTTTCACTAAGAAAAGTTAATTTTTGTTGGTCTTAGCGTCCGTTTTGACGTGCGATTTACTCACTGGTGCATAATTATACAATCACAGTAAGTTGTTTTTCATAGGTAACAAGTTCAGTACGCTACAGTTCAAAAATTATAGAAAAGATATTATTTGGAAAAATTGATGAGAGTCAAATCGATCCAGCACCATTACTATATTCATGTTTCATGTCTGCATCCGAGGGTACTCGACGAATAGAAAACCTCCGCATGCTGTAAGAGTGGCCAAAACGCTTTTAACTAACTTCTATTAACAAGGACTTCAAGTAATAAATTCAATCCATTTCCCTTAAGAACAAAAGGACAATAAATACACTCCAAAGTTCAACCATTTAGGTTTCGTCCTTCTGCATCTCCTTTAAATGCGAATCATCTGTTTAATGGGCTTTTACTTCGAATTTGGAAACTTGGCCCCCTTTAGCATCTTGCTGGCAATCCTGAAGCTGCAAGATCTTGTGAAGTATCAATATAGATGCTTCAAGTGACGTTCAAAAGCATCGGGTGATTGTAGAAGGCAAGAATCTCTGGGGTGGCAGGGAAAGATTAGGTATGAGAATAAATTACCCCCAGATTTTTTAAGTCAGCATTGACATCTTCTCGTTGCTGCTGCAACATGCTCCTCAGTTCTTGAAATTCCTAATTTGTATTCAGATAAATATTTAGCCCAAAAAAAAAAAAAAAGGATCATTTGGGCATATACGTGTCGTGAGGGAGCGACACTCACTGATCGAAGTTGTTCCACTTCAACTTTTTGTGACTTCCTCAATTCTGACAATTCCTACGTGAAACAAGGAAAACAATGTCGCTAAGAGACAAACAAACATGCATAAATCTTTGTTACATGGGCATGAGAAGAATGATCCAACCAAGTTATATTTAGACAACGAGGAACCAAAATGCTAAACCATATTCTCTTGCTCTTCACTACTTCATGACTTCTTTAACATGCGCAGAACTCTGGGTACTATACTGAGATTGTGTGGATGTTCTTGCACAATTATACCGTTCAGTCATTTTCTAAACCAAGAATTCTGATAAATGAGAGCATATGACCCGAGCACTAAGCAGCAAACGGCCAATTCAATCCTAATATTATACATGAATATGCCATAAGCCAATTGAACTAAAAAGGCTACCGAGGATCTTTCTAGGAAACCATCAGTGCTTGATTATCACATTGATCTCAACTTAGTGGCCAGAGGGGCATAGAACAGATGATAACTTTCCAATTTCAATCTTCATTTCTAGATCTGACCAAACCAATGGAACCAATACCAACTTACAACCTACAAAGAACCATGCTCTATCACCCTGTTTTTGGTGGAGGCATGAAATTTGCCAGTGTGTTCTATTTTCTTGTTCTTTAGGAACCCTTAGCAAGATTAGCTGGTGAAACCAACACTTACATCACGGTAGATCTTGGCTTGAGTGTCTAGCTTTGATCTCCAATTTTGCAGATCCTAATCAAAAAACAAAAATTGTACAGTCCGGCGTCAATCATAGACCAAACTAAACTGGACCCAAAAAAAAAAATTGAAAAAACATTAAGTAATTCCTTAAGCAACTCAAACCAGAAAAAGAGAGCTCCGGATTTCACCTGTTTCAAGCCTTGAATTCTACCGTGAAGCTCTGTTCTCGATTCATTTAATTCCTGTCATCGCCATTCACCAAGAAAGGGAATTATTAAACAAAAAAAAAAAGGGGCTAAAGAGCTAAAGAACCAACACAGAATGGGAGAGAGACAGAAGGCAACAAGTGAAAAATTCAACTTCTCAGAGGGCTAAAGTACAAAGAAAATATCAGTAAATTATCGCCTGATCACACATTTTCCATGAGAACCAAACAAACAAAGTGAAAAGTTAAGCAAGTGGTAAGTAAGCACAAATCAAACCCGAATTCGAACAGTACCGCGAGTTTGGAAGCGACAGGAGTTGTGTTCTCCTTCTTCTGTAATTCAAAAGCCAAAAAGAAATTAAAACAAAAAAAACAAAAAACAGAAAGAGACAGCAATCATCAAAATTAGCTAAAACACAGTCACTCAATTTCTAAGTGAAAAGCAAGATCTAAAATCTATCGCCGATCAAGAGAGAGTTTACAGGAGCGAGAGGGGCAGTCGCCGGAAGCGGAGGAGTAGGGGAGGAATCTAATTTGGCCATTTGTAGACAAGCAAGCGGACGGATGAAAGGAACTTCCTGGGCGAGACAGATTTTGATCCAAACAAAGTTAAAAAAAAAAATAAAAAACAACAACAACAACATTACCCAAATTTTCAATTTTGAATTGGGCCGGGCGGGCTTTCCATGTCTCTCTCGCCCACCCCGCGCTCCAGTGGACCGATGGCCTCCTCTTGCCATCAGTTTTGAGAACTCCGTAAATAAAAGACGATCTGATCAACCTGAGTTTGGGACCCACTCGTCGCCATTATCTCAGTCACAACTTGTTGAAAATATTATTTATTTATTTTGTTACAAATCTTTATTTCTGTTTATTTTTTAATTAATGGCATACATTTTGTATAACAAAAAATGTGTCTTTCTATATATATATATTAATAACTTTTTAAAGGCGATTTCGTGAAAAAAAAAAAAAGACTAATCATGGTTCTACAGGGTCCGAGGCGCCGAGCTGCGTTGAAACGCGGCCGTTTACCTTTCTGTTACTCGCTTCCTTGCGGAAACAATGCAAAGAACAATTCTTCTTGCTTCGCAGCAAAGGGAAGAAGCGGCCAAACGCAGGCTTAGATAAGTAGCTAATGTTAGAACCAGGACCAACGACAACCTTCCCGCCTGTCATTCTCTCTTAGAGACCGCTGTTTCATTCAGGCGAATCTCTTTCTCGCAACTCGGCCCGACTAGGCTCAGAGCATCCCGAGTCGAGAAATGAGTCAGGAATCGTTCATATACAGCTTCGTGGCTCGAGGGACCGTGATTCTGGCCGAGTACACCGAGTTCACCGGCAACTTCCCGGCGATCGCCAATCAGTGCCTCCAGAGACTGCCTTCCGCCAATGAGAAGTTCACTTACAATTGCGACCACCACACTTTTAATTTCCTCGTCGAAGATGGTTATGGTACTTCATTTTTGCTCTTTCTCGCTTCCTGCATCTTCTTTTTTCTTTTTTTTTTAATCTCCTTTTTTCCTCTATTTGGATGCAAGAAGGAGTTTTATGAAGTGGATCGATCTAATGGGAGTTACTGTTTAGTGTTGCATTCGTTTTTTTTTTTTTTTGGAGCTAAAATTTAACCGTGAGTAGGAGCTTCTTTCTTTTTCTTGGCATTAGTTCTTTTGTGATGTTCTATGCGAAATTGTTTGTTTTGTTGCTAATTTTACCGTTTTGTTGCCTGGAAAACTAGGAGGGAAATTAGTATGGGTTTGTTTTCTTTCACTTTTTTGTTTCTGTTTTTTGTGGTGGCCAGAGTAAGCTAGAGAGCGCTGTTTTGCATTAACTTTGGCTGAAAAGACTCCATTAACTTGGATTGGGATGGCTACATAGCTGGTAGTGTTTATTTAAATTTGGGATTGCTCTTACAGGGTAACATGCTCCGTCAAATCCCATCGCGTATAGTGATTATTCATAGAATGGAATATGGCCAAATAGTTTCATGGTAAAATCTAGCAATGTTTCATGCTCTGGATGTTTGTTTCTGGTTTTGTGACCGTTTGTGCCTACTGTTTGCTCCATCTGTGTTATGGTCTCTCTTGAATGGAGTTTGCAGTTTCATCATAAAAATTTAGTACACTTGTATCTGCCATATGAATTTGAGTGGTAAATAACTTTTCATCCTTAATGGTTGTTGGTGCAACCATTTATTAAGATAGTACTTCATCCAGTAATTTAGAGATGTTCAAGTGCTGGTTTCTGCTATTTTCAGCTTATTGTGTTGTTGCAAAAGAATCTGTTAGCAAGCAGATCTCTATTGCATTTTTGGAACGCATGAAAGCAGACTTCAAGAAAAGATATGGGGGTGGTAAAGCTGATACAGCTGTTGCCAAGAGTCTCAACAAGGAGTTTGGGTATGTGCATGTATGAAAGTCTGTCAGATCTTATAACACAAGACAAGGCAGCCTGTATAGTTATGTATAGATTTTTAGAACTGAATTTAATTTAGTAGAACCCTTATTTCAGGCCAATAATGAAAGAGCACATGAAATATATAGTTGATCATGCTGAAGAAATTGAAAAGCTATTGAAAGTGAAGGCCCAGGTTTCAGAGGTCCAAAGCATAATGTTGGGGAATATCGACCAGGTAAGTGATCAATGATTGAAAAAGTTCTAGCATATTTCACTTTAAAAACTGAAGCTTTTGTCCCTCAAAAATGGAAAAAAAAAAAAAAAACTGAAGCTTGTGTATCAATGTCTATGTTGGCCGTATATTCTCTTTTGAGCATTTCATTTGTGAATTATTTTTGGGGCTCCCCAGATGCAGTGTATCATTGTTCTATGTATGTCTCCTAAATGTCAGTCCCAGCCTTTCCTGCATCCCATGTTTTAAGATGACTTTTTTATTATGCAATGTTATAATATTTATGCCACTCCGAGAAAATTCAAGCTTCATCAGTCTTAAGAACCAAATCCGATGTGGCATTCATCATTGTGTCAAATGGAGCTCCAAAATTTTTTGATAGCATTGTTTGTGTGTTCATTCTTCTTCTTCCAGGTGTTTGGGACGATTTCTTAAAAACTGAAATTGTTTGGCTAAAAAAGGGAGTTTATTTTAACTAACCTTGACAGCCGATTAAAGTACCCTTATTAAATGCATGGATCTGGCTACCGGCTGCTAGAAATGTTTTAACTGGCAACATCTCTACCGATGGATGGCATTCAGTTGTTTCCTGTTTGTGCAAAGTCAGCATGTGTCTTGTTAACCCCCTCATAAGCTTAGGCGAGCAATTAATTAAGCGAAAAAGGTGTCGGATTTTCCAATCCATGCTTATTTGACTGTGTGTGTGCCTTCAGGTCATTCAAAGAGGAGAGACCTTAACAAACATTGCTGAAAAGACTGAGAACCTGCGGGATCAGGTTGGTTAAGTAAGCAGGATAAAATCTTCAGTTATCTCCGTGTATTGCTGCCTAGTAAGTTACTGCTCTCTTCGTTGCAAATTTCAGGCTCAAATGTACAAGAAACAAGGGACAAAAATCCGACGAAAAATGTGGTATCAAAACATGAAGATAAAGTTGGTTGTTCTGGGCATCTTGTTACTTCTAGTTCTAATAATCTGGCTCTCTATTTGCCACGGATTTAACTGCACCAAATAGTCACTTCAGTGCGCCTATCTATAAAGGACAAAGCTTCGTCAATGGTATCCATTCCCGATTTGCAAGAGAGCTGTGTGTTTTATCTGAAGGGTTGCCGCCCGCCATTTGGCAGGTCGATGAAGAGAAATTCGGAGGGTGTCTTTTGGACGGAGATCTGTTTCATGTGTCGTGTACTATTATGGTCAAATCTCATAGCAAGTTTTTTTTTGGTTGTTTCCTCTTTTGTTACGTTGTTGTCATATAGCAATAAAAATTGTCAGACGCCATGCTGTTTTTGTTTCAAGGCCTTTTTTTTTTTTCTTTCTTTTTTTTTAAATAAAAAAAAAATTGGCCCCAGAAAGTTTAGCGAGCAGAGAACGACAAACGCGCGGACACTTCTTCATGTTGAATAAGAATAAAGATAATTATTTTTATTAGAATAATTCATAGTTTTGAGAGAGGGTTTTTTTAATAGACTTAAAAAAACAATAAATAGTTGCGACGGCAAATTACCTTCTAATAAAGATCAGCGCTGCTAGTTAAGTCAGACTACGTGCGACTTAATTGAGGTTTCGCTGGCACGGGTTTATTCTATTGCCCAAGAGTTTGCCAAAGTGAACGAGGTCAGTGGAGGAATATTAAACTGCAAATTTTTGAGAATGGACGGGGACCTGCGGGAGCGGATCAAAGGGAAAGAACGATGGCTTTGTCGTTGGTGGCAAGGCCCATGAAGCCGACCCACCGATAACTAGGCCCTTTTACCCATTACCAAAATGGAGCAATCATTGCATCTCATTTCGTTACATCACTTCCCCTGTCATCTCCCACTGCAAACTCGATGATGAAATTCAACGCCGACGCAGCTGGACCTCAATCAACTATAGGGCCGTACTAAGTTGAATTATTTTTATTTGTGTTCTAGTTGAAAGAGAATAGTAGAGCTGTACACCTTAATTTTTTAATAAGAAATTATTTTCACCTATCAAATCCATAATTTTTAAGTTCTAATAAATTAAATTTAATATCGTATCATATCATAAATCTCTCTTTAAATGTCGATTAAAATTCTTGTGTAGGTCCAAAACACTAAATAGAAATATGTGTGCGTCAATGCACCAAGCCAGGAGGCGTGTCAGAACAACAATCTAGGGTGTGTGTTAAAAAGCACCAATCGACAATCTAGCAAGTGCATTCGAGTTAATAAAATTAGTTTTAGTTGCATTTTGTTTTTCCATGAGTGGCATCTGAGATGATAATTTGACAAAAACAAATACGAATGTGACCGTGGATGCTTGTTTAAATATTGCAGGTATGGGAAAACATAATTGCATCCAACACAACGACACACGCAGGCTCCCCGATTGGACAATTGAGATTGACTCGTGGAGTTCCATAAATTAATTAATTATTATGGTTTATAGTTTGTTTTTTTTTTCTTTTTGGGTGTCCTTTGTGCTATGATCCAATGCTGGGTGTCCTACCAACTCTACATCTCCGATCAAGAACATCACAAGCGGGTGCGAAAAATCACGTTGTCGCAGTGGGAGTCTCAAAATTCAAATGTTGATGTAAAAGAGTGAGAAGCACGTTCACGTTATCCTGTGAGGCCAAACTCTTGAGATTACATGTTCTCGTTCTTTAATATGCCTCCTCAAAAAAAAAAAAAAAAAAAAAAAAAAAAAGAAGCACTAAGACCCAAGTCGCGCTTCTCCAACCAAACCAAATTCGCGTAATTGATTGCTGTGTATTATTATATTATTATTGTGTAATGACCATCATTTTCAAAAAAAAAAAATTTAAGTCACACATAGTCGTACAAGTCCCACGAAATTAGGGAGCCCGCAACGAAAAGCTTCCATGACAAAATGACTTTTTTTCTTCCGAAGCGCATGCGCTAGTGGCACCCATATATAATATATATGGGCTTCATGGGAACCAAATTGGCTTTTTCAAAGAAAAGTGTGGTTCACTTTTTATTCTTGTTGGCATAAAACTCTGCCACCCGCCCGCACAAGTTTGGCAAATTGCAACCGCGTCGTGCATTATTTTGGACTTAAATTATTGGCCCACCAAGGTAATCATAGCATTCACATATGTAATTCCTGTACGTGTTTCTGATCAACTTAACTAGCAACCTTATAAGAGGCCAGGGAGGAGAACCACCTTTTTTTTTTTTTTTTTTTTTTTTAACTGGGCAAACGTTGGTTGCCTCTTTTGTCAAAGCTGTTTGACAATGCAACGAATTTGTGAACCTTTGCCATAAGATAATCTAGTGGATGATGATTGTACAGACCTTCCCGAATTATGTTCCTTCTTGTGGATGATTATAATAAGAGCAAGGGTTTTTCAATCTTATATGTTAGTTTCTTCCGCCTAAAATCATAGGAGAGGTCTTGATATGATACGCAACAATTATAAAATATGTCGTATTCAGGGGAAAAAAAAAAAAGGTATACTTAAGTTGTTAATAAAAATTTTAGCACCTGCAATATCCTTGTATGAACCATCAAGTTTTATTTGATGGTATATCAAGCCCTTAAAAGTGGGTTCGTGGAAAAAAGGTTGAGATGTTGAACCCATTGTTCAGTGGCGCCTCCGTGCACATGGGGTTTGACGAGGACAAAGGCATGAGCAATTGATATCAAACTCATGAGAAGACAAAATTGAATTTCTCTTGCCTCCTGCTCTGCGTATAGCATCTCCTTTTAGTTTCCTTTCCATGCACCCTGTAGCGGACATATGCATTCAATGGGTATCGGATAGGCTTCTATTGCAGTGGATTTCTCTTCTTCTTCCTCACCCTTTATAAGTTGCTTACGAGATTCTAACAAAAAATTTACAAAATTCTAACATAGAAGAAATCCAAAACCAAAGACACGACAGCGACCACTCAATGAAAAAGTCAGAAGCGCACCCATTCGACCGAGCAATGGGCTCGTTGGCTTAGGACAGGCGTGTAAGGAAGTAAACAACTAAATCATTGCGAATTCGCAAATATACACTGAACTTTTGCTGGCTGGCTCCTACGTTCTCCAACCGCTAACAGACACGTGTTGACAAGGCCTTATCCACACGAGTTCATTGTGCCATGTATAGGGAGACAATTCCAGTGATCTTTTGAAGCACATGCTATTTGGGAACATGCATGCATTTGCATGGCTTAACTAAGAAGTTGCGATTATTTGATAAAAAAAAGTTGTTAAGTTGCGCCCAAGAATTGAACACATATTTATATTACTTAATTTTAACTATGTAATTAACATATCTTTTAACAAATTTAAAGTAATTATAATTGATGATTCAAATTGAGTAATTTAGATTTAAATTCAATATTTACCTCCAATTCTAAGTAATAAAATTCTTATTTGATACTTTTGTAAAGACCTAATCTGCACAAGATTCCCCAAAAAAAATAAAAATGTGGGACCACGAAAACAGTTTCTGATGTACAATATTGTCCTTAACCTGTTTATCCATCCATGTAGTTATTATGTAGTCATGGATGGTGCAGTCGGGCAAAATGAAGTAACTCTTTTTCTTTTAGGGATAAGTGACGAACGGGAACTAAGTAATTCTTTATCGATGGAATTGGAAAAGAAGACGGGAGTCCCTACGGAACTTAGGGGTGATAATAAGTGGAAGCCATTGACCAATTCTTTGCTCCTCCTTCAAGTCATTCTCGTCATCATTATTTTTGTACTTGGTATATAAAAGAAATTAAACTAAATTGTCACAATACCTTTCAATCCAATAACTTAATTTATCAGATAATATTTTAAAGGATAAATCATGTATTAAATTATAAAATTAACAATCGTACATATGGGTGTATGTACTTGTATCCCACAAATGATACGGTTTGAGATATATATATATATATATATATAGAGAGAGAGAGAGATCCTTACCTAAAGGCATAGCTTAGGACACCTGTCCTCAATCACATAATTTCAGGAACAACCGTTCCCCAGCTAGTGGATTCACTCGGACTTGGCGTTGGGATTCTAAGGTAAAAACTGTGTTCGCCCATGGAAGACGAAAGATGGTGGTCCATTTCTTTCATAGAAAATGTGTGAAAATATTCTTTGCAGACGTATGATTAGTCAACTTATTGCGAAAAGGAGTTTAGTTTCATCTTTTACGCAAAGAAGGAAAATTTTTGCAATAATTTTCGCTTTTTTGACGAATAGCCTTGCAATGAATCTCGCATCAAACTTCAATATAAGTAGAAGTCCTTAATTAATTCCTGAAATTCATATACATGGGGCGGAGATTCTTGTGACAACCAAGTAGTTCTGTGGCATTTCTTGCTACATGGGATGGGGGTTTCCAAATTGTGCTCCAGCTGGCAAATTATTCATCCTGTGAAGGCTTTCCTCCTCTCCTTCACTTCTGAGCATGACACGGTCTGGCTAGACTCCGTCTCATCAATTAAATCCTTTGATTCCTATTCATTTTTCCAGAAGTATTTTCTATTTTGGGTAAACCTGAATGGACGAGCCCAACATAACCATATCGAATCTCGCAACTTTAAGGCGACGCTGGGCTTGCATTATATTTGCATTTTTCTCCCTTTTTCTTATGCCGCATCTACAATAGTGGGTAATTTTAGCATATACATGATTTTAGATTATAAAATTCTATTTATTATTATTATTTTTATTTTGATTGAATATCACTTAATAATTTTTCCCCTCTTATTCGACATTGAATTAATTTGACTTATAGTAAAAAAAAAAAATCTCTTAAAACTTGAAATATTTAAAGAAAAATTTGTCCACAACAATAATGCTAATTATATAAGCGAATTAAGGACAATAATAGTTATATTTATTCACACTTTTTAAATATAATAAATTTATTATTTTCCTAATTAAATTTTTTATTTCGTTTCACATATGATATTAGATTAATTAATTTATTTTTTAGGTGAATCAAATTAAAAATCTTATCACTCATTATTTATGCGGAGCTAACAAAAGAGAGATGCAAAGAGGATAGTCACGTCCACCTTTTTGATTCATCGGAATTAAAACACATGGAATCACGAGATTTGTTGGTAGCCAAAGCAAATGGCTGGCCATCTTTTGCCCTCGACCGTTTATATTTCTTTGATAAAAAACAATAAATTTCCTCGTGGAAAAAGATGAAACCACAGCCGACCCATGAGATATTAAGCCGGAAATTTTCTAGCCAACAGTTGGGAGACGGGTAATTTTCCCTTCTTTCAGATTGTCCCTTTCAAACTTTCACGAACTAAGCATGAATAACTAGTAGTCAAGACAAGAATGACATCAACCGCCAACAAATTGCAGTTCAATTTAAATATTTTCCGAAATAGAAAATTTACCTATGACAGAGAAGTGTGATGCTTTTCTCTTTTTCGTGTCCATGAGGTAATCTTATAAAATTTTCACATTTCACCTAGTGAGTTCGAAGTGGAAACTTCAAATTTAAAAGTTCGAGTTTTTATGTGGAAAGTAGTTTTTGGGATGTAATGTAATTAAAGAGATTTAGTTCCTCCTTACATTAAGAAAATTGGAAATTGTGACAATTATTAAAGTCACACATAAAACAGCTAGAAATTTTCATTAACTGAAGAAATTATAACACTTATAAATTACTGCGATACTTGCTCGAAAGCCACTAATCACCGAAAATAAAGCAAAACCCTCAACTGCATATGCATTGGCTTTTGCCTAACGTAAAACACAGCACGGTTGGACTTAGACCCCACATCCCAGAAGGAAGAAGTAACGAAATTAGGGAACAATTAAATCGATTTATGGTACATACAAACATACACGAACACAGCCAAGGAAACGGAAAATGATGACCCCAAAAAGACAAGAGACCAGGACACAAATTAGAACACAATTAAGGAAAAGTAGCCGTTAGTGGTTTGCTAGTGACTACATGTCCCTCACTTCAAACACGTTACGGTTTTGGACGACAATATCGTACATGTGCCTGGACTTGAGCCTGGTAAAGTCCCTAGGGAGAGAGATGAGGTGAACTGTGGATCGCTTGTGGAATTGGAGGAGGTCCGGGTCATCGTAGTACCTTTCCCACCCTAGTGAATGCAGCTTGCGCTCAAGATCGGCATAAGAAGTTATAACTTCGTTGGTGGGTATGTGGACCAGCACCTTCCGGCGAGTGCTCGAGCCCTGCCTATTTCCGTCCAAGGACTCGGCTCCCGGGTTCTCCACTAGCCGAAGAACACCATTCTTGAAAACCCAAACGCCGGACATTTCTCACCGCCCTAAGGCAAAGGCACTAATGAACTTCTGTAGTATTTCTATACGTGGGTATATGTACTGTGACTCGTAAGCTTGTAGATGGAGTTGGCCGTGGCTTCCTACGGTATTTATAGAGTCGACAGTGGTGGGGATGCGTATATGGGAATGTTTGGACACAAGTTTTACTCTAGTTAAGGTGGGACCCAGTTGAGAGGAGGGTCTAAAGATGCATTTTTCTATTATTTAATTTTTTGGTGGGGCCTTGTTTGGGACACATGTAGCACCATTGTAAATGTGGGCATAAGTGGATTGAGAAGAATCGGGTTATTTCTTTTTTCCAAGTCTTCAATTAAACCCCACAGACGGACTCTTTATTCTGTTCTGAAAGAAAAAAAAAGGAGGTTTGTGACTCATTCTGGAAAAGGCTTAAACGAAAATAAAGACTTGGACAAAGCAATATTGTGGGTGGACGTAACCATAATTTTTTTTTTTTTACAACTATGGATATATGCGTGTCTGCGGCAGCATCAGGGGGAAAGAAAGGATGACGACGGTCATGATAGCATAGAGACTGATGTAGCTTGGGACATAAAAAATGAATAGAGAACTTTTGTGGTGTTGACTACTGATCTTGATGACATCTCCTGTGCATTAAAACCGCAATAGGTATTAGAACTCCGTAATCAATTATTTCAGAACTCGATCTTTTGGCTGAATTGTATTAACTTATATTAGGATCGGGCTGTTAAATCGAGAGAGAAGGTTTAAGAGAATGAAGAGGACTAGAGTTCTATTATGTAGTAGTCCCAGCTGGAAGGACCTCTTGATAGGAAAATTTGATGAACTAGAAACAAAGAAAGAAGTTCCTAAGTGGATATACGAAACATAAAATGGAAATTTGAAAAAGAATTCATTAAGAAAGGAAATTGAGTTTAGCTACCTCAATGGTTAAAGTTGAAACTTGAAACTTATTAAACTAGAAAATGGAATTAGGTAAATTATATGGAATAGAAAGTCCGTAAGTGTAAAGAAGGAGGCTGCTCCTGGTAAAAAGGTAACGTGTTTTGGTGCAAATTTGCTAATGATCATGTGGTGGTGGTGGTGAGGGGGGAAAAAGAGGTCAACAGCCGTTGGGTTAGGGAGGAAGCTTTGGAGGGGTGACCAAGAAGTGTGAAAAGGCCGGAATCTCAATTCAATTCTGGTTTTGTTGGAAAGTGGGGTTCTTCTTTGCCTAACATTGTGCCGAACTGTTGACCATTTTCCCCATTTTTGCTTCTAATTGTTTATTGTTCTCTTTTACTCTCCTTTGCTCTAGTCCATAGCCAAGTTGGCACATAGTCGTTTTCTTCTCCCATCCCTTGATTTCTTAAGTTTCATAGTTAACGAGTGATAGCTTTAGTTCACTGTTGATTTTTGTTCAAAAAGCAAGGGCAACGAAACTAGACTGGTAAGGGATGTTAGTTGATCGGAAATTGTAAAAATGGGAAAAACAAGCAATGTCCATGGAGTACCAAGCGGCGAACTTTTTTTTTTTTTTTTTTGATGGAAGCAAGCAGCAACTTGGAATTGCGCAAAGACAGTTTAGGATTCTGGCACCAATTTAACCCAACAAAGTAAAGGTGACGTGCATGGTGTAGGGCTTTAGGGTACATCATTTTTAGGCTATCCAGCACTCCTGGTCAATTATGCTCCATTATGCAACCCACTTCGTGCGCCACATTGGTCCTGCGACAGAGACCTATTAAGTTTTCATCCGACCAAAGCCAGCACTGTCCTTCTCTCCAAAAAGACTTCTGCCCGGATATATTACTCATTCATCTTCTCTTTCGTAGTTTGGTCCTCAGTATATATCTTGCTTGTAAGACCGAGTTTTCTAGCCGCTTCTTTTTACTTATTGTATTTGTCTTCCACCAAATCATAAACGAAAAATGATGTGACTTCCCAGGTTGCTTTGAGGATGACTCAATAAAGCTCGGTGAATTATGGTTCTCTTTTAGATTTCTTATATGCAAGCAAATGGGAGCTGGTCACTGATGATGGATGATTAGTAGCTGATAAATTACAGCTAGTAGTAGGTGACAGAGATTTTGATAAATTTTTTAAGTTAATAAAATTGATAATATTCGGTAAAGATAAGTGAAGGGAAGGTTTAATGTTACAAGTGTTCAGTTAAATTCATTCTAATTTAGAGATTATAAATTCAAACTACATAAACAATTTTTTAATTATTTTTATATTTTTTGAAGAAAAAAAAAAGTCTCAGTTACATCGTTTCCAGTCAGTTGTTGGATTGAGCCAACAGCTACTGCAAAACTTAGAGCCAGAGCAAGCATCACTTTCTTTTTCAATGTTTCACGTTCAAAAATGCAAACCAAAGTTGATAGAAACACGCCGCAAGTGGGTACTGCTCATGCCCAACAACTTTAAAAGGGACAGAATTGTGAATTGAATGACTATATTCTTTTCGATTACTTGCACAAAAACTTGATTCGATTTCGCTTTCAAGATCATTCTAGTATTACTCCCCTCGAGCACGCTTTCAAAAACTTAATACGGAGGGGAAAATGTCCACCTCGAGCTCCATTCCCACCTAGGAGGCTAGGACGGGGATGATCGTCTAAATCCACCTTGAGGTTCTACGCATGGCACATCGTGTTCGTTTCAGGTCCCTAGGGTCACTTTTGTTTCAAAGAACAGGATCACATCCTTTCAATCGAACAAGCCAAACTCCAACCACAAAACTGCCAAACTGTGGCAGCCATACATATCACCCTGATGCTAGCAATCTCCTTGGTACAACGTGATGCATGATTCAAAGAAACCACCGCTATAATGCGTTGGGTCTCTTCTTGTCTGATAACTTCTCTCAATACTTTCCGACCTTTCTAGGTTTTATGTCGTGCCATGTTTGGTAAAATTCATAGATTGGTTAAAGACCGCGGCCAATGCATTGATTTTATTCAGGTCTCCTTTCTGGCTGGGTTAAAGACAGTTGACTTGACATTAATTTTGGGTCTAATTTGAGGAGGTGAAACTTAATGCATTAGATCATCTCTCCTAGATGGAGAATTGAGCAGTTTGGGATGCCACTAGGCCGAAAGACCACAGAATGATGATTGTACACAAAAGTAAAATTCTCCTTTAAAACGAATTTCTAGAAGATTATCCATCCTAATCAAGTTTGAGTATCTTTCAAATAAAAACTACACATGGCCCAGCCCTCCCTCTAGTATGAACTTATTCTCCACAATATAGACTAGTTTAGATATTGCAGCAAAAACCAAATTGGCATGCGAAAGTTGAATATTTTCTTGTCTAGTGTAATGGCATTTGTGCAGAGATCATTCGGAACTTTTCCTTCTAGAGAAAAGGGGTCAGAAAGAAGGAATTGGAATAAAAATTAAAGCTAATGGAGAGTTATTTGATCATTATCCCTGGTTTTATGCCTAACTTTGATTAAAAGAGGCTAAATGAGGCCATCTGCGGTGGTATATAGAATAAAGTGCTATAACAATTTGAATGTAGGATCAATTCCCTCAAAGAGCCGATCATTGTTGGGGTTAATTTCTTGTTCATATTCCATAATTCCTCGATAATGATAATATCAATGTTATTCTAATCAAGTTAAAGACAGGATCAGAATTTGCATTAACTTCTGCAATCGTGTTAAATTCGAATCATTGCGCAATTTATGAAAAATTTTTTCTTTCCCGTGTTCTTTTATGGAAGTTTGATCAGGTACCTTTTTTTTTTCTTTGGTACATAGACAGCTACACATTGCATCACATCTCTCTCTCTCTCTTTTGGCAAAGGTAATTCACATGTATATAGTCATCATAAAAGTACATAGGAATATAACCCGGCCAGTACGAGTTCAGGGTTTTAGTATCTCATTAATTATCGCACCGCCCACTCATTCTTTACCAAAAATTGATCAATTTTAAACAATCAGTTTGAAAATTCAGATTAATTAAATCTTATGTATGACCTTCGAACTTGAGCCTTCAAAAAACAAAATCCCAAGTATTAAATTCAAATAGAAACGTCAAAGAATGGCCAGAGCGAAAGAGAGAGAGTCTCCACATGGGCAGAGTCCTTCTTGTCATTGAATGCATGTTGTCCCCACATTAAATTTTCTCTCCAGCCTTAGATGGTGCTTTTCTTTTTTTATCAAATAAATCGTGAACTATTTCAGGATAGCATTAAATAACAAGGCAGCGTACGAATCAAGCGTTCAATCAACAATTCGGGATATATATATATATATATACCGTGTGCACAAGACAAAATTCATCGAGTAATAAGTTGATGGGATTCTATTTGGGAGGAAGTTTGATTCTCCACATCATCAGTGGAAGAAAGATTCGGCCGCATTCTATTTGTAGCGTATACTGCCGTATATTAGTCCTGCGTCCAACCCAATTAACATCCTTTTAGCTCAAGCCAAGGGGCAGCAGATACCCATCTACGATAAGGCATAAAAAATAAAAAAGACTAGGTTCAACTGTCGGGGGATTGCATAGCCATATCAAACCTAAATCTAAGCATCTTGATTGTCAGTAATGCAAGAAAACTTAAGGTTTGCCACGGTATGAAACAAGCTTTTGGTCTCACTAAAATCTACTCCTTGATGTCAAGGTCATAGAGTGGAAAATCCGATTGGTTTACCAAGTTCAAGTACTATAATGTTATATTCCTAATGCCGGTACATGGGATGCTAGTAGCCACTATAATATGCAGCCATGAAAATCAATAGTTGACAAAACCACAGCACCAACGTTGTATTAATCAAAATCAAAGACTTCACAATTGAGATATGAGACTCACTTAAATTAGCTCCCATTTTCCTGCAAAATTAAGGCCAACTCACCTTTTAAAATCCCCCTGGAAACTCACCCAAAAAAAAAAAAATGCATTAAGAGATCGTCCTCCTTCCTCCGATAACTCACCAATATCCGCCTGGTGATACGCCACGATACCATTAGAATCCAATTTCTTGCAATCCTGGATCGATTTCGCAGCTGTCCCGAACCCCAACGGCACGTCAGACATTGAAAACACGACAGCACACCATCATTAGCCTTAACACTATCAGTAAGCGTCCGCAACCCACCTTTCAAAACAGGGTTACCGTACAAAAATGACATCTCCGAGGTGGGTTTTTAGGCATGCTTTGTGCTTGGCGTTGAGTGTCAGGGGATTCAAGCTCTGCATGGTCAAATGGAAGCTTCCTCCGTGCGTGAATTTGCCTATGCAGTTCCCCAAAGAGGCCAAATTAGCACTGCAAATATTGTTGGCTCGCTTCACCAGGCACTCGTTGACGCAGTAGACCTTTTTGTTGTGGAACCTGAAGCAGTGGCGACCTGGGTTCTAGTCGGGCCCCTCCAGCGACTGATTCTCCATGATGTTCTTGAGGTTGTTGCCCGTCAACTTGAAGAGCTTGTCGAATACGGCCTGCATTTCGTTGCCCTCATTGTTATAATTTTTGGCTTTTTACAACAGAGAGGGTGAATGGCAGCAAGGAAAGGGCCTCGAACAAAGATACGACGAGGGCAAAAGAGAAGCAGCAACAAAAATGGCAAAATAATAATAATCCCCCTAACTAAATGCGCGTAGGGTTTAGGTTGATCGGCAATCAAATCAACTGAAATTTGGAACTGTACGTATTTGGGCTGAACGGGCTGGTTCCATTGCGTCTGTTGTCTAAAGCCTGTCATTACAGCCCCAACATTCTTCTCCAAATGTGAATGGACGCTCACCGCAGTACCTACATAATTAAATTTCATTTTCAATCAAACTGGATCCAAAAACAAAAAAACAGTAAACAAAAACCAAACCGGTAAAATAAAGCTAACGTATTGTCAGAGCGCAGTGTCGTTTCAAGCAAGCGCTGATACGCCGTCCGAGTCTAAGAGCCCAGTTTATGTCAAATAATTTAACCTTAAAACGTGCATCGGGTTGAAATGAGTTGGAAAGTGGGCCCAAGTAAAATAGATCCAAAATCCAGTTCAAAGATAATTGGGCTTCTTGCAAGTTAGACCTAATCGGAGATTTGTTAAGGGTGGAGCTGTCCAGCCCATTAAACTGCAAAATGTAAAATCTTATTGTACATCTAAAATATGAATTAAATTAATTTAATTTTAAATATGAGTAAAAAAAATTAAGTAGAATTTAATTAAAATAAAATTTTTATAATATAATATTATGTGTATTATATATTTATAAAAAATATGAATAAAAATAACAAATATTATTAATATTTTAAGGAATTTTCTTCTTGATAGTAATAGGAGGGGATTTTTTTTTTTTCAACTTAAAAAAATTGAATCTATTACGCTAATTATCGTCTATCGTTATTCATCACACATCCATGCCACAAGAAAGCTCCACAGAAGATGAAGCGGAAAACTAATAAGTTGAGAGGAGTTCAGGAAATTAAATACGTATAAAGAAACAAGATAATCAATCAAAATCCACCACTATCAGCAAACCCTAAGCATCGTGCCTACTTCCCTGGTGGGTATCTATGACCGGACTACAGTAGCGGAGGATACACATTAATAGGTGGAGGTGCTGAGGCTCCATATCCAGCATATGATGGCGGTGGATACGCATAAACTAGTGGAGATGCCGAGGCTGCATATGCAGCATATGATGGCGGTGGATGAGAAGAATATACTGCCCCAAGTTGTGGAGGCAGAGATGGATTAAAACAAGGTCCGCCGTAAGTTCCAGAACCATAACCAACCATTGGTGGTGGAGGATATGTCATGACAGGCAATTGGCCTGCAAGCTTGTCACGGACTTTGTGTACCTCTGGGATAGCAGCTCTGTCATCAAACTTATAGGCAAAAGTCAACTCACCTTTGGCTCTCCCCGATGGCTTCTTCACTTGATAAGTAACAAACTGCATGGATTGGCCATCTCCCCTACAATAACTGTCCATGAGCTCCTTGATGGGCACGATGACCCGACCGACATCTTTGTCACCGAGGGCTCGATCACAGCGCAGCTCGAAGACGAGGTATAGTTGGTTTTGCCGAGCCGGGGGACCATAGACAGTGAAGGTAATGGGGAAATTCCAGGTGGGATTGCGTCTGCCTTCTCGATCAATTGGAGTTTTCGTCCTTTGCTCCGAGTGATGTGGGCCACCCGAGATTGAGACGACCGCGTATACATCCATTCTAGTCACGAGATTTACATCTTTAAGGTCCTTTGCACAGATGACATTAATCTGTAAGGAACTTTGCTCCATCCCTGCTACCACGGAGGAAGGGAGAAGGGAGAGAGATAGGCACATTGACCTGCCAGGTTTACTTTCGCACTCTCGTTTGGTAAGATATATTAATTTATCTTTAGAGGCAAGCCAAAAAAGCTAAGAAAAGACTTGCGTCAATTCTCATGGCCCCCGTCTATAACCCGTCTACAAGTTTGAACTTTTCTTCATTTTATCTCTGGATTCCACGCACTTCTGCTACTCTGACAATTCATTGATAGGGAGAGTTCAATCAAAATGTAGGTTCGAACCACCTATGTAATATTTTCGCAAGTTGAATATGAAGATACATAAAATAATAATAATAATTAATTTTAAATTTTTATAATTAAATCTTAAATTTTTTAATATTTTTATTTGAGTTCTAAATACGGTAAGGCCCGTTTTTCTCCAACACACCGTGTCGTCACCGGCACAACTGCTGGAAAATCCGCAAAATTCCAACTGCAACGTCATCATCCTCGTTTTTCAAACTGGTCCCGACGATGGCCCACTTACAACTGAGTCTAAGGAGGGGGCCGGAGTGCAAGAAAGCAAAATAAATAAATTAATAACTCAAAATTAGGAATCGGACGCGCCAGTGCTTCTGTGTCCGTCACAGAAACCAAACAAGACCCCTCAAATACCCAAACTCTAATTTCGTGTAAAAATGCTAATTAAGAAATAAAAAAAGCCCCCGTGAAAGTTGGTACCAGTTGGTGATGATAGTAATTTTTTTTTTTTGTTGGAGGGCGTGGGACCTGCAAAATAAATAAAAAGGCTATAATTGTATAACTTGAGGGGTACGTCATGAACATAAAATTTTAAACCTAAAATTAAAGATTTAAATAATTTTATTGTTAAATTTTGTTATTAGTCGTTGAGAAAAGTTATTTTTTGTTATTAGAAGCGCAGCCGGCTGAAAATGACTACTGGCCAGAGTCCTGGGACTGGTGGGCCTTGTTAGACCTTGTAAACTAACGCGAATCTCTAAAATCTTAAGTTGATATCGTACACCGAAGACTAATACCAATGCCCGCCACTGGGTTTTTCTTCAAGGAATTAATCGGACTCGAAAAACCTCAAATTGGGTTGCAGCTCCCCCCGCGATGTACGGAACTTTGACCCTAGCATCCCTAAGTTTCCCTTAAAGAACACGCAGGAGAAAAAAAAAAAAGAGAAGAGAAAGAAAGAAAGAAAGAAGGAAGAGTTTGCAGTCTGTAGGGACTAACCAGAATTCAGGACATTCTGATTGTTGTCATTATACACAGTGGTCTTTCTCGATTTATCAACCTCATCGGTAGAGCCCACCGGCGGCCTCCAGTCAACAAAGGTCGGATCGGCAGTTCGGATTCTGCTAGATGCTCAACGAAATGCAGGACCCCCCCTTTTTTTCAATAATAATATCAGAGCTATCGTCTTATGATATTTGATTTCAGACAATAAAGTTAAAAGGTTAATTAGCAAATTGGGTTGACTTGTTTACGTAGGCGAGTAGGCCAGTTGTTGTGCGTTGCGTTCGCTTTTTAGCGGATATTAGGAATGAATGGGGACAGCAGGCCCGAGCGCACAGGCTTTGGGAAAGAGGGTGAAGAGCACACCATTGGATGCCCCGAATGCCAGATCGGAATTGGGAAATGGGAAATTCCACGTGGCTTGGATACCAAAAACACCCACGTTTACATTCCGGCGGATTGTGGATTTGGGGGCATTTGTTGCCTGGCTCAATGATCTTTCCTGCCCTTTTCATTGCTTTTTCTTTTTCTTCTTCTTGTTTTTTTTTTTTTTTCACTTAAATAAGGACAGTCTCTTTATATCACATAGTCAATCGGTCTCCAAACTAAACTCATGGAAAAAAGTGCACGTACCCAATAAAATAATCCAACCATTTCCAAGATTATATGTGTCTAGACGGTACATCAAATAATCCAACTAAACATATTCCTTCACTACTTAGACCACGCGGGGGGTTTTTCTAATTTTTCCATGCAGTCCTAGGTTGTCTGTTGTCGGGTTAATCATTATCCTCCTTACCAATCCGTCTTTGTGGGATCAACGAAATAAATGAGTTCAGATCTTTATTACGTGGTCAATTAAGTTAGCGTGTAGTTCGGCGTCTTATTAAGTTAGTTGCACAGAAACTTTGATCAAATGCAACCGCGCTCTACGGGTAGACTTACATTTGAATCTCCATTTCTCCCTCTCCGCTCATTGGGGAAGAGAGAAAAAATTAAGGACATATAGCCAGTCACCACTAAGTTGGGGGGGAAAAAAGAATCAAAAATTGTTTTTTGTGGCATGCCTTTGAATGGCAGAACTTTTAACTTGCAAGCAAACATTTTCTTCCTTTTTCTAGACTTCCGCTGAGGTCACTTACCTCCCAAGCGGCTGGTGCTTCGTTGTTCTCGTAAAGACGGCACCATGGAAAGTCTGCAAATATCATTGTCTTTATGAAGTCCTCTTGCAATTAGCATTTGAAGCCATTCGTGCTGCAGCAGTAGGAAGTGTAAAAGACACTGTTGACCCTTTGCGGAAGGGATACTTCAGCAGAATTGGCATTCTTCCAGAGGTTTCAGCGGTACAAGTATGTCAAAGTCCATCTCCAGGTTCAGATTGACGATTTAGCAACCGACAAATCTCGGAGCCCGTCAATGAGATCCTTTCCTCGCAAATCAAAGCTTCAAGCTTAGCTCAGTTGAAAAGAGTCATTTTTTCATTTCTATAACCTATTGGCAAGACTGATGCTGAAAGTCCCATTGTTTATGTTACAGAAAGGCAATTATTCAGCATCCAACAAATCTTGTAGTTCACGATTGCGACCCCCTTTCCTTGGGAAATTAAAACTTGAGGCTGTGAGGATGCCGCTGTTAATCTTTCCATGCATCATTTCCTCTTGCCTCTTCTTTTAAGTCCTCAATGTCAGATCTACACTTTCCAGTGAGTCTGATCCTACTACGAGGTCTCGATGTAGAGCTATCTGACAGAAAATCCTCCCTGTTCTTCCGCTTCTGTTTTGCACCTAGAAATCCAAAAGCAACAGCTTCCAATGCTTTAGTGGTCGGTGGTCTGTTTCTCGTGCTCTGTCTGCGCAAGTTCTTGTTATATAATTGCCGAGAAGCCAAGTCACATGCTGCCATGGAAGTTTCCAGAGTATTAAAGTCCTCTGACACCCTGCTTGTATGATCAGACAATCTTTCTGTCAGTTCCATCACTAAAGGTTCAGTTTCAGTGTCTTGTGGCAGAGGTAAATTCAGGTCAATCAGCATCCGAGTTTGAGTTTTTTCTTGAGGATTTTCAGCACCAAAAGATTTACCACTGGCACCACATTCATCACTAATGTTTGGACTGCCCATGGATGAAGAGAAGCTGGATGGTGGCTTCTCCTGAGGATCTGCACGAGAGATAACATCTCGATCAATTGCAGAGCAACCTGCCACATCTTGCTTTGACCTGGAACTAACTAAGGGATTGGTTGGACCACTGCTTGTCTCTACACCATGATGAGAAGTTAGTAAGTGCTGTGGTCGTGCAGCAGCTGCCAAACAAAATCTTCCACCAGGTTTTGCTACACGTGTTGCATGGCTCTTGGTAACCTTTGCCAGCTGCAAGTCATTATATTTCTCAGGTCCCTGGTCCTTTGGTTTGTTTGCAGGAAGTAGCTCACTCTGATCTGGAAAATTATTCTCCAATTCCTCCTTGTCTAGCTTACCCAGATTGAGCTCTGTGGATCTGAAAATTTTCATCTCATTCCTATCAAGACCTGGGAGATCAGAAGAATCAGATTCAACAGACAATTGCTCTTTGGAAGAATCTTCATCACCTTCTTCAGAATCGGTACTGTAGATGGAAACATTTGCAATTTCAGCTGGCAAGCTTCTCAGTTCTCGTGCCTTGGTTGTTTCCCTATCAGCCAGACTTGTGTCAACTATAGTAAACTTCATAATGTCTGTTAAGCGGCTTGAAGTTCGTGGCTTCAGATCACAATGGTATTGTTGATCAGGAAAATCTCCTTGATGAAATTTCCTTTCATTGGTCCACCCATTTTCCTTATTGTCATTGTAGCCCTCAGCACTAATGTCTAGCTCAAGAAGTGATGGATCTGAAGCAACTTTGTCAAGGACATCAGTTACAGAATCGAAATAGTGAGTTCCTTTCTCTAGTTTCCTTCTTGAGAACTTCTTGATACCAGTTACTAAAAAAACCAGAGAATTCCTGGAAGCACCAGCAAAACCATAACCATTAGGCTGCTCAGAATGCCATCCTCTCGCAAGTACGAGGCCAGACAGCTTCCCAGAACAGATCATTTGATCGGGCCTTGCTTAACCGATAGCCTCCAGTCAATAAGTTAATTATTTCCAAATGTGTAAGCTTGGAGCACGCTTTGCCCGTTGGTATTTCTGGATGGACAGGAGAAACTTGACTGAACTTGCAAGGTTCCATGGAAAAGCCTCTAAGGTCCTTCTTCCCTTTACCAATTGCCACTGCCTCCACAAGGGAGTCCAAACCAACTCTAGCCTTCAAAGCAAATACATATTCTTCCAATAGCATTTTTCCTTCTGCAAATGTCTGAGCAGCCTAATAAACACAAATTAATAAGCAGCCAGGCTAATGACATTGTGATTTACAGATCAAAATGAACAAAAGATTTTAGCCTTAAGAAGAAAGGAAAAGGATTGCACAATAGCTTGAAATCTACAATGCCCTTCAGAACTTGTTGCTCAAAACTGCAACAGAGGCACACAATCCTATTTAAAATTATTTTTCTGCAAAAGCCTGGAGAATTATCTTCCTATAGCAAACAGAAAGAGCAATATGACGTGACAACAGCCAACATTTTATCCGGACAGACAAGCCTGTGCATAAAACCAAACAAAACAATAAAAAAAGACTCATCACCGAGTGCAGGAAAAAGAAAAGAAACCAAAACCATAAGAAAGCTGAAAAGCACAATAAAGGACAATATACACAAAATGACACTGACACCAGATCTAGAGGAGATGACTGGTTGTATGTTTAGCCCAAATGTAAACACACAATATATAACTATTGTGTGAGGCTTGAAGGAGCCATTATACCTACATATGGAAATTAGTCAACACAAAGTCCGAAATAAACTGTTCAAGACACTTTTGCCCAAAAGCAACCAGCCAGATCACTACCTACTCCATGGAAAATGGTTTGTTGTGTATGTGTTCATCTAATTTGCAAAGGAAAAACAACATGAAAATAAATAGCAGTCACAAAATACCTCCAGCAAAGTCTTTTGGCATTCTTCTGATAAAGGTGGAAGCAAACGAGATAAGAGCTCTTGTTGTCGCAACCCTGTAAAGATTCGTTGGCCATATATACATCGTCGACTTTTTATTTTTCTACACTCTGACCATCTACAATATTTGTCAGACCCATAAAACTTCCCATAATAAAATGAAAGTATATCACCCATCCTTTTGGTCTCAACAAATTTCTTCACGTGAATAAGATTTTTTCCAAAAATATACAATCCAAGGAGAAGAGCCGCCTCTTCTGCTTCAGTCCATGCATCACTCGAGGAACCAGGAACAATGCAGTATCCTTTGCCTTCACAGTTCTGATGCATATTCAATCCTTGACGCAAATGTTGTCCTCCAGAATCTCCACTGCCTATCCCACAAACCACTGAAGTATCAATAGGCTCAACCTTAGGTTTGAAGTCACCTTCGGGAGAAATTGCATCTCTAAATTGCTTCCTGATTTCACATCCTCATTTCTATGGGACACAGGCATCAAATCAGCAGGAAATTCTGGCGCTTCTTTTTTAACAATTTTAAATTCTTCACTGATCCACATTAATGATATGGGTAATCCAACTAAAAATCCATACACACTACCGGGCACTAATTCATCACTTGGGCTCCCATTCAGTAACATATGGGCAATTTCTGTCATCATTGGTGGAATTTCAACTTGATACTGCTTTCCAATGCGAGGAAGTAGCTCAGGATCTCTAGAAACATCAGATATACCAGGAGGTTCTTCAAAAAGATATTGCTCTCCCGATTTATTGTTAATGGAACTTTCATTACGCACTTCTACAATATCCATCTGCAAGGGGTTTAAATGAATGAAGAAGGTATTTTGATTTTACAGGTAACATACTAGTAAAGCATATATGACATTGTCAACAGATAAAGAAGCACAAAGATTTTTCCAATGTTATGAAAAATTGATCAAATTTCTCTTATGAAATAGCACTAATGTCTTGAAACTGATATACAAGCAAAAGAAAACATAAGACAAGACAAGAAAGTTTCGTGTCTATAGAGATAGATAAAAAGGTACAAAGGAAGAAGAAAAGTTTCAATCATTCAGCTACAACCATTTTCTTTTTACAGGGAATTTGTGGGATCATATTAAGCCTGAGGGACATAAAATTCATTCATTTAAGGTAAAAGGCATAAATTAATCAACACGAAATCAAAAGAAAATTATAAGTCAAAAAAAATTAACAAAAATTGACTGATAAAAAGAAACTTAGAAGGACATGCAGTATCAGACCTTGTTGACCTCCATAGTCTCCCAAAACTTCCATTTTTAGTATCAATTTTCTTTTTACACTTTCTAATTCATTTTTCTGTTGAAAGAAAAAACTATAGAGAACATACTTTTAAAACAATACACGAAATAAATAATGAAATTGAAAACTAGGAAATTTATTAACAAAGAATGATTTTCTCACCCAAATTAGAAAAAGAAGAAGAAGAAGAAGAAAGGAAACTTGGGTTTCCATGAAAAAGTTTTCATTTGCACTTTGTAAATCCATTATCATATTTTCTATTTTTCAGAATGTATTCCAGCGAACAGGAAAAGCTATCATATGATAGAACATCCATAATTTTTATGTTAAAAGTCAGGATGAGGCAATGCGTAAGGAAGAAAAATAGATAACAACACGTAAATAAACCAGCCCCAGATCCATTTTCGAACTCGAAACCAAGAACAAAACAAATAAACAATCCCTCGTCAAGAAGAACCTCCAACATTTTTTCTCTCCAAAAACAATCCCATAAATCATATTCTATATAAACCAAACCGTCGGTACGGTATATATATATAAAAATAATAATGATAATAACAATAACGAAGACAAGGGGAAGGCGCAATTATAATAGCGCAAAGTTAGAATTCTGAGAATGATCCAACACAAAATACAACTTCACCTTTATAGACAAGCCGGAAAGTGTTAACCCCACAAAGAATACAGAGCATTAAATTAACTTAAATTTCACCACATAATAACCAAAGCACGACACTAAATAATTTAACAAGCAAAATGAATAAACCAAGATATATTTTTTAAGACCATAAAAGACAATTTTAAATTTACTATATTACTGCTGCTTCTCTTCAACTCATAAAACAAGAGAAGTCGTTGAAGGGACGCCAAGCGAAAAAAAAAGAAAAAAAAAACAAAAAAGCTAACTTAAGGAGATGGGTGTCCACCGATTCACTCGTTAACGGCTAAATAATAAGCTAAAAAAAAAAACGTAACTTCAAAGACGCTTGAGACAGAAACAAAACACACGCACACAAACAACAACACATCAGTACACAACAACAACAACAACGCACACATGTTATGTACATGGGCGCGAGATAGATACCTTTGTAGAACAGAGCTGGGGAGGGGGGCTTTATGGCTAAAAAAGATTTGATTTTTGACAGAGAGAGAGAGAGAGAGAGAGAGGAGGACAGAGCAGAGCGTGGGTCGTTTCTCTCTTCTCTCCAGTCGCTCTGCTTTATAAAGTGAGAAAAATATTCAGTACGAGTTCTTAGACAGAGAAAGTGAGAGAAAGAGAGACGAAAATGATATCTCCACGCGCTTTGCGAAGTACGTGTTGCTACAGAGGCGCATTGCCTCCGCCTCGCATTTTCGTTAGGATTCTTCCTTTTTATTATTATGATTATTATTATTATAATATTCAATATAAATATTTTAAATAATTTATGATAAAAAATAAAGATGACAAATAACTTGATCAGGTCAAGTAGGAATAAGATGATTTTTAATTTTGACACATTTGAATTTAATTACTTCAAGTTTAATTTCATTAAATTTTAGATTAATTAGGTTTAATGTTATTTATGTTTCTATTTTTAAGTTTCTTAAATTTTGAGTTATTTAAATTTTAGATATTTTTAGTTTCGTATCACAAATTTCTTAAATTTTAGATCTTTTAAATTTCATATTTTAATAATTCGAGTTTTAATTCTTGTTAAATTTAAATTTTAAATTAATTAAATATTAAATTCATCAAATTTTGTGTCATTTTAAGTTTAAATTATTTAAAATTTAAAATACAAAATATTAATTTGTTATCAATAAAAATAGATTTAAATGAGTTATTTGCATCTAAGTTTTGTCACCTTTAAATAAAAGTAGTAGTAGAGTTATACGAAGTAGGCTCGGCGTGGTCTGGTCATTGGCTCGATAACAAATTGCCACGTACACATTGCTTAAAAATCTTATCCGAACGAGGGAAATATTTGTTTTTGTGTGACAAAGGTTAGATTTGTTGCGAATTGGGTATGCTCCTTTTTGTGTGTGTGTGTGTGTTTTTTTTTAATTCTCCAAAATCCAGATTTATATCATTAAAATGAATAAATAAAAAAAAGATTCTCTTAGAATTTTTTAATCTAAACATAAATCACTTGCAAAATTAAGAGAATGAACTTAGCACGCCTGACCAAAATATTTCCTTGAAAATGCCTAATCTCAAACCATATGTACGTTAAATTTAAGACATTGCTCCAAACCAAGCTAGCCACCTAAGATTCTGTTCTAAGGGGGGGGGGGGTCCTTGGGTTGGGGTCATGTCCAAAATCGTGGTGTACGTAATACTAACAGTAAAAGAAGGCTCGTTTGGGAGTGCTGTTGATAAATCGATGGTCCGTAAACCTTATCGTTAGCAAATGTCGCAGTGGTAAGAAAAGAAAAATAAAGAAAATTTTTGGATAAAATGAAAAACAGTAGTAAATATACTTAAAAAATTGTGATGCATTTTTATATTTCTTTTGACTGCTCGAAAATATGTGACGAGCTTTCATCCATCACAAATGTTCTTATTAAATACAAGTAAACTTGTATTTGGGTCCAAAAAAAAAAAAAAAAAAGGGTTACAAACGACAATAATAACGTCAAACGTGGATCGGGGGGTACTGTCTCGCGGTGACAGCAACCATCAGATCAGACTTGCATAACCGTGAGAGTGCATGGAACGTCGGCGCGCAAAGAGCGTCCGATTGAAATTGTGCTTTTTTCAGCTTTTAGGTGGATGAGAGTTGTTAAAATGACCACATTAGCCTCCTGACATTTGTTTTCTCGTTTATATATATAAAAGTTAAAAATAAATAGGGCAGATTTTGGTCACTTTCATATTGTATTACCAAACATATTTTTAATTTTAAAAGCTTTATTATTTGAGAAATACTAATTGCGAATACTTGTTGGTTTACGTAATAAACACATGTAGCGTGCTAAATTTTGACAAAAAAAATCATATGGTAAATTAAAAAGTTCAAAAAAAAATTATTCTGGGGTATCTCTCTTTATATATTTTTCTTTTATTTAACGATGATGCACTGCATACAATTGCCAGATCCTAGTTCTTTATTTGGAAAGCTTCGAGCTTTTTGAAGGTTTCAAACTGATTATCGCCTAGGGTGGTAATTATAAGCTTTTTTTATTTTGGGTGTAAAAATGAATTAATTTAATATAAATTTTGGGGTCCCATAATTATATTTCATGCTTCGATGATGTCGATCAACATGGAAAGTCATTGTCCTCATTTATGGTTTTGGCAAAAACAATGACGCCGACATGGTTATGGCCAACGAAAAGAAACAAAAAAAAAATTGTAAAAATAATTAATATTTATGAAGAACGGCTCGCCAAGGAATGACCAAGTGGGACTAGCTAGCAAAAGCAAGTGGAAGGCGAGTTGCTTTCCATTGACAATAAACCTAAGAAGGTGGCACGATCAGCGAGGATTTGCAGCATAACGTGTCCCTTTACAAGTTCAATAAAACCGACGTTTGCCCTCTAATTAATCAGACAAGAAGAAAGAAAAAAGAAAAAGAAAAAGGAGAAAAATGAAAAAAGGCAACTCCGCCCCCCTCCCCCGCCGCAGCATGAGTGATTCGGAGACATTTGACGGTTACATTTCTTGAAGGCTCCCCGATGGCTTATTGCCCTGTTATCCCAGTTTAACAATCACTAATACTCCGCCGCAGCATGAGGAACGTCTGTGTTGGGCATGAGAATTAGACTTGGTTTTTGTACACACACAATCATGATCATTAATTATAATTTTTATCTTTTAATGTAGAATTATAATTAATAAATAAATAATATAAATGTATAATTAACAGTCATTTGTTTATATATATATATATATATATATGAATTTTTTTATAAGGGAAATTACATAATACATTAAAATATTGAATTTTATGTTTTCTATGGGAGGTTGGATAAAAGAAATCCGCACCCCACTTTTTTTTATTTTTTTGTCAACTTATGAATCGGGAATAATTTAAGTTTTCATCTGAATTTTGCATACACGGATGATATTTCATCAAAATAATTGCATATGGTCACCATGTGCGTTAAATGTGTATGAGTTGAATGTTTATGGCCAAAAGGTTTACCCCACCCCATGTAGTGGACAATAACTTCATTATCCTTCCAATTTGTGTTTGTTTGCCAACATGAAATATTATGGACCCATGTCTTCTTCATCCAAAATAATAATAATAATAATAAAAATAAAAATTCTTATGATTATCAGAGAATATATAAAATTTAGGCATATTATCTTCTATTCTAACATGATTTGTTTTTTTTTTTTCTCTTGAATAAATTTATTTTTTCCTCTATAATTGCCAGATAATGAGATGACAAGAGATATAAAAGAAAATTAAAAAATATATATAAATCTTACCAACGGTGTCTAACGACAAAATAAATGTACTTTATAAAAGACAAAAGTCATCGTATAATTTTCCCCCCAAAAAAAATTTTAGTACTAAATAACGAACTGTTTAGCATACATTAATAAAAAAGCTTCGCGGGCATTAAT
Organism: Ceriops zippeliana; assembly: GCA_037897445.1. Classification (NCBI taxonomy): domain Eukaryota; kingdom Viridiplantae; phylum Streptophyta; class Magnoliopsida; order Malpighiales; family Rhizophoraceae; genus Ceriops; species Ceriops zippeliana. The sequence continues at coordinate 2,909,399 of JBAPLH010000061.1, read as the reverse complement.
GGATGCAAGCACAAGATAATTGCATCTCCATCTTGTAAGTCGAAAGTCGAAATTACGAGACAGTTACGAGGATGTAATTGTCGTAACTCTGGTATACTAAGGCAGACATTTTTATTTTGCTTGGTCGTGCGTCCGAAATGAAATTATGAGAAATTATTATTGTTTCCTACAAAATTAATTGGATCTACAAAACTACAGTCATTTTAGGTAGATTATATTTAATTAAGAGATTTTCTAATTGGGTATTCTGAAAAAACAGAGTCAAATTTACTTTTTCCTTTTTATTTTTTCCCATGTCAACAAATAGAATAGAACCAACTACAAGGCAAATGGTTTTGCTGTACGGAGTGAACCGTCCACGCGCGCCCGACGAGGGTGTGGAAAAAAATTATAATAAAGAAATAATTTTATAATTATATTTATTTTAATTTTTAAAGTTCTTTAATGCGTTATATTGAATTTATATTAAATATACTTGTGTAATAATTAATGGCATATTATATGTTAGATATATCTCTATCTTATTATTATATTATTAAATTTATTAATATAATATAAATTTTAATTTAAAGAATTGAGAAATGAAAATAAAAATTTTAAATACTATAATTTTTTCCTTTTTATAATATTATAAAATATTTTTTATTTTATTAAAATTTAAAATTATATTATATAAATAAATATAATAATATATTAATAAAAAAAAGGAATACATATGCTACTTGGCATATAAGTGACTACTATATAATTATACTTAATAAAAAATATTTAATATTAACCAAATTTAATTAATGAATATAATATGTTTGATGAGTTAAAAAAACAAATATGTAAAATTATAGAAATTTACTAGTGAATGGATTTAATTTTTTTATTGCCAAAGAATTATTATATTTAATGGATTTCTTTTGCGAAAATTAGGTATTTAAATTATGAGAGTCTTGATAATTATTACAAAATAGAAAAAAGAAAATTATTTTATTCTGTTAATAGCAAAGTGGGCAAAACAATCTGTATCATTAACTTAAACAACGTGGGAAAAAATGAAGCGTGGGGTAGGGATGGGGTCCTACCTGCAAACACTCAACATAGCATCTTAATTTGTAAGGAACCTTTTTGCCACTCGGGCTAATTAGGTTGTTAATGTTGTGAATTAGGTAAAAACTTAGTTTTCGAATGTTTGTGTTGCTTTTCATACCATACAATGTTACAATTTATTTCATCGCAAAGTACTGTTATTTTGTGTTATATACGCATTGGTTAACTCTACTGACAATAAATACGTGAAGATGATGTGATAGAATTGGTTTATGATGCTTTACGTGTTTGATTATCAGTGAACAAAAAACCTCTTTTAAATATTGCACATCTAATCGCTCGGCGAATTATTCAATCGATATGATAGAAAGTGTAAGAACGTGGTACAGCTAACTTCACATTCTCTACAATTTAGATTGATGTGTGCCAATTTTAATGACAATTTCATATTCAATCCGGTCGCTTTGAGGGCAAGTTGATGCCTTTTTTTGGTTCCATTTGACACGAAAGTCTTACATTCCATTAGTTCCATGAAATAATTATAGTCAATATCAAAGAAATTTCTTCTAAATCGTAATCATTATCAACATGCTTATTGTTGTGTGCAGTCTCTTTTCATATCTTGCAAAATGCTTTTAGGTCTTCCGATCTTCATCTCGTAATCAACGTTGGTAACCATCGATCGATCCACAAAAAAAAAAAAAAAAAAAAATGGAACTGCAAAGTCCATTTGGGTCCGCTAGACTAGGCGTCGAGTACTCCAGACATATATATATTTGCCATTATGAAGGAAAATAATTATCAATATACAGAAATACAATAAATAAATAAAATAACTCAAAATTTGAGGGAATGATGAGCTTATTCACTATATTGACAACTAGACGTGCAAGTGGCACAACGGTTTGGGTCCTTAAGCATTACGTGTCTAATGGATGGCTGAGTTAGGTGACTATTTAAATCTTTATTATATTTACCAACAATATTTTTTCCAAAAAAAAAAAGAAAGCAATAAAATATAAATCTAAACATTCGATTACTTTATTATTATTATTATTATTATTATTATTATTTTGGAGAAAAAAAAAAAGGGGAACCAAATCCTAAGGAGAGTTGTGGTTGCACGGTTGTTCAATTAGTTTTTTTTATTCATCTCTTCATCGCTCAAGAAAAATCAATCGAGTCTTGGTGCCTCGAAGTGTGACGCTAATGCCATTCAAACTTGAGTAAAAGAAATAGACCCAGAACAATAAAATTAGGCAAAAGATTTTATTGAGGGAAAAAAGAGGGGCTATTTGCAAAATGCTTAGCAGAATATAAGTAGTATCAACGGCATATCACTTAAGACAAAATCGTCTTGTGATCGTGTGTTTTCTACAACAAACTAGTCTCCGAGTCAAAGTCGAAGATTTACAAGACGTGAGAAAGTTTACTATCTTGGTTAACAAAATGGGAATAAAATTTTTTCTCCGTAAAAATCAAAGGATTGCAGATAAATTTCTTTTAGGTTTCGTCTGGTAAAAGAAGCGGTTTGGGGGGGGGGGGGTGGCACCGCCTCCATTATAATTGGTTGGATGTTAAAGTGACTAGGTTTGAAGGACAGTAACATAGAATATGGTTCTTTAAGAATTATTGCTTTTGAGTGAAATGAAACTTCACTGTTGTAGAATTGAAGCAGACACGTCCCGCCGTGTCCCTTTCTGCAGTTGACCATGGACTTGCTGCACAAATTCTCCCCATTGGAAGCGCACGGAAACTTTCGATTTTCTATTGGCCTAGTCATTTTTTTTTTTTTTTTGTCCCTTTGAGTTGAGGATTCTTTTTTATGTTTGTAAGCAACCCATTTTGAAGTTGGTAGCATTGAAGCCACAATATCAAAGGGTTTGATAAATTAACATTATGAAGTTAGAACCCACGTCAATTACACAATACGGAATTTGCATATTCATTGGCATAATAACAATCCAGGCTTCAAACGTGGGGTCATCTTACCATAATTAGAGTCAGGATTCAATTCCTAACTCCTACTAATCTAAACAAATAATAATAATAATAATAATAAACAAGAATTAACGAGATTTAATGCTAGGGGAGTCGAGTTATTATTCTCTTCACTCTTTTAGAATATATGAAAATTAGAACTTATATTTTGTGAGAACTTTTGAGCCCCAAATTCCTTCAAGGATTTTTTTTTTTTTTGGGTGGCCAACCAAAATTTGATTTTCTTCCTTTAAATTTTAAAAATGCTAAGGGGAAAAGCACGACTTACCTAATCGCGCCTCATGCATTTAGCTCCAAGCAAGGCACCAGAACTCTCCGCTTCACCTCTAACAAGTAACAAGGGATGGGCAAGCCAAAAAAAAAAAAAAAAAGGTTGGGGAGGAATAAAACAAAGTAATTAATCTCTTATATTCCAACCTTTAAAAACTCTATTTTTGACACATGCTAGAAAAAGGATTTGAGAAAAAGAATAATTCTTTGAAAAAATTCATAAATTATTTTTAGTAAAAGTTCGACTATATGTTTGGCGCAACCATGAAGTTAGGTTATATATCGTAACAATTCCAACTATCTGAATTATGGGAATTTAATAAAAATTTTCTGACAATTTAAAAGAGGCACTGAGCGATGATCACACGGATCAAAGTCTTGGAATTATGGATTTGGGCCCACATTCCCTAATCTTGAAGCACAAGACTTGTTCAGTTGGGCAACCAAATGGGCTCATCTAAGGTAAGGCCCATAACCCATACTAACAGACGCAACAGCGAAGATAAAAGACAAGCCATGGCCACTTCCAGATGAAGAATGAATGTCCTTCGTATGGCCTCCTTGAAAGTTCCAACCGAATTTTCGTGTGCGTATGCTTTGTGTGCATGGAGGAAAATAAACGAACATATCATGTCACCGTTTTAGGACAACATGGATGGCGAATGTGGATTTGCTCTTCCTCTCAAACAAGGCCTCCTTTAGCTTATCAATTAGGAGCAACACCAAACAATGCTCGGCCATGCTCTTTTTGAACACCCCCACCTACCCATTACAAAGTACAAACTCACCGTTAGGCTTGATATTTAGATTATACTAGTCATGCTTGACTAGAATCATCACAATAGAGTACCAACAATATTGACAAAAGAAGAGCCATATCAACATGGTTTCCTCAAAGACCCCAGCACCACAAAAAACAGTTTTCCTTTTCAGCATTGACCAGGAGTGGCTTTTTTTTTTGTTGAAACTGTCTTTTTGTTTTTGTTTTTTTTTTCTTGTTTATTATTTATTATTTTTTATGAGGTATCTCCAGGGAAAAGCTCCTCAACATGGTAGAAAGTTCTGAAAGAGTGAAGAGAGCAATGGTGAGACTCTTCTTTCTCTTCTATACTTCGTGGCTGGCAATGACGAGACCAACAGATTGCGCCTTCTATACAGCAATGCTAGAGTCCTGTTTGTTAGTGCAACGTCAAGGCTCATTCAAAATGAGCTTGGAGATCTCTCTCTCCCAAATCCTACATTTGACCATCCTATTCACCTGCAAAAACCTTGCAGAACGGCACTTTCAGAGTCCAGGAGCAGTGCTTATATGTACTCTCATTAAGTCCAAATGCTAATAATTGTGTGTTGACTATTGAGTAATTCACCTTTCTAGACTTAACGTAAGATCGGTAAGATGAGTGATAGATTGACTGGGCCTGTATGGAGGAATTCCTGCGACTTGGAATAAAAAATTTCTATAGTGGCCCAATTGCAAGTGGAAATGACGAATACATGTTCATTGCTTTCTGATCGAAAGAGTACTGTAGGCCAGTGGAATTAATGTATGGTTGGGTCTTGAGCAAGTGAAGCAGAAGAAATTAATGATCAGATACTCGAGATATGACACAATGACAGGCTCGCATGTACACCCATTTGCTAGTAAATTAATAATCTATGATAATGCAGTGCATTTGGTACTATATTGCTGTTTTTCAATTAGATAAATTATTGTTCTAAATTACTCAAACAAACCTATGGTAGGTTAAGACAAATATAGCATTATGTATATTTGCTACAATAATGGCTCGTTGCATAGTTAACCACCAGGAATCTTAAAACAGCAAGAGAATCTCTCCTTGGCATAACAGGAAATGCTATAATACAAATCGGTTGCTTCTTTGTTTCTTTCTTTGGCCTGGTATACCACTTACTATCCTTTCACCCCAAAACTAATTGATTCTTTTTTGAGGGCTTTGGACCAAGTTTCCTGGGGCTTTTGCAGTTTTCAATCTTCAATCCAGATTGGACAATTAAAGTGACAATGGGTTGTGCAATGGTATGCCCTTAGAGATTCTTCAAATTGCTGAGGTTGAAATTATAAAATTACGAACTCTTTTCGGGTTGAGTTATGCTGCTTATGTTTAATAATTTCTTTAGTCCTAGGTGTGAAGAACCAGACAAGCATATAAATGCATATTGTTGAACCCACTAGCAGTACCGTTTGCGGGCCAATAGGCAGACATATACACACAATTATTTCTTTAATGATCAACCTTGGTGGAACTATTATATTGTCACCAAAAAGAAAAAAGAAAACAAAAATCAAAACCAAGGTTTATCAGTTATCATCCACAAGATCAAAATCAAGATCGACTTCTTCATTTCTTTTTTATCGACCCATAGCTGTCAAATTAGTAATTGATCCACATCATATTTAGTATATAACTTTCAATAAAATGTTATACTATCTTTATATGATTACTCTATTTTTCCTAGGACCATTATAGTTATAGCTGCCCTTCACCGGGATTTCAGTCGTCAGCTATCCTGTCATTAAGTCACCAACCTCCTTAACCTTTCAACGAGCAGACACACAAACGTAATTATTTCAATGATAATGTTATTCTAATTCATTATGCATTTGCCTTAGTGATGATCTACTCTGCCTGGAAATGAAAGAGGCCATTGGAAAAAACAAAAAAAAAAAAAAAAAAAAAAAGGTATCAACAAGATATTTAGCATTATTATATCCTGAATTTCTTTCCTCAATCCAAGGATCGGGTGTTTCTCCAAACTAGTGAAGTGGGTCATCGCCCATCTTATTGTATTTTGTGGTCCACACGTAGACCGGCTTTATCATATTTTATAGAAAATATTTGGGGCAATACTGTTCGCCAATTCATTATGCCTTTGCTTTGATAGTGGGTTAGTAGGTACAGAAACTCTTAACTTTTTAATTCGTTTTCATACTTACTTTTGTATTATATATAGCCATAAACAAGGAGTTTAACCTTTTCTATAGCTAAAAATTCGGTCCCTCCAATGGAATCGTTCTTTTTAATGCATTAAGCAACTTGTAAATTATCATATTATTTGTGATATTATGTAGAACCATTCATGTTTAAGAAATGACTCGTCAGAGTTTATTAATCATTTATTCGTAAGAAAAGAACAATGGATGGAAGTCGCTCAAAATTAAGTTAGAGTTAGGATCCCTCTAGAGTTGAGGTGGCTTTTAGAAGAAAACGCTCTTAAAATCCTTCCTTGCCAACCTCCATCACGTGGTTCTAAATGTAGGACGATGGCAGACTAGATGTTGCCCTATTTCTAAGCTGTGAACAAAGAGACTAAAATTTCCCCAGAAGACTGACTGGACGTTTTCTTTGACTAGGTAACTCCTGAAACCCAACAGCAAGAATGCAACGTACGTCAAAGTCCAAATGGTGGAGGGCTTGGCAACTTTTGAGCTCATTGACAGTTAGCCTTTCATGTTGCGAAAATTCAGAACAAGCTTATATTATTATTATTATTATTATTCTTTTTTCTTTTTCCCGAAAAGAAAAGGGACAGACCTGTTATACATCTGGTAGAATGCCCTAACCAAGATATGATATACATATCCTTCATCAAAAGAGTTATATATGGACATTGTAAATATTTAATGTATCAAAGAGATGATGAGATCGCATATTATGGTGCCATAATTAATCAGATAGTTGTACATTTTAATAATAAAAAAATCTTTGAGCACATAATCGTAATTAGTAATGAAAATGAAAAATATGCAATTACCAACTATAATAGAGTAACGTGTATTTGCATTTAAATTTTATCAAATAATAAAATTTAATTTTCGTGATATGCAAGTATCAAGAAAAATGATAAATAAATAATTCTATGTCAGTATAGGTACAATTATTATCCGTATGAGATGCTATTGTAGGTAATCCATGTAAGGGAATTGAAAAAGAATTTCTCTGCTTCGAGTAAATTGCGTACAGCACCACCACCTATCATATTAGTTGCTAATTCTTTTTGCAAACCTTAGGTTTTGGTTGAATCCACGCCTGAGACAAGTTGCATTTAAATAGTCCACGTTACGTACGGCCCTACTTATTAATCTTTTGATTATTATTCTAACGATATGCGTTTTGAATCGGTGAAGGGTCAATGGGTAAAATGGAATATGACTCACAACGTAAAATTGAACTTCAGGGAAATTTAATTATCAAATACTGATAAAACCTCGTTCAGAATCCATGTTGTTATCGGCTAGAGCTGGAGGACACGGCCCCATAGTTTATGAAGATTAACATTTCTGCTTTAGCACATGCCATGTTGAAAATGATCATCGAGCACATAATTCACGAACAGGATGTCAAATTGAAAGGGAAAAAATTTGGAGGCAAAGTAATAAGAGCAATGCAGTGCATATATGACGTAATTTGATAACATTTTATTAAATTTTTTTAAAAAATAAAATAATATATGAATTGTTGAATAAATTGTATATATATTTCATTTGCTATAATCACGAAATTATTATTTCTCTTTTCATAAAACCTTATAGTCGTGTTTTAATACATGGCCGCAGATTTTAGACGAAGGCCTGACCCTGCAAGCTTGGGGTCAGTTTTTTTTTTTTTATTATTTTAATCTGAATTTTTTGGACAAAAATTACAACATACAGAACAAAGAAAATAAAATATGTCATCAGTATAAAAAAATGCAATAACAATAAAATTAAATATCATTGCACTTTTTACATGACTTATTGTACATTTTATTGAATTTTTTTACAGATTTTTTTTTTATCCTCGGCACACCTTTGATTTTAGTGAAAAAAAAAAAACTCAAATTTAAGAAAAAAAATATAAATATATATTTTTTAATATATCTGATATCATGCTAGCACGTCAGGTCTCCATCCAAAAGCTCTAACCATTAACTTTTTACCTATTAGACCTACTTTATCCGCTTCGTCAAAGAAATCAACTACATCAATTATTTAGATTTTAATGCATTAAAAGAAAAAAAAAATTGTTTTGTTATAACTTTATCCAAAAATCAAACTTCAGTTTTTTGTTTTTTTGTTTTTTTTTAATCTTTTGTTTTTCAGTCAAGACCAAAATTTAGTTAATAAAAGAAAATAATCAGTGGTTACGTGCAAGCTTGTAGCAAAATGCCAAGGCACTGTTTAGCAATAGTTTGATTTCAAGTTAATCAACAGCTAACATTTGGCTTTGCGTTATGAAATATGCTTCTTCTCTTCTTTATTACATTTTAATGGGGTCCTTTTTGATGGATACAGGTTTAATATGACATCTTTTTTAAGTCTATCCATGTACGTACGTAGACGTAAATCAGCTGTAGGTGTAGACGAGTTCGACGCGTACAAAAGTAAGCTTTTGACCCGGAAACGACCAGCCTAGCCACCCAAGTGCTGCTTTGGAACAAGGGAGGAACAGTTTCTCGATTCGCTCTGCATCTAGAAATGGTCGACAACGCTAACACTGGCGCTTCAAGCGATGACGGCGTTCTCAAGGAGCAAGAACGGTGGCTGCCGATAGCCAACGTGGGCCGGATCATGAAGCAAACGATGCCGCCGAACGCCAAAATCTCAAAGGAAGCCAAGGAAACGATGCAAGAATGTGTCTCGGAGTTCATCAGCTTTGTCACCAGCGAAGCATCGGAGAAGTGCAAGAAGGAGAGGCGCAAGACTGTGAATGGAGAGGATGTGTGTTGGGCCATGGGGACCCTTGGCTTTGATGACTATGTTGGTCCTTTGAAAAGGTATCTCCATAGATATAGGGAAGCTGAAGGAGATAGAGCCAATCAAGATCAGAGGGCAAGCAATAGCAATACTGAAGATCAAGAAAGGGATCAGGAGCCATCCCCTTATAGATACAACCTGCAGCCAGCTGCAGGGAAGGGCAGTGTTTCCAGTTCAAGGCCATATTAATTTTAGTGTTTAGAGAAGAGAGGAATTTTTTTTTGCCTTAGCCACATAATAATGTTAGTGGGGAAGATAATAGGTCATTTGGTTTTTGGTTTCTCTCTCTCTCTCTCTGTCTTTTTTTGCCTCATTGCTTACCTTTTTTTTTGGGGGGGGGGGGGGTTGGGGGGGGGGGAGGGTGATATTGATGAGATTTGTTGTTCTCTCTGCTAATTAATCATCAGTGCTGGATAACTCAAATTTCTTTAAGGGAGTCCAAAAAGGATGCCAGTCCCTTCAAAAATCATCTCTTTGGAACATAAAGTTGGAACTTCATGAGGTACGTGTGCTTGCCTGATCTAATAATTAATCTCGTCAATAAGCAGCAGAGAAGAAGGGAAGAAATTTTCTTTAAAATTACTAGATGGGCAAATCTTATTTTGCTACATGAGAGCATTTAAGTCACCTAATCATACCTAGCCGCCATATCTCTTCCTTTCTTTCATTCCCGTCTCCTCTTTCTCCTTCAACCAACAGCTATTCTAAACTCTAGAGCTGCAGTCCACTATTCTGCTGACTGGTACCTCCAAATCTAGTCGTCTCGTTTGAATCCTTGATAATAAATCTTTTTTTTTTTTTTTTGAGTTTTTCTTGATTTGGATTTGATTATGAACCAAGTTCAGTCTTTGATTTAATCAAGCTCCCTTGTCAGGGAACAGTCTGTGGTTCTAGCCCACAAGTTTCACTAGCATCCAAGCATGCTGATATGAAGTGGTTGTATACAGAGCTGGGAATCGAACTTGTTCCTAATTGAGAGAGTCTAGAAGAGTGATGATTGGTTGCGTCTAGTGCAACGACTAATACTGTAGTCGCAGCATGTGCAAGATATCATTTTTCTTTTTTTTCAAAGCCTAAATCCATCCACATAGTTGCCTTATATGCAGTAGTAAGATGTTGACCAAGAGTCCAGAGAGGTAAATTAAGCACATTTCTAGGGCTTAGGCCTCCGTTTGTCTGCCGGACGCTGTACTAATTAATGTAAAGAAAACCACAAATTTGGGGCACACTCTGTGGCTTTTAGCCTAGCCAATTTGAAGCTTTCTAAATTAGGGTTTCTGTATTTTAGGGTTTAAAGCAAATAGTTAATGCGTATGTAGAGTTTTCACGAATATGCTTGGGTGGTAACCCCACATTCTTTATGGCTGATTTTAATCTAAGTATTATATTTCAAACACCAGACGATGCATCAAGACAGCAAGGGAGACAAATACACGAGGTTAGAAAACATCGGCCAGCTTCCGTACAGACACATGGATTTCTCTCCCTCTTTTTTTTTTTTTAATCCTTGGTACATTGGAAACTTGTGTTCTTCAAAGGGGATTTTTTTTTTGTTTTTTCTTAAATGGAAGACCTAAACTTTAAATATTTTGCTTAGAACTAAAAGTTCAAATAACTTTATTATTAAATTACATAAATAATATTTAAATAAAAAAAAGAATTGTTGTTACTACTACTATATATACAAAGGTCTAATAAATATGTCAATAGTGTATATATAAAGGTCCATTACCCATGGACGAGGTGCCAATGGTGGAATGAGCAAGCTTTTTTTTATTTTTCTTTTTGATAATTCAGATCAATTTTATTAAAGATGAATAATAAGGAAATTAAATACATGTCAAAATAGAAGTTAGCCTAAACCCGAGCTAAAGTCAGGCAATAGGATTTATTTTCCTAGTAAATGTCTTGTATTGCTAAGTGATTCGAAATAAAATTGGATGTTTTACTAATATGCCTATAATTCAATTGCCAATAATGCGTAAAAAAATTAGAAGCTTTGATTAAGGTCATTCATAGTCTCCAAGGTTGTTCTTCCATATGATTCAACCAGCATAAAGCAGGGCTTGAATTCAATTTTAAAATGTAGCGCTGATTCTTAGCATTTTCATCTGATGTCGTTGATTAAAAGCCTTCAAAATTACTAGTATTTCAACACGATTCGAGTCAATAACACCCACATGACATGACAAAGTACAAAGAAAATGTCCATAAGAACACCACCAATATCGCCATGGAATGAGGAAGCCATTAGCCATTGGCTCTTTGTCGTCTCAGAGTACAGCCTGTTGGCACATGGCAAGCTATCCAGTTAGCGCATGCCGCCTTGTAGCGGCCCCTTGGAGGTCGAGAGAGGTTCTGTGTGATATAGATTTCAAATTGATATGAAAACAATTGGGTTTAGTGAAACTTTCTTACACAGGGGATGGCCATCCAGTGAATATTAAACCTTGTTTCTGCTAACCCTTCAGTTTATTTTTCTAATTTATACCATCAAAATGTACATTTTTTTTAGAATTTGTTTCCTAAAAATCTCAAATTTTTAAATTTATAATTATTATCATTAATTTACAATTTTTATTCCGTGCATAATACCTAATACTTTTTTTTGAAAAATTTTGATTAGTATCTTATTTTGTGTAATTATTTAGAATTTGAATGTAACTTTTTTTTTTTAATGAAATAGCTAGACGAAAATAGATATATATCTTTCCATGATTAAATGCTGAGTTTTAATTTTTTTTTTGTATGAAATTAAAAGAATTAAAGAAATTTAAAATTTAAGATTAAGATATCACATAGTTAAATGCTTATTACTGATGGAAAACAACAGAATATCCTGTGGCTTTGCGTTGGACTTTTGTTTTTTTTTTTCTAGCTTTTGAACTTATATAGATTACTATTATGTTCAAGTTTTTTTTTTATTTTTATTTTTTTTCATTTTGTAGCATAAAGGTTCAAAGAACAAGTACATGCATCTTCTCTTGAAAAAAGGGAGAAAAACTGGAGAAAACTAAATTGCTTTAAGCAAAAACAAACCTGAAAAACTTGTGAGATCCTAACAGTCCAGTGCGATTGAGGAATAAGGCTTAGGGAAAAATCACAATTTCTTGAGAGGTTCACAAAACCTCCCAAAGTCACCCCAACTTTGAGGAGACTATTGTGAAGAATGATCGAAGAGAATTTCAGTAGGTTGGCTCGCACATTTGCTTAAACAATTGCAGCGATAGTCTACCATGAATTTCTTCGTGTATTTTGATACTTTTGAAGCCACCACCTTGCCCTCACCCATTATATAGAAAATGTCATCATTCAATGGATTACCAACCCATGCTAAATCTCTTGGAACCTGATCTCCTTCGGTATCCTCTCGTATGAACTTTATGGGCTTTACTCACCAATATATCTCTTCGGAACATAGGCCGGGAAGGAATCTCCTTCAATTGGTTGCTTCTTGCATCGTGAGTTTATAAAGTTGGAAGGCTTTTTTCTTCACGTCCCATTAGTAATGAGCCCAAGTAAAATACCCAGATACATGTCTATTCAACCCGAGCAAAATGGGGAACTAATGCCATAAAATGTGAACACCATTTCAAAGCAACGATAATTTCCTAAACGCCCTCAGTAGGGATTACTACGGTTTGGGTTGGTAATCTATTTCGGAACTGCCATGTTCAAGTCCACGAGAAGGACAACTGAAACCGAATTGTGGTCATGCAATTCGGTTCCAATTATGGCTCTAAACGAATTGATTTTCAGATTCGATTCCTGGCCAGTTCTTATTCTTGTTCTCAAGCCGATCTATTTTGTGACAAACAGAAGTTTTCTGATTTTCCAATGAAAATGTCAATTGGAAAATTTTGCATTAAGACAAAAAAGTTAAAGAACGGGTTCTTCAATTAACGTAAGAGAACTGCGTCAGACTTTCATCCCTTTCCACATCCATTTTCCAAGGGCCGACATTAATTTGACTAGTGGAATTAAGTTGCATCAAGACTCGTGGGAGTTGCCCTGAAATGGGGCCGAAACATAAATCCATATGCCGAAAATGTGAATTAATTCCATAAGGGTGACCCGTTATTCGGGACAACGTTGGTGGTGTGCATGTCTGGACACTGTACTGGACGACAATTCACAGCATTGGGCTTTCAAGTCTGCCAGCTCCCTCAAATACATGAAAATGTAAATACCCTGGCTGAGTTGCGAGAATTATTATCAGTGTAGTCTCCAATTCCTCGTGTTAAAATATGTTGTTCACGCTGGACTAGTCTCCAATACAGAGGAAAGCCTCACTGACGTAATAGCACACGATAAACAGCTTGGCCATGGCATTTAAAGCCTAGGGAAAAAATGCCGACAAATGCACAGAACACCACCGATTTCCACAAATTAAAAACATGGCATTAAGTAGCCGCGGGCTTGAAGTCATACAAAAACAACGATACAAGGCAGTCCCATTGATGCAGAGGACAATTTATGGAATCACTTGCATTCTTAATCAGTCCTGCACAGCCTATAATTTCTTCATACCTGGCTCCTAAGGCAAAATGTACGAGCATTCTCAGCCCCTGCTCCATCCAATCACCAGCAGAATGCAAAGTAGCATTTTAGGAGTATTCTTCTGCCACTTGTTTGGTGAAAGCATCCAGTTGCTCTTTTGCTTAATTTGTAGCAGAAATTACCATGATTTTGTCATTTGTGGACGGTCAACCAGTCACATCATGCCAAATATCTGAACAGGTTGGGATTATCTTTATCCCTTTCAAGATAGTCCCGCGTAATCAGATCTTCAATCCGCTTTTTAATTGCCTTGAAATCAGGCTGAAAAAGTACAAATTTTTTATAAAACCACAGATTGAAAGTGAGAATCAAAATAAATGCTGATCATTGAGATGTAAAATAAGTGCCGCACTAAACCTTGAACATTCGGCCCAACTGCTCAACACACTCCATGACTAACTGCTGGTGACCCAATACTTTCCGACTCTTCATGATGCGCACAATTGAGGCATCAATAGCATACCGTCTATCCTTATCAACATCTTCAATTACTTTCTTCTTCTCATCTACAGGAGGAAGAGGAACCTGCAAGTTGAATTAAGCATTTAATCTCTCCCACAATGACATCAAATAGTGTGAAGAAGCTCTAACTACCTTGATCCTCCTCATTTTGTCCGTAAACTTTGAATTGAATTCAAAGATATCGGTAGAGGAGATCAATTTTGTATTCGGTTCTTTGTTGAGAATCTTGTACTTTGCACATGACAAAGAATGGAGCAGTCTAACAACATCATCATCAGTCAAGTTTAGTTGAACCATGATTTCTGAATAACTCAGACGGTCAGAGTTGTTGAAAAGCAACAGTGCAGAAGCCTGGTAGAAGACAAAGGAAAAGGAAAAGAATAACTCATATCAATAATTTTCCCTTAGAACCTGCACCATTATGCATTAACCAAGATAAATGAATAAGAGTACATGATAACAACTTTGTCAGTATGTTACCTGATAGGTGGTCACAATCAGCTCCAATGTTTTTGGTTCAAATTTCCCCATAAGGTTACAGGTACCCAATGAGTATATCCAGGTAAGCTTTCTGTGCTTCGTTTTTGTTTGATAAAATTCCTTGAAAACTTCAACGCACTTAACCTAAAAAATGACAAACATTAAGAAGTCATTAGCAATGAAAGATAATGATAATAAAAATCCCCAAATTCTTTGAGCAAACATATTTAAACAGACATACCATCTCCACCGGAAGGTTCAAATCAAAAGACTTATAACTTGGCCAGAAGCCAGTTGTCAACACAGTAACTGTCAAGTCAATCCCTGGATTTGCATTTGGATTGTTGCTTAGATACTCCTCAAAACTGTTTTGATTTTCCTTTGCTAATGTCAAGTCTGTAACCTGGCAGAGAATATGTCAGAACAAAATCTCAGTCAGTAATATAATCTAGCAGAGATAAACAGCTAAACTTCTCATTAGCCAAGAATGATTAAACACAACTGACCATCCCCTCCATCTTCGAGGTGAATTGACCGCCACATTGCTGCTTTAACTTTGTCAAAATACTTCTTTCATGGTCATCATTAGCACTTTTGTCAAAAAGAAGCCGCCGAGCCAGCTTTTTCCTACCAGTGATCATGGAACAAAATTATTATCCACCTGGTTGAAAACCTCCTACTTTCTGATTATGGTCTTAGCAACTATCAATAATGAAATCTTACCTATAAAATTCTGCAAATAAATCTTTGTCACTGATATAGGCAAGCAGCTTTACTACCTGAATACCACAAGCAAATTCAATTAGAAAGTCTGCCTTAGTGCCATTAAGGATCAAGGTATCTATAAGAGTGCAAACCTTTTCTAGTGTATCCTCGATTGCTTCATCACTCAGTTTCTCACTTCCACCTTTCTTAAGGATGTTGTCACAAAATGTGGCAAGTAGCTCTGCACTTGAACTTCCAGCAATACCCTTGTTGCAGAAGACCTCAAAAGCCTCCTTGAGTGCCTAAAGAAGAACTCAGAATAGTCAACAGCATGACAGAAAGAAAGTGATCCTAAGATTTCAGAAATAATTATCTGAGACATACCTTGTGAAAAAGAGTGTGGTTCTGAAAACAATCATTCACATATGCCAAGTATTTGTCATGCAGCTCAATAACCTTCCTAACAAAAACCTAAATACCACCAAAATCAGTTTCTACATGCTTACAACAATCCATTCAGCCCCTAAATGAGCAGTGCAATAATGCTTACCTGCTCCTGCAGACCAACCACATCCTTTTTATCTGCCTGAAAACAAAGGGGAAAAAAAAAAGAAGCAAAGAAAAGGGGAATTCTAGAATTAGAAATAATGACCAAAATGTGCCTCAAAATTAACAGCACACACATTTAGCTGTAAGAGAAAGTAAAATAAGCCAACTTATCAAAAAAAAAAAAATTAAAGCAAGCCAGAATCTATGACTGCAAGGGAAAGAAAGGATTCAGGTTCATTAAAAAAATAAAAACAGATCAGCCCAACCAACTACAACTGCCAGATGGTCAAAGCTGATCTCTTTACCTAAAATTCATCTGCACAATCAATGAAACGCCATATGCAATGCCAAGAAGACCAATCACCTAATGTTCATGTCACAGTCTCCACAGTATTATACAGTGTTAGGTTCTAATCCTAAATGACTTTATTTAGGAAGCATAAAGAGCTTCCAGAAAGAGAAATTGTAAAATAGTGCTACAGAAACCAAAAACTGGGTATCAGTAGACTAAATTATCTTTGCCCAAAGTCCACCAAGCCAAAATTATCTAAAGGTCTCCTAAAGGATGGTCAACAGTTCTAGTTCAGAAAAATTATCCTCTAGCAAACAATAGAACCGTTGACAAATAAACAGCTGCAGGGAAATCAACATCATTCTGCAACAGTTTATCAACTCCAAACTTTTAACCATTCCCCCATTTCATATCACAATAACCAACAACAACAAGGCCTTAGTCTCAAATTTAATTGGGAAAATGAACATTTCTTGTCATTTCATTCTATTGTGAACTAAGATTGGGGTGAGATCGAATTGTTTTAGATTCTTCCTGATACATGATTCCCAAGTCAACCTAGGTCATTCTCTCCCTCCCTCCCTCCCTCTCTCTCTCTCTCTCTCTCTCTCTCTCTCTTCTTGCCATCTAACTGGATTTGATCACCCATTTTAATTGAAGTTTTTGTAGGTCTATGTTGGACATTAGAAAGGGATGCCTAAGTCCTGCCCAACATTTGAACCTAAGACCTCTAAGATGAATGTCTAGACTCTTAACCGCAAGTGTATCCCCTTGAAGACTCACTGATAATAGGCTTTCCTTCAATCAAGATGTCAAGATCTCCATTTAGAGAAGGAAACCCCTTTTTTCTTTTACATTTTTATAACCCAGAGGTAAGAAAGCAAGAAAACCAATTAATTGCATAAAATGGTAGTCCAAAAATAATAAATGCAAACCTTCTTGTTACTTGCTGCATCTTCAGCCTGTTTGACCAAAGCTGTACCTTCAGCAGTAACATGCTGCAAAATGGGACAGAAAAACATTATACACTGGGACAAATGAAATACAAAAAAGAATGGATAAATTCTGCTTCTCAGATCACCATGAAATACTAAAGAAATGCATGTTTAAGGCATATAACCTGCTTAAATATGCCTGAAACAGGATCCAAGCCTCGAGGAATTTTAGAGAAGAGCCTGAACATTCGTGATAAATCTTCCATCTAAACCAAAATCATCATTAGTCAATGTCGAACAAATCTGACCAGAAATACTAATTAATTAGCAGGGATAGCACTTATAAGGTACCTTGTCATCTCTAAGCAATGCATGACATCCAGAGTGCTCTTTTTCAAGCAGTTGATTAGCATATATTGACAATAGCTCATGTTGAACTTTCTACAAAGAAAAGGATTTCACTTGTAATGACCAGAATATAAAAATATCCTTTAATAAAAGGAATTTCAGGCTCAATTAAGTTTGAGCTAAATAGATAATCTTTTTCCAAAAATGTTTAGCCTTCAAGTGATAAAAGACTATTACTGAACAATAAAAAAAAAAAAAAAAACAAATGAGAATATATCTTCACAACAAACCTCTAGCAGCTTTGACTCACTACTGGAATGCAAGTAATGAGAGACCCTATCTTTCTCCCGCTTTAGACACTCCTCAGCCTAAAATCACCAACAAAATGCATTTAAAAACACTACAGATGTAGAAAGTTAAATAAAAAGATATATAACCCTTACCTTCAACATATAATCTGGACAAGAATCTTCTAAAATCCAGTTTGATGCCTTCCGGAAATAATAGGCTCCTGTATCTTTAAGCATAGCTGCTTCAAAATCATTTTCATAGTCGTTCATCTGCCCCATTCCAATTTCTACAAATATATCTAAAACATTCTTCAATAGAGCTCGATCAATCTGCTCGCCCTCACGCTCTCGATCAATCTGGTTCAGAACGAAAATGCTATTTAAAAATATACAGGAATTTCAGAAGAAAAAGACAAGATTCACCCAAAACAAGACAACAATACCAAAGATATTACAGCATCCCTGACTTTCCCATTTAACTCCTGGTAAACCTGAAATTACAATGAACATCAATGATAGCACAACATGATGCATCTTCAAAATAAAATATACAATATCAGAAAGCAGACAATGAAAAATGAAAAATGAAAAAGAATTTTTCTTAGAAAAATTGATAAACAAGCAACGAAGGAAGAATTCCCTACACAAGTAGACATAATGATGTATAATATCATGATTTGAATTTTCAAGCATGATGTACCAGATCACGAAAGCATGTCAGTCCAACTTCATTTAGTGGTGGAAGTGACCTCCGGGCAATAAAGTAGCGGTCAAGGTAATGAAAGAAACGGGAAAGCCACCTAACCAGAACTTTATGGTTAGCCCATCTTTTCACGAGCTCTCTCAACATGAATTCATCATGTTTCTCTCTTAAGGATGGCAATACCTAAATCAGAAAGCAAGCAGTTTGAGACGAACAGTTTTACCAAAATGAATTTGACTTAACAACATGTAGCAAATTAAGAAACATAAGTCTAATCAACAAACTCAATTAACATGTTCCTTACTGTAGAAGTAATGTATTCCTCAAACGACTCTCTGTACTTGTCATACAGTTGTTGGGAGTAATCGTGGGGGGGCTTCTGTGTACACATGTTGTAGATGGTTCTATAATATATCTAAGGAAATAACAACCATAAAAGCAAAAGCAATCCGTCTAATCATCAATAAAAAGAAAAAAATTGGCTGGCATGAGTGAACACAAGAAGTGTCTAAAATAATGACACAGCAAGGGATACGTATAGAGCATCATGTAGTCATGAGACCTGAACTGTGGTTCAGGCAACCCTTCTAAGATGTTCTTTAGCTTTGTGATCCCCTCCTGCATGAACTCCCATCCTTGTTCAAGGTCAATAGTTTTCCGCTCATTCATTGTCATGTTGGCACCTTAAATTTCAAAACTGCGCGAGCCAATATCTAAAAAACAGCACAACTCACTTCACACTCTAGAGCAACCATCAAAAATCTATTTACAAATATTATGCAATATAAAGAAAGCAAAGGTCTTTGAATGCAGCCAAAAAAATGAAATATGCATCCATGAACAGGGAATTAATTATCCGCATAATAGAAACCCTAACTGACAGATAATCAAATATTCCCTTTTCTATTCTCAACCTGAAGCCAATTCAAGCTTTAAAAGCCCTAATTCTCTGCGTGATAACAGTAGAAAAACTCAAAATAAAATAGATTCTCGGTTTTTGGCCAGAGCATCCGCCCAAAAACTATTCTCCATTCCTGCTCATTTCCTCTCGATTTCTCAAGGAACGTGAACAACAATTTCGAGAATCGGATCCCGCAAAAAGTACATTACCGAGGGCAATTAATCAAAAATCGATAATCTGAGAAAAGAGATCGTGAGAAGAGATCGAAAATCAGACAAAACGTACAAAAATAAAAACACACCATATCAATCAATACATATAGAGAGAAAAAGAGAGTGAGAGAAAGGGAGAGACGGTAGAGAGAGAGTGGAGTTACCGGCTCGGAGACTGGGGACCCTATAGAGAGCAACGGAGAAGGAGGAGAACCTCCTGGCCAGAGAGCTTCTTTAAAATAAAATAAAAATTGGGATTTCTATCGGATTTCTATTATTAATTTCTTCCCCTTTTTCTCGTCTTCCCTTTTAATTTTCTTTTCATTCTTCCTTTTGGATTTTTACATCCTGTATGCAGTTTTTCTCTAAATAGCGGAGTAACCCTTGTACTTTTATGTATATACCGAAAAGCCCCTCGTCTTTTGCGCCTGCGCGTTGATTTTTTCTTTATAATTTCAACAGTAGTTTTTTTAAGAAATTAATATATTATAATTATTAATTTAAAATAATTAAATTATTAGTCAATCTTGCATGTATTTCTTAGAGTTACAACTAAATATTTCAAAATTGATATTAAAAAAAAAATAGATTACTTGGATGTGAGAATTTAGTTTATCCATTTCACTCAATTTTTCATGATTTATTCATAATTAGAATATATTTTCCTATTTTACATTATCAATTTTATTTTATTGACTTTGACTTGACTCAAAAATTTTCGTTTATGTGCAATGCATGTACTTAAAATTGCTAGTATTCGAATGGTATTGAAAGTTTTACTGAATTTTTTTATTAAATAACATATATCGTCGAACTCTTTCTATAAATTTAAAATGGGCAAATTATATAAACAATAAAAAAGTATCCGTCCATCCACAAAGTAGATTTGCATTAAACAGTAAGCTTGTTAATTTTTCTTTCTTAATGATTCAAGAGACTTGACCTTTGATCAGAAATAGATAAAAAAATTAAAAAAAAAATTGAAAGCACCATATTTTACAATGGACTTCTATCACAACTAAATCTATGAATTAAGGTGAGTAGAGCTACTTTAAATAATCAAAACTATGGTGATCTTGACGTGGTTAATGCCCAAGACGTCGTCAAATGGGCTACAACTGGTGAATTATCGTGGGGGGCTAAGCTTCCCATCTAGGTTTGTGTTTATATTCTGTTTTATTATTAATGTCAGTTTTTGAGCTCTTATTGTTGAGATTAAAGACCCCAATAATAACTCTACGATTAGACTGCGTTGTTGTGATATTATTTCCTAATACATCATAATTAAATATCAAATGAGATTTTAAATAAATGTAAATTGTAACTACATCCCAGGAATTAAGGTGTTTAGATTTTTATTTAAGGTGAGAATTAGAGTTCTTTAATTCAACCAAGCCGCAGTTTAGGAAGAGTGGGCCTGAGCTATTGACCAAAGAGTTCAGTTCACCTCAGGACCAGGACTCTTGATTCTCCAATTTATCTCTGGCCCTCAATGCTTGGAAGGACACCACTCAGCTACTGGAACCTAAACAATTTAAACAACGCATTGTTGAACCTAAAATGGTCTACCTTTTGGGCGATCCTAATTTGTCTCACATTCCTGAAACTGATCTTTCAAAGTCTGAAAACCTGATCATTACTCGGTTCTCGCAAATGTCAAATTATGGGCTGTTTCCAAGTTCGTCCCGAGCTTGATTTTGAGAGAGAGAATTGCCCATCATTTAATAAGATAACAGGGCTTGGAGCCCCTGCTATCGTCAGTCTTCGTTTTTATCGACAGCATTCAAGCCCTTGGACATATGCGCATGGCATGCCATGACTGTGCAATCACAACGCAAAGGAAAACAAGAGAATGGAGGATCAAAAATAAAAAAATTTATCCCGTTGCTTGAACAAGTTTTAGGATTATTCAGTTCTTAATTGCTTGAACATTCGGCTCATAAGGGTGGTGGCTCGTTGAAAAAGAACCTCTCTTCGGGCAGGACACTGCTAATAAATGGTTTTATTTGCCTCCAATGCCTGGTGTGAAAATGCCATCTCCAATTTCCGGACATAGACATAAACAACAAGAAGTACGGCAATAAGCTGCTCTTCTCAAGCTCGGCCTTAAGAGCTGATGCCAATCTAGTGCAGGCATTGTGCACATCCATAACGTAATTTGACAGCCCCTTATCGTCAGCCTGCTGGAATGGCAACAAGCTGACTTTTGCACGGCGATATGTGAGTGAATACAAAGCAAAGGTTCCTTTTACCTCTCCCCTTGATAAACTTTGAAATGGGCTAACGAAAAAACAGATCTGCGTTTCCCCCCCCCCCCTAAAAAAAAAAAAAACAAAAGAAAGAAAACAAAGTCAACGCATTGGTTCGTCTCAGTGTTGGGCAAGGTATCGTTGTTTGCAAGATACTAAACATAATTATAATAATTGGATCAATAATTGCACTGATATTTAACATTAAATGCACAAGACAAAATATAATTGGAATAATTAAATCAATAATTGCATTGGCATTTATCTTTCTTCTCAAATAACAGTGATACCTTTCCCCACACGCCCACACGCTCGCACACACACACAATGGAAAAAAAAAACAAAAAGGGTAAAGATGTTGGTCTGGTAGATAAGCCGGCGTGTTCTGTAATAACAAACATTCCGACCAGACAGTAAGAAGGTAATTTGTTTTTATATAAATCTCTTAGTGGTAAATATATATTTTTTAAAATAAAAATATAAAATGCAAAAGGACAATAAAATTATCTAACAAGGGAGACTCCATTGAGACAGCCAAGCGGTTGACTCCAAGATACAAGCTTTATGAACAGGCTTATGACGGATGACGTCATCGTATGCCAAAGCCCACTTCATTCAAAGTCTACAGAAGAACTGTAACGATCTCATTGCTGCAACTTCCTCACACGCTCGTTTATTGAAATATGGGCTTTTGAGTGGCACTGTCACCACTAATCATCTAATAAATTGCTACCTAAGGCTGCGAAATGTAACCTATGCGAGGCAGCTTTTCGATGAAATGCCTGAACCAAATGTGGTCTCCTGGACTGCACTCGTGGCCGGCTATGTCGACATGTGCCAGCCTGAATTGGCCGTCTGGCTGTATAGAAAGATGCCACGGAGTTCGGTTATGCCCAATGATTTCACTTTCGCCACGGCAATTAATGCGTGTTCGCTTATGGCTGATGTTAGGACTGGCAGGAAAATTCATGCCCATGCTGCGATTTTGGGGTTCCAGCAGAACCTTGTGGTGTGTACTTCGCTGGTAGATATGTATGGGAAATGCAATGAAGTCGACGGAGCTAGGCGGGTTTTCGACTTGATGGGCGATAGGAATGTGGTTTCTTGGACTTCCATGATAGCGGCCTATGCACAAAATGCAAGAGGAGAAGAGGCGCTCCTTGTTTTTAGAGAATTTAATTATTTGATGCACGAACGTTCTAATCAGTTTATGTTGGCTAGTGTGATCAATGCTTGTGCAAGCCTGGGAAGGCTGGTTTCTGGGAAAGCTGCGCACGGGGCAGTGATTCGCAGGGGTTATGAATTGAATGACGTGGTTGCGAGCGCTCTTGTGGACATGTATGCCAAATGTGGATGTTTTAACTACTCAGATAAGGTTTTTAATAGAATTAAGAATCCTTCTGTCATTCCATACACTTCCATGATCGTGGGAGCTGCAAAGTATGGACTTGGGGAGCTATCCCTCAAATTGTTTGAAGAGATGATCGTTAGAAGGATAAAACCAAATGATGTTACTTTTGTTGGGGTTTTGCATGCATGTTGCCACTCAGGACTTGTCAATGAAGGCGTTAGATACTTGAATTCCATGCATAAGCAACACAAAATTATGCCTAGTGCAAAACATTATACATGTGTTGTTGACATGCTCAGTCGAGTAGGCCGCTTGGATGAAGCCTGGCAGTTGGCAACATCTACCAAGGTGGACTCCAGTGAAGGAGCTCTTTTGTGGGGCACTCTTCTTTCAGCTAGTAGGCTTCATGGTAGAGTTGATATTGCTGTTGAAGCTAGTAAGAAATTAATTGAAACCAATCAACAAGTAGCAAGTGCATATGTCACGCTTTCAAATACATTTGCATTGACTGGAGGATGGGAGAATGTCAATAGGCTTCGGTCTGAAATGAAGCGTATTGGAATTCACAAGGACCCAGGATGCAGTTGGATTGAGATTAAGGAGTTGACTTTTGTATTCTATGCTGGAGACCTATCAAGTGTAGGGGACCGGGTAACAAGTTTGCTGAGAGAGTTGGAGAAGAAAATAAGGGAAAGGGGTTACATTGGAGGTGGCACAGGTTTAGTGTTTGTTGATGTGGAACAGGAAGCCAAAGAACAGATTGTGGGCATGCACAGCGAGAGGATAGCCTTGGCATTCGGGTTAATAAGCATACCTAAAGGTGTAACGATCAGGATAATGAAGAACTTGAGAATGTGCAGGGCCTGCCACGAGGCTTTCAAGCTGATTAGTGAAATTGAAGAGAGAGAATTTGTTGTCAGAGATGTTAATAGGTTTCATCATTTCAAGAACGGATCATGCATTTGTGGGGATTTTTGGTAATGGATAGTTCAAACTGAGACAGCCATCCAAGATATGAATCTAATGTGGACGTTATTTTTTAATGATAACTTTAAAAATGCAAGGAGGTCGTTTCTGTCTGCCAGATTCAGTGCCTTGGAACTTGTATAGACATAGCTGAATCCTGGATCAGTGAGGGATCTTGTGGCGAATTCTTGCATGGATTTCCAGATCCTTATGCCTGAAAAGACCTGGCCATTTTCCCGGTTGCATTGAATATTGGACAAACTCAACAATGGATCGTTCATTCAGTTGACATTGAGAGCACAAAACTATCTACATTCCATATCTAGGGGTTCTCAGGATTCCATAATATGACGTTACAAGCAAGAGGAAAGTTTAATACCTGTCACGAGGGAAAGTCATGATCCCTTTGAAACTGAATAACTAAGTAATCATACGGGAAATAACAATCAGAGGTCCTGGGGCGAAAATTATTAGAAGTCTACATTATTATCTGAACTACAACAATGCTCACTCTTAATTGTGCATCTAGCTTGCAGTTGCACGCAGCCCCCAACTTCAAGAACATGATCATCTACAAGATGCCTCGCAGGCTAAATCAAATTTGTTACATGACTGTTGACAATATCACATTCCAGGATTGGGATCTACATGTCCCAGTACGAAAACGAAAATATCAACGCTCAATGCTAAAACTCTTCCAGTCGGATGTGAAACATGGCGGAGCCTCCTCCTCTTCAACCTAGATTCTGCGCATTCTGCAAGTACACTTCTATGTACATTAAAAAAACCAGAGAAATGAGAGCTAGCTGCCTATTGCACATGTCGCAAAAAAGTGTCACATTACATCTGGAGACATGAAAAAAAAAAAAAACCAAAAAAGGAAATATTACGAAAAGTCTCGTGAGGACAACTGCTGTCAATTCTTCAAAAGAACAAATTCAACAAGTATGCACGAGCAGGCACGTGTAAAGAGATGAGCACAGGGACTTCTGTTGAACTTTTCAAACTATACCACCAATGAATTTACAGGAAAGTCATGTGGTTTGACTCTTGTGTCCATTGACAAAGAGGTTGGAGCAGTACTAAAACATTGCCTTAAGAACAAATGAAAAGGCCCCTATGGTAAGAAGAACAGGTTTTAACATTGTACATCAGGTCTATTATTATTGAAACTCCTCTCTCCGCAAGAATGTTAGCTTAACTCAGGCCACTTCAGGCCAAGACTGGGATCTGCTTCAAGCCGAATTCAGTCATCGCCATAAATTATATCTTATAGATGTTGCATCCAAATTCCAAACAAAGAAAAAAGATTAGCACCCCCTTGTCTTGATCTCTAGGTGAAGAAAATGTCATTATAAACATATTCATACAGGATCAGCTAGAAAAGCAAAATTTATTCAAGTAAAATGTAATAAAAGACATGTCTTGGCTTTAATTAAGATGCAGTTAAAAAGAAGAGAAATAATACTCTAAAACGCATAAAGGAAGTTGTTCAAACAAAAACTCGGAATAAAGCAGAAAAGTAAAAATGACCAATGAAGATAATGACTATAGAACACAAAAACACAACACTTACTGATGCCCCATTTCTCAGAGGAACGAAGAAAAGGCAGGCACCTTTATCCCAAATCTATGCCCGCCACAGCTGGCTGCACCAACTGCAACAGGCTTTGTGTGCACTCATCCAAGCATCATCCTTTTCCAATCAAATACAGATGAATTGATACATGGTGGGGTCCGTTTGGAACATAAGTCAAAGCAGGACCAACACAGTAAAAAGAGCAATGGTCTGAAGATAATTAAGTTTTGTAAAGGATAAATATTTACAGGACTTTTTTTTTGCTAGACTTATTAAATATAATTAATAAAATATTTTTTGCATTAATAAATAATAATACGTATCATAATCTATAACAATAAAAATACCATTTTTTTTAA
Organism: Ceriops zippeliana; assembly: GCA_037897445.1. NCBI lineage: Eukaryota > Viridiplantae > Streptophyta > Magnoliopsida > Malpighiales > Rhizophoraceae > Ceriops > Ceriops zippeliana. The sequence goes on along the minus strand of JBAPLH010000061.1, from coordinate 2,883,394 downwards.
CTATAATAAATGTTAATTTGTGTACATTTTTCACCAATTGTGTATAATGTGTAATAAAAAATGTGCCCATGTAGGATTTTCATTTGTGAAAGTTACTACAACAGAGCCTCAACTAATCATATTTGCCGATTAGATGATGAGATTTGATGGCATTTCTTATTGTTGCGTACTAGTTGTTGGATGTGACACCAAATTGTCATCATCAGTCGAATCAAATATAAAGTAAGGAACTCATGGAGACCTATGAATTCTTGCCATGCCATAAACTCTGCTCCCCCCCCCCCAAAAAAAAAAAAAAAACTAATGCAAGTGGCCAAGTTCCCATCCCCACCTCTAGCGAATCGGGCACCAAGCATGCGCCGAGATCAGGGTCTTGAGCTTGATCGTCTCGGGCTTGACCTGGTGCTCTCGGTTCCCGTCCGGGGCTCAACCAGGAGCTCAGCCCTCAAACTAGAGGATCTCACTTTCCCATAGGTCCCAGCATAGGCAACAAAGTCCACATTAGTTTTGGAAACTGAGCTCCTCCTACATCACAAGTCTAGTCGGTCGTTGCATCAACATTCAAAACCCACTCATGACCGCCTTTTTGTCAATGTCTCTCCACAAAGCTGTTGCTGCTAATTGGGTCCTCTAACAAAGTAGGTCATCTTTTAACTCACCCGAACAAGGCTCCATGTTTTTTTTTTAAGGACTGCTCGTGTTTTAGGGTCAAAACACTTGGCATCAAAAAAGTACTTTCAGGACCACATCCTCAATCTCCAATCCAGCGGACTTTCCCAATCCAAAACTACTGACGACTTACATATATATTATACATTGTAGCTGGTTCAAAATAAATTATCTAATCATTTTGATATACCATTTTTTATTAGATAATTTAATTAATAATTATATATAAAGAGTTTCGTTTAAATCGTAAATAAATTAACAAATGACCCTAATCTCAATTTATAAATAGGTAATTAACATCAGTTCGTTGTTGGCACCTGGCCGTCTCCCTACCTATCAGCGGCCACATCCACTCGTGTTAACAGACACGTCACCAAATAGTAAAAAATCACAGTTTTGCAAAACAGAGACAACTACAATACATTGGAAGAGCCAACTCCGGGCTTGTTTGGACTTATCATCGTTTTCTGTCCTTATGTTTTTTTTTTGGGGGGGGAGGTGGTGGGGGCGTGTTTTGTCCGGGGGGCTGTCTTAAAGAAGTAAGTGCCGTGGTCTCTTCTGCAGGGCCGGCAATTGGCAACAACACTAAATGCACGGGGAAAATAAAATAAATACTAATTAATGGAATTGAACGACGACTCTGTCAAAGGCATCGACGCCCCTCTTCTGTCATTTCTTTAATTTATATATATATATATATATATATATATATATATATATATATATTATATGTGTGCGCATACATATGAGCATAAAATTTCTCATTAGGGTTTGATTATCTAATTCTAGCCCCAAATTCTCACTTCCGTGACTAAATGACTTTGCGAAAATTTCCAATTCGAGTGACTTTCTGCTGTCATCCCGGTGTGCATTTTTTCTTTCTTAGGGCAATTTCTGGCGTGCCTGCTAATTGATGATTGCCATTAATGTTTTCTTTCTCTTGTTTTTTCTGTTCTTTTGTTTTCTTCAAGGTTGTTACTTGAAGTGGGTTTCGGTTTTTTTAACCCGGTGGTGAGAAAATGAGGGTTAACGTTGCTGCTTGTGGGAAATTTGTTTTGCAGCGAAGAGACTGAAGCGAAATATTTGAGAAAGATCGTTTCTTGGAAGTTGCTTTGCTGTGTGTGGGCTTTTTTGTTAAGGAAGGTGGGTGGGTAAGAGTGAGAGTGATAGTTCGGTTTGGGTATGAATTCGGTGCAAGAAGCCGACGGGGGAGTTGGTGGCATGGTGCTAATGCGGTTCATGTGGCCTCACGGCGGGCGAAGTGTGTTTGTTAGCGGTTCTTTCAACAGGTTATAAACTTTAATTTTTGTTTGTTGGTATCAGTTTATTATTTTGGCTGTTTGATTTTTTAAGCTTGTATTGGTATTAATTGGATGTGTTGTCCTTCTCCTCGGAAGATGGTCTCAACTAGTGCCTATGTCCCCTGTTGAAGGTTGCCCAAAAATATTTCAAGTCATTTATCCAATACCGTCTGGTTCCCACCAGGTATGTCTCGTTTGCTTTTGGTATACAAAAATTTGGATTTCCATTTGAAGATATAAATGCATTTTACTTTAACGTGTAAATAAGTAAGTAACTATTTTGCTAAACTTTTCCACTGCCTGTTAGTGCATTCAGACTTTTGGCTTTGTGCATTTGATATTATCTATGCAGTACAAATTTTTGGTTGACGGAGAATGGCTATACGATGAGCAGCAGCCTTGCTCACAAAGTGAGAATGGTATGGTTAATGCTGTCAACATTTCTGTGGAAGCCAATTACAATTCTACAATTAATCCCCATACGCCTATGGAATTGGACAATGAAGTTTTTAGACGTTTGGTGAGATTATCTGGTTTCACCTTTCTTCTTTAACTCTTTTGCAGCAGATAACCTTTTTCTTTTTCTTTTTTCACCTCAGTAGTTGCCATTACAGTAGCTGAAAACTAACTTGGGATCCTTGAAATTAACCATTATGTTACTTTGTCACACTATGTTGCTGCACTGCATTTATTCATTATTTCCTTATTGTTCCTTATTGAATAAACATTAGTGTTACTGATTTTTTGCTTTGCAATGCAGGTCAGCGTATCGAATGGTGCATTGTCTCAGGTGGTGCCAAGCGTGTCAGATTCGGACTTGCAGGTCACCCGTCATCATATTTCTGTATTTTTGTCTACACATACTGCATATGAGTTACTTCCGAAGTCAGGCAAGGTCTGGATCATTTACCAATAGACTTACCTTTGATGTTCATCTTTTGTTTTACACTTTTTCTTGAATTTAACGCCTGCAAACTACGCCTTTTTTCTCCTTATTTAATATATATAGCTTACAGGTGGTTGCATTGGACGTTGATACCCCGGTAAAGCAAGCATTTCATATTTTGTATGAACAGGTACTTAGTTTACTGAAATCTCATTAAATACATCGTGGGACAGACATTAATTGGAATTCTAATTGCCTATACTGCATATTGCTGTTGATATACAGTTTTTATGTTGCTGTCTTGTGACAAAATAACCCACCCTGATGTAGGAAGCATAAACAGTTGTTACTTGTTTGCTTTTTCACTGAATTATTCTCATGATATTTGTATGGAATAAAGCCTGTCCAAGGTGGTCTTAAGTACTTGGAGAATCTGATTAATTTATGGCTTGCAATTTGGAACTGCTCTTCTTTGGTATGGTTACATTCTTTGTGCTTGCACTAGGAGAACTGCTGAATGCTAGCAGATCCATATTAATGCAAAGGGCATAACTAGCAGTACTAGTCTGTGTTGTGTAGTTCTTGGGACTTATGTGGTTTTCTAGTCCTCCCTTTATGTTCCCCCTTTGAGTACTAGATGATTATTTTATGCTTCATATTGGTTATCATTTATCCCTTGCAATTTTATTAAATCAGCATTTCACTTGAGTTTGCAACTAAGTTTTTGTACTTTCATTTCAAATTATTGATGATGTTAAGAGTACCTTGTTGCTGATAAAGAGCTTTCCTACATATTGATTCTAAGTTAAGTTAATTCCAGGGAATTTCTATTGCACCACTTTGGGACTTCTGTAAGGGCCTGTTTGTTGGAGTGCTTAGTGCATTGGATTTCATATTAATTTTGAGGGAGGTATGTACATGTAAAATTAGTTACTCTTTAGTGAACCTACCAAAGCAAATAATTTTTATTTCATAAGCTTATAATTTACATGCGGTGGTTTTGAAGCTGCTATAATATTTCATGTGGTTTCTTATTCAGTTTTTTAAATCATTCCCATTATATGAATCTAGCTTGGGAAAAACATTGGTTACTGGAATTTGTCATTTGAATGGTATGGTAGGCACTAAGATTCTTTGAACTTTGAACCTAACTGTTTGGTTGACGTGTTCACATAGGTGCTAAATTTGGAATCCTGTTTCCAGTTTCTGTTTTTTTTTTCCTGACATTGTTCTTCTGAAACAGCTCATTTCAAAATATATATGCAAATTCAATTGCTGGATGTTATCATGGATGCTATATTTGGAATTTTTCCTTGTTAATGGGATTTAACAATGTGTTCCTATTAATCTATTTTAATTCCAGCTTGGGAATCATGGCTCCAATTTGACGGAGGAAGAACTAGACACCCATACCATAGCTGCTTGGAAAGAAGGAAAAGCATACATGAATAGACAAATTGATGGGCATATGAAAACAATTTCTAGACCTCTCATCCATGTATGTGACTTATCTTGTTTGGGTTTGCAGTATTTAATGGCACATGCTCACTAATAAATGGTTTGCAACCATCTCTGGTGCTTTATTTTCATATTTGATTATGATAAGAAATGCCTGGCGTGGGTTTGCTCCAGTCCTTAGACCTTGGTCTGTTTACTGTGCAGGCTGGACCATATTGCAACTTGAAAGAGGTTGCTTCAAGAATAGTGCAAAATGGAGTTGCTACAGTTCCCATTATCCATTCATCATTCGAGGATGGTTCCTTTCCCCAGCTACTACATCTTGCCTCACTTTCTGGAATACTGAATTGTAAGCCCTTTGGCTAGCATTTTAGGCAGTGGCATATTGATCATCACTAATCAATGGATTGTTATAATTCAGGTATCTGCAGGTATTTTAAACATTGTTCTGGCACCTTGCCAATACTCCAGCTGCCAATTTGTGCAATGCCCATGGTTACATGGGTTCCAAAGATTGGAGAGTCTAATGGACGACCTTTGGCCATGTTGAGACCAAGTGCTTCTCTTAGCACAGCTTTAAACTTATTTATTCAAGGTACAATTTTGTTGGCTGTCAGGCCGATGAAATTACAGTAAGTTTTGAGTGAAAGTGTTATTTTGATGTTTTTAATAGTGTAAACACTATTGAGACACAAATATTTCTGCTAAGCACCTGGATATTGGTTATAGTTCAGCTATATGCTTTAACTAATTATTGTTACTCATATTCTTGGATGGGTGCATTAGAAAGAGAGTAGCAGTTGATACAAGCAAAATTCCTGAGATTAATGTGGTTTAAATCTAGCACATATATGACCAAGAGTTATTTCTTGGACAATTGGACATCCTCTTTGGTTTGATGGAAGTCCTTTTGTCCATCTGCTGTTGCATTACTCATCTGAAGGTCAGCCCCTACTCCTTCCTTGTGATGTCTACTGGGCTATACAATTGGGGAATGGATCCCATGTTGGATGTACTTCTTCTGTCGGGGCAAGTTTTGATCCTAGGTCTTTAAGTTTGATGCCAAGAAACTTTACTAGCTAAACTACTTGTTACCTTTGCAATAACCCATTTAGTGGACAAGATTTGACACATTGATCAAATGGTCTATATTTCAACTAATGTTCGTCAGTTTTTTTTTTAATGCCGTTCCGTTATTCTTATATTTGCAGCTCAAGTAAGTTCAATACCAATTGTTGACAAAAATGATTCATTACTAGATATATATTGTCGGAGGTAAGTTGCGCTTTCACGTGTGATATGTCCTGTGTAATGGATTATACATTGTAATTCTCCTCTCAAAATGTGAATCTTCTTTCTGTGTTCAAGCAGTGATATAACAGCTCTTGCAAGGGACAAAGTTTATACACACATCGACCTCAATGAGATGACTGTCCAACAGGTAGCTCTTCCTCGTTCTCCTACCAACTTTTATTGAGGGCTAATTGAGGGATAATGAAACTCCATATGTCAGAGATTATGAGAAAGCCTTAAATTACATGCATTTGGTCAGACTATATGGGTCACTTTCGCTTTGCGAATAGGTCTTACATATTGGATTCCACTGCCTCACTACATGAATGCATTTGAACTAAGCTTTCCTTAGGTGGTGCTTTTGAATTTTCTATTGCCATGAAATATTGGAGGACCGTGCTCATGATGTTGCTGATCTCATTACACTCAATAAATTTTCATTGACCAATTGGTTAGGCATTGCAATTGGAGCAAAGTTCCTATTCTCCATATGAGCTTAGAGGCCAAAGATGTCAGATGTGTTTACGGTCTGATACATTGCACCAAGTGATGGAGCGATTGGCAAACCCAGGTAATATTAATATCATTTGTGGTTGAAAAGCAAAATCTTAGATGGTAGTCACTATGATGAGAAAGAAACTTCTGTTAGCTATTATTTTTCAGTTTGACATTGGGAACATCACGATAGCATTGTGTTTGTTATTCACCTCAAGTCTTCTCGACCATTTACAATATAGTATGAAGTTGGTGACTTTATTGATTTCAGGTGTTAGACGCCTTATTGTTGTGGAGGCTGGCAGTAGGCGGGTAGAAGGCATTGTTACTCTAAGTGATGTAGTCAAATTCCTGCTTGGTTAGTCCAAACCAACCAAAGAAATTTGCGCCTGAAGAGAGATTGCAGGATGTAAATGACAAAAAAAAAAAAGAAAAAAAAAGAAGAGATATTATACAGTGTGGCCATGGAGTCGCCACTTATCTTATTGCAGCATCTCCTGCAGTGTCATCACTTGACCACGTATGTACCATTGAGATTTATGTCTGTCATCTTTGTCTGTCTCATTTTTGAGAAATTTTAGGCTACAGGGGAGGCATGCGATTTTGCATAATCGATTTCTCGCGAGTAGCGTATTTTGTTCACATCCTCCTTGCCGCTATCGAATGTAGATTTCTTCGTTTATGCAGAGAGCATAGGTTCGTTACTGGTAACGTAACAGCCCTATGCTGCTAGTTGGTGGAAGAGACAAAGGTTGGTGGGTGTTGGGGGGGGGGGGGGGGAGGAGGAAATATTTGATGATTATTCTGAGCTGTAATTTTATTGAACAGTTGTTGGGAAATGAAGCTATACACAAGTGTAATTGGCCTTGTTTTCGTTTGTGTTTTTCTTTCGTTCTTTTTTTTTTTTTTTCTGGTGGGGGAGGGGGGTGGGAGGGGAAGAGGGGTTATGTCCACTTCTGGTTACCTTTTTTGTGATGTGCAGGAGTAAGTTTGTGTCTAAGGAAAGACAAATTCTGCCACTGTAGTCTATTATCGGTGGCGACCAAAAGTAACCATGTGGTGTGTTGGGGTGATGCAGAGATCACAGCTAAACTAAGTCTCAAGTGAGATTTTTTTTTTTTAAAAGAGTTCTAATATTTAACCATTCGGTTGAACCAAGAATCCCCAAATAAAATCAACTGGAACTTGCGATATAAAATAACTCTAAATATGACTATTGCCGGGTCCACATGTAAACTACTTCTGATTTTAAATTTTTATAATCGAATTTTACTTGTGTATATATATGTATATATTAAATTTCAATTTTTTTGAATTTATTGTATGTTTTTTTATAAAAACAATTAAATAATTTAAAATCGTCGGAAAGCTACAAAAATTCGAGCCGAGTTTTAACGAGTAAATTATGATCTTTCTCATCTTAGAAACTTGATGAGTGATGTCATGCATCTCGCGCGATCCATTTCAATGAGATTTGATTTGCACAAACGCCGTTGGCATTGTAACAAATTCAATTTTTTTTTTTTTTTTGTCTCTTTCTCAAACTGCTTCTTCTCGAATTCTCTATACTCGCTGATGAAAATCCCCAACACGGTCGGACATCAGAGCGGTCAAAATTCTCGGGCACTGGTTTGTTTCAACAATGGCGCGAAAGCCAAAACCACCAGCCACCATGGCTTCGAGAATTTTGGGCTGGAAACGACGGAGGAGTTGTTGCGAATGTTCGACGAGCAATTTCAGCTGCTCGACTTTAAAAAAAAAAAAAAAGTTTATTTTAAAAGGATTATATCTCAGAAGTAAAAATAAAAAAGGAATTTAGAAAGTCTTGCGCATAAAAAAATATAATTAAAAACCATTTTTTTTTTTCTTTTTTGGTTTGTTTGTCCGGACACACCTGAAAAATCCTAGGGTTAAATGGATTGCAAAGTGCAAAACAAATATTTTAAGGTTGTATGATGTAGCTGAGAGCCTCAAGGTAAAAATTGGTGGCTATGTGCCTGGGTGAAAAACCGGGAATCTGGATCGAGGGCCGGTCGATGGATAATCCTCTGCTGACATGTGTGGCCTATTTGCAAATGGTCTTTGTGTTGGGTTTGGTAATGGACCAGACGTTGTCGAGGAATTCAATAGGCCGGCTCAGAATGACGCGGTATTGGATTGCCAGGAAAGACTTATGGATCTAATGAACAGCAAGAACTGTTGTTCCTTCAGCGGTTGCTGCTAAGGTTGAGAGAGCTACCAGCTAAAACTAAGTCTAGCTCTGAGTACTGCGTGAAGGGCGTAAGAAAATTGCAGAAGGCATTGGAAAACCAGGCTAATGTTTTCGTTGTGGGAACAAATACTAATACCGGCCATCAATGCCCCAAAAAGCAAGCGTTAAATGTAATGGGAAGTGAAGCGCAGCAGCCTCAAACTGATGGTGCAAGAATTGGTCGAAATCTATGACAATGCATCCCGAATGCAGAGTTGACATGAGATCACGTTTACCAGCCGGAACTTGTCACCGGGCGTTTGGATTCCAGCTCGCATTGCAAGTGCAATTTGTGAGAACACTCAATAAATTGAGAGGGGTGGTCATGTTTACCCAGCAATTCAAATTTGGTTTTGTTCTTTGATCAACAGCAACAGCGTCACGCTCACTGCTAGAGTAAAAGACGATTCACCCCCTCTTTTGGGTTGGCATTTTGGGCCAACAATCAATCATCTTTTAAACTTAGTGGCAGTAAATTCAATTTTGAAGGGAAAAACTGCTGAAATCTAGGACCCTTTAAAGGTGTATGACTGGCAAAAGTACATAATAAGACCGTTCGATGTACAAGAATGGTAAACGCTGGCTTCTTGGATTGAGGACATTGAATGTACAAGCGAAGGGCCTCTCGTACACATAAATCCCACTTCAAGCTTTAAGGGGAGGAAAAAAAAAAAAAAAAAAAAAAGGCAAAGTGAGTCAGACATACATTCACCATCAAGTGACATATTTTGATCAGTTGTACATCATGAGAAAGGAAAAAAAATTACAAACAATAATGAACTATGTGGGTACGAGTGCCAGTATTTTACTCCTAATAATGCCCACGCATTTCTGTATATCTGCATAAATTGGAAGGTTGTGCAAGAACTCAACTGATCTTCAGGAATTGGACCATGGTTAGCTGTACTTGCAGGAGTAGACAACCCTTGGTTGGCATGCTTATGTCATCTGGTGAAAGGTGATTATTTATGAAATCTATAACCTCTGGGATGCTCTCCACACGATTGTCCTCCTTTTTTAAAGATGACATTGCCTAGAACATAAGTAGAGATGTACTTTAGGAGGTAAAAGGTGGGAAACAAAATGCCTAAGCAGATATTGAACTATATGTTGCCACCATGCTAGTCATTCCATCGATAGAATCGGCTTGTTATAAAGGTTAGATTCAAATATGGATAGTCAGTTCAGTGAGCAAACTATCTTTGGTGATTTTGACACAAAGTAAAGACCTACACCAATTACCACTTAGCTGATGGCCAAACCAAATGCTCTTCCACATCAGCTAAATGAAAACTTACACTGGTTTTTCTATTTGATAGAATAATCCAAGTATCAAGTAGCTTTAATGGGAAATAGCAAGCCATTAACAGGACAAATAATTTAGGTTTTGTCATCAATCTCTCTGCCACCAGTTCAAGTATTTTTCATCTCAATTGAAAAATTCTTGAGCAGAGTTTCAACCACTTATCTAGTTCCAAGTTCCAATAGACTTCAGAGGCAACTGCTTTTCCAACTTCTTGAGCAGAGTCTGCAAAGTGAGTACAAAGACAAGAGAACAACTTGTCATACCTGCACAGCAACATTAACCATTGTCCACGCCCTTGTTCTTGAGGTATCTACAATTTCAGCCGCATGACATCCAGTCTCTTGGGTGTCATCTTTTGAAGGGCACAAAGAGCTGTAGTGTCCATCCAGTTCACCAACACTTCCCATGGGCTTAAACTGCATAAACAGAATGTTCCCTTGATACTTGTTGCATTGCCTCAAGCAAAAGAGAGAAGAAGAAACCTGGAAAAAGAAGCCAGCTAACCCACCAATCACTTCCTGTGCATGATAAGGGAAGAAGAACTGAATCTAAAAGTTGGAAAATGGATTACTCATGCCTGCTCATTGATTTCATTTAACTGTAAAAGTACTGCAGCATAGTACTTCTTAAACAGCTCTGAATCCTTGAGAGAGTTTTGTCCATCATTTTGGCTTTCCAACACTTCATCATTCAAGCACTTCAACTCATACAGCAAAGCCTCCTGCAAGTTAAAATGTTCATGAGATTCTTTTTCAAATATCAAAGCCAATTTGGGCACCTGAAAGGATTTCTCCAAGTGGCCACTGAAGGAAAGCAATTTGTAAAAGTTAAAATATCAACTCAATGCATAAATGATATACAAGGGAACAATTTAGATTATAAAAAGTGCAACGACCAACCAAATGACACAAGTTGCAATATAATCCAATAAATGGGTATTACCAATAACTGATGCAGCATTCAGAAAATTTTCAAATTGAATTGAATATATAAACAATAGGATGCAAATGAAAACACAAAAAAAAACCCTTTTGTACCACTAATAAAAATTCAAGAAAAACCTAGCTAACAGATAGTACAACCTTTTTTTCAAGAGCATGAGTCAACTCAGAAAGAGGATGGATAGCAGTTTCCTGTGCTTGGATTTGGGCATGCAACAAAGGCTGATCATTTAATGCTTGTTGGGCACTAACAGCTTTTCCAAGGCCAATGTTATTTTGCACATCAGAACATGATAAATCCCCCTGGCCAAGACAATTCTGACTTAGAAACAAGTGCAATTACTCTTTTTTTTGGTAAACAAAGGCACAATCATTCTGCTTCTAAAATACATGAACCAAATTTCCAGCAAGTGGCTACAGCAGTAGCTACAAGAATGGGCATTAAAATGTGAGATCTTCCTACAAGAATGGACATTAAAATTGTATTCAAAGTATATAAATAGGGTAACAGGCTAACAGCCTCCAACAGAAGCCTAATGACCCAAAAGCTCAAGCAACTAGGCAACACAAGTACAAAAATGATATTTCTTCATTGACCTTAACTACTACAACAATAACAACCAAAACAAAGTCTTAGTCCCAAATTTAATTGGAGTTGACTATATGAATTTTTTCTTGCCATTCTGCTCTATTACCTGCTGAGTTTGATGTGAGTTGCAATTGCTCTAAATCATTTGGTGCTTCCTGCCTAAAGATTCCAGGTTTAACTTAGGTTACCCTCTCCTTCTTTCACCATCCACCTGGATTTGGTCTCCCCTCCATTGACCTTAACTACACTTGTAAAAGATTAAAGATTGAACACATTTGATAGGCAGAAATATAGAACTTCAATTGCAAGACTGCCGACCCTTGCCTGCTGTAATGAACTGCCAAAATGGCAAGTTGAAGGGGCAATGTGCAGGAGACCATTGACGTTCTCAAGGTTCTCACATGAGTGCATTGTCATGGAAATGACCATTTCCAATACTCTCAACAGACTTTATGTATTTCTCCATAAATGGTTTTGGCATGTTCAATTTACGTCTGCTCCTCAGTTTTGGTAGGCAAGTTCAACTTGTTTGGAGATATAACCTTTAAAGTAGATGGAGCTGAATCATTTGACTCCCTTCCAGGATCAGAACTTGAAGAAGTACATTCAGGAGGTGTCAACAATTTCCTCTGTTTCAGGTATGCAGCACCATTAAATTGTTTTACTTGGCTAACAGTTTTTCATACATTCATAGACTATACCAATAGAAAGAGATATATAAGATTGCAATTTTCAACAACAGTAGGATCCAGAAAATGAAGTGCCTAAGCAATGGGAAATCAAAAACAAGTTGCATTACATGATCAGAAGAATGCCAAAGAATTTCTAAGAACACCAACAGAACATTTTGAAGGTAACAAACAACATACCTCAGCCTTTTGATATTCAACCAGATGAGCATCAGTGCAATCATCATTTTCAGAAATCTGCAACTTACAAGCAACATACAGATGGGCACAAATTCATGTAATTACAATCATATCATAAATCAAGCAGAACATGTTAACAGGCAAGGATTAAAATTAGCTTTTTACTTTAGATGGCAAGGATTTCTGTCTCCTTTTCAGTGTTGCATCATTAATCTGATGGGTCCCAACATTTTTTTCTGGAGTAGTAGTAAGATCATGGGGAGAAGCTTTTCCCAGTTTAGTCCTCTTGATGGGAGCTGTTTTTGCTCCAGGACTGGAATGATTCCCTTTAACCTTAGGCTTGGCAACAATTCCAGCATTTTCCTCCACAGCATGCACAGAGGACTCTAACAGTGAGAGGGTGACAAAAATGATAGCAAACAATATCAAAGTTTAGCAGAATTCACTAATTTCTAACTATATCAGCTTCCATACACCATACAGTGATGAGAACCTTATAAAAGAGAAAAGAAATGAAGAGTAGCCAACAAGGTAAAAGTAGCCGCAAGTTATATGTTACATCTCAAGAAACAAAACTAAAAGCACTAGTTAACTAAAACGCATCTTACCTGTGTCAAAAGGCTTTTCTGGCAGCCTCAAGGACAAATCTGCTAGAGCTTGCAAGGCATGAAAGGTAGGATCTTCACCTACTCGAAGTCAACAATTTTTTTATTTTTTTGATCAGGGTCAGAAAAGAAGAGGAAAAAAGGTTCTTCAACAGAATGAAGGAGATAGTTATCTTGAATTTATGTTTTTTGGAGATTCTTTATAATTTTATGTTTCCATATCCTTAGCCCAAAGACAGCGCCACAGCCACATATTTTAGCAACTTCCCCTTTTCACTTCCCTATTATGATATTGTCTGATATTACTCAAAAGAACAAGAAAATAATGTCTAAAACAGAATCAAATAATGAATAATATTATGAATTCAAAAGATCTTCTTATCTATCATTCTAAATCCCTCCCAAAGTTAAACATTAGTTCTGTAAATCTAAATGTTAAGAACAACTTGAAGACAACTGGTATCATTTTTAGCTAGAAGTTTAACAAATTGATGCTGTTGATAAAGCCCTTGGAAGTAACTAATGGCTGCAATAGGTCAAAGATGTATATATGCTTTAAAATAATGACAGCTGATTAAGAAAAGAAGGGTAGCAACTGCAGAAGAATCTCTCGCTGCATCCTAGAAATTCTTTGTGGAAGTAATATCAACACAGCTTTTATTAACTCTGCAATGCCAACCAAAACTCTAAGAATTTAAAACACAAATCCATAACTTCAAAAAAACAAAGAAAGAAAAATGACTACCAAAAGGTGATTGAATACCCGATTCAGTGGGTAGCAGGCAAACATTTTACTCAATGGGCTAAAGAAGGTTAGAGTTAGAAGAACAACAATAACATTACTTGGCAGATGTCTATTGCAGTTATAAAAACATTGGTCTGATTAGGCAGGTGACAGCATTTGTTTGGACTTGCAAGATTTGGATCTGGAAAACCTAGAATTGTTTTTACTAGCATTCTAGATTTCAAGAGTCCTAGACTACTACTACAAAATTCAGCAAATTTTTCTTTAGGACAACAACAATAACAAAGCCTTAATCCCAAGTTTTTCCTTTAGTGAGATACTTTAATACTTGCATCACCATACCATATGAAATACTACTAACAAAAGAGGACAACCCAAAGCTATTGCCTCACCAGCTAGCTAATCAGACTCAAGCGAGATCATTATTTAATGAAGAACTAGAAATATATTTTCTCTCAACTTTCAACAGAACGAGAATGAACATTTGTTTGGCCAAAAATACATGTATTTGAGAGAACTGGAAATGTTATTAAGGAGTACAGAAATCATCGAAGAGAAGTATAAATGAACAACTATTAAAGGGCTTCAAATGAATATACTAGCATACCTTGTTCAAAGAAAGCTTTTTTACTTCTCTTCCTTAGGCCCTTATTAGAGGACCTTGCAAGTTTTATTACTGATCCCCATGTCAACTTTTCCTTTGATCATATTCACCTTCTCTCCTTCCTCTGTCCCGCTACATGCTTCCTTCATATCATCCAAACAATTGTCTATGCTTTCTTCTTCTTCTGGTGTCTTTCCACAGTATTTCTTCCCCTTCAAAGCTCTTCTACCTCCTGCATAATCTCCAGTATCAGCTTCTGTGCTTCCCAATCTTAAAGCACAACCGCCATCATCCATCATATTACCCCAAAGCTTTGCACTGATCATCGCTGGTCCAGCATGCTGAACACCATGATGAGTAGGTTCCTTATGCTTACATAGTGTCAGAGAGGCAATATAAGGCATCAAATAAATGACTTACCACCCTTGCACCATTCTGAACAGGTGCTGATGTCTTCGGTTTCAATTTTCGTGCTTGAGAAATTTTAAGAGAACAGCCTCCTTTTGAAGCCTCAGTCAATGCTAAAGCCAACTCACAAGCAACATCATCATCAAGCTTGTAAACCTTTGACTTCAAACTTCGACAAATTGGTGAAGGATACTTCTCCCCATTATCTTTATCACCAGCATATGAAACAGGGACACGAGGAGTCCGCTTTCCAACAGCCCAAACTAAAAGAAATTCAATGACATGACATAAGTATCCTTGCTAATACTTTGACAAAACATGTTTTTGGGTTGTTGAAGGGAAGAAGTGGGGTGGATGGAAGAAAAGCAATGAAGTAGATTGACAATTGATAATAACACAACAGGGGTAAAAAAAAGAAAGAAAATGGGAAATTGCTACTAGAATGAAAGTTCACATATTTCCATGAGTTGTGGCAGATCTAATGGACATTCTTACATATACAATTGCAAACTTAGGGTTTATCATGTTAAACCTAGCTTTTCATGTATTTGCTTGTAGAACCATGCATTGAACAAAAAGGAAAACTCCAAAACTTGATTTACCCAAAAGGGGAAAAAAAAAAAGAGCAGCAAATAAAAATGCATTCATGTATTGAATCTATCCATGTGCACATGCATATACATCCTATCAACCCAAAAAAGAAAGGAAAGAGCAGATGTCATCTATTAGTGAACCACATGTGGGCATGCACAATTGGTCCACACAAATATGCACAACAGAGAAGAGGGGTGCACCTACACACACAACAAAATCCTTATACCAGAGCGCCTCTTCTTCAATAGTGACAAGCAGCTATAACTGGCTTCAGTTGGTTGGGAATTCAAAAGATCTGCAACTGATGGACCACCAACTCCTTTGGTTCCTCTAGAACAATTCTGAGGCTTTTGAGAGACTCCAATGCTGTCACTGATTTCCCGTTAATTATCACTGTCATCCTCCTGAGAGTTGCAATCTGTTAGATTTATATTTTCATATCAACATAGTAGTGGTGAGCTAAGGAAAAACTTTGTCAAGACAACAAGGAGCATAAAATCAGCATACTTGGTATAGGTTAGCATTCCCATGCTAGATTTCCATTTAAAAGAAAAACATATTACCACATGACAACACCCTATAAGTCCATTAAGTTCAAATGATTTCCTTCCCTTGCGCCATTGTGCGAAGGAGGAAAAAATAAAATCAAAATTTTGAAAAAGAAAGAGCAGACCATGTTGGTGGCTATAGAATAGACAAAACATCAGATTCCACTCTCACCATATTAGCATAGTGATCAGTCATCATTGCTATGAATCCAGCTGCAGAAGCATAGCCCCTTGGAAGAGATAAGTATGCCTGAAAATAACAGTACATTTTTATTACCAGCTTCACCCAAAAAGGGCAATGCAGAATAATAACCACTTTATTTCACCAAATGATATGCTAAGCGATGATAAATGAGGAAAATGACCAGAAAAATTCTAAAAACACACATTATTCAGTTTATTAGGAATATCAAAGTAAATCCTTACTGTATTCATTGTATAAAGTGCTTCTACCATTTCCGCTGATCAATTATGCACTGTAGCAGCTACCTATAAACCCAAAGCAGGATCACAGACAAGCATGTACTCATGATTCATAAAATGGGTAAATCATGTCCACTACAAAAGAGAACTTAAGGTAGCTGAATCTCTTTTCTGTGCAGCCCATTTGTAGTGAAAATAAACTACCATAATTGCAAAATTAGACAACCTTCTCCCAGTCTTTCCCATGCTTATGATATGCCTTGTAGAAACGCTCAAGCTCTTCTTTGTTGCATTGGGGCCCTAACATGTCAGCCAACTTCCTCTTCTGCAAACAACAACAGCTAAAAGGAAGAAATGCTACTGAAATAAAGCTCTGCAGATCCAATGACAACAAAGAAGTACCTTACTTCAACGATTGTCATATAATGGACAGCAAATGCAATATTAAAACCAGCTCAGATTAAGGGAATCCAGAAAAAAAAAAAAAAAAAGAAGCCTCACCTTCTGCCTACTTTTGTTGCCATTCTCTCCACTTTTATTATGGGATACATCATTGATATATGAAAACCGCTTATTGATGCTTCTAGACTTTTTCGATGGAGCCATGAGCAACTGCCTCAATTATCTAAAACATGCGAAGGAAACATGACTAAAATTAGATAAATGTATACACCAACAACTGGAGACTGTGGAAATATACCTTACATATTGCTACTGATGAAAACCCCAAAACAATCAGTCTATGCTTGCTTTCAGGGTCAAACTATCCTTACCCACTACATCGAGAACATGCAAACTCAGATACACACACATGAAAAATGCAAACTATGTCATCATCAGTTTCTCCTCCATTCAAGCCCATCAAAATTAAAAGCTACCCAAGCAAACACAGCTTCTCATACAACATCACAATGGAATTCTAAAAGATCAATAAGGATGTTCCACGCATCATCATAAAAAAACACAACACATCATCATAGAGAACAAAGGAGGCTCAAGGCTTGTTTAAGGAAGGCAGCAACAGGAGCCAACCAATGGGGGAAATTTGGCGCCATCGGGTATATTACAATCGGGCCATCCAGCTCAGCAGACACCAAAAAAAAAAAAAATGCAAAGGGAAAGGCGCAAAAGGAACGACGGAGAGACGACGAAATTTGGGGCTGGGGGGGTGCCATAACCGCGAAACTTAAAAAATATATATAATATTTATAAAAAAAAATTAAAAAAAAAAAACAAATTGTTGGTGTGTTTTGATTTGATTTTTGAAGTATTATTATATGCGTGGGAGCGACCTTCCAGTCCCCAATTCGAGCAATAGTGTCAATCTGCATGGAGTGTTCTTTTTCTTTTTTCTTTTTTTAAGGGTCATTTTTGTTTTTTCTTTTTCTTTTCTTTTTTTTTTTTTCAATCAGAGCGAGTGAGGAATTTCTGTTTTCTCTTTTGAGAAGTCATATTCAACTATATATATATTTTTTATGATACGGATGACTTTTGTTTTCTTTAATTTTTTAAAATTTTTTGTGTGCCTACACCCCATTTCTAAATATAAACAAATCTAAAATAATTTATAAGAGAGAGAACGATATTAGGAACGAAAGTTGGAAACGAGACATTTATTTCAACTTGAGATTTGATGTGGCTTTTGATAATCTTTGTGTGACGTGACATTTATGGTTAAGGCAAATGTTGATGTAATAACTATGTGATTTTACTTAATGAAGAAATAACGAAAAATAGTTAGTTCATGCGACAGAAATAATGTGTAGGTATATTTCCAAAAAAGGTAAAACGTCGTAGAAACGGATCCAAAAATAGTGAAAATATTGTGAACGAATTTTTTATTTTGCAAAGGGTTTGGATTACGTACTCGTCCTTGTCAGTGGATTTTAAGGTTGTCATTAGTCTACTCCTAATCCCCTCAAAAAAAAAAAAAAAGAAAATTGTGCAAATACTAAAATTGTTAACTCAGTTAGCATGTTTAAATAGTTTCTTTTCTTTTTTCAAAGATTTGAAAATATCTTAATATGACAATAAATTTTTGTCTAAATTTACATATATATATATATATTCAAAATTAAAAATATTCAGTTAATTGTTTTTTATTTTATTTATTTAATACTATTTATTTAATTTTAAATTTTAAATAATTTATTATAATTTTTAGCATGTAATATTAACTTAATTTTTTAAATAGTTAGTTTGTAAACTTACTTAAGAATTGAATAAAATTAAAATTTTAACATATATTTTATCTATTTAATTATAATTTATTTAATTTATATGAATCATTTTTTATATATCTCTATTTTTTTTGTGAAATAAATACTTGTAATTAAAAAATAAAAAAGGAAATAATTTATAAGAAAAGAAAAAAATCATAAATTTTCTTTATTTTTTAGTAAAGAACAAAATATTTTCAATTATATATATATATATATATATATATATATATATATATATATAAAAATACTTATAATTTAAATTTTTTATTTCTGTTTAACAAAAATATTAGTCATAATTTTTTTTGTTTTTAAAATTATTATAATTTAAATATTTTAACTTTTTATTTTAAAAAATATAAGTAAAAATATTCTTTCCAATAAATATAATAAATCTATACTAATATAATTTGAAAGAATTCAATATATCAAATTTAACTTAGTTTTGACCAATTTATTCACGCATATATATATATATATCTTTTGCACCATTTGCACAATTTGTGAGGAAGATAATCCAGCATAAATTTAAACTTTAAGAGGAAGAGTAGTGCTAATTTATGGTGCAGAGAAAAAAATAAATAAATTATAGTAATCTATTTAAAAATCCACTCGTGCCGTAATTAGACGATTCTTCCACGCAGTGTTCATTCACCTATGTCGCCTGATCGCGCACTTCAGGTCCCACGTGGCGGTGACATTGAAGCTTCTGTACGATCCACTTGGGAGAGACTAGCAAACGTGTCATACTGTGGTTGGCCATTCCAAAAAGTGAAAAGACACCGCTGGCGTTTTTCTTATAATGTCAACAACCTCTTCTTCTTCCCCAGTTTCTTTAACCAAACCTCCCCACCCATTTCCTACTTCTTGCAGCTCAAATAAGAAGCATGGAAAAGGTAACTTAAATTAATAAGAATTATTTTTTATTTGAATATGTGGATATTATAGATTTAACTTAAATTTAACTATATATACATAATTTTGTTGTTAAATTTTATAATTAGTAACTGAAATTTACTTTTTTCATATAGCAATAGAGGGAAAGGGCGCTCGCTATATATGATACCCTTTGCTTTTGTTATATTAGCACATCGAAGTACATGCACTTTTTTTTTTTATTTTTTGGGGAATGGGATTCATTCAATTTCCTTTTAGTTTTAACGTCCAACCAATTAATTATAATCTAATGATATTAAAAATATTTTTAAAATTAAAAATTTTAAAATTAAATTCTAATTTGTGCAAATTAACAAAAAAAAATTAACTTTCAACAAGACGGTTGAATATATAAATCAATAAGATTTAGAAAGGAAAATTATTTTTATTTAAAGGAGATATTAAATGAAATTTTATTTATTATATTTAATCAATTACATTATTGTAAAATTTTTTAAATAATTTTATTTAAAAATAATAAAATTAAAATTAAAAAATTCTCTCAATTTTATCTGCTTTTTTAAGGTAGAATTGCGGACTTTTATATACTATTTTTATTAAAAAGAAAAAGATTGATTTATAATTTTTTTCTTAGAAAATATAAGCCTATTTTTAAATTTCTTTTTTTCACAAGTAAATTATTAGTTAGAATGGTAATAAATAAAATTCCATCTTATATTACTGTGAGAATTTTTGAATTTTTTATTAAAAAATAAAATTTGAAATTTAGGAGAATAATAAATATTTTTTTATTAAAAAGGACTATAAATATATTTTTTAAAAAAATTTATTAGTAATAATTTATATAAACTATTACATAAAAATAAATCGAATTTTTTTCTTTGTTTCAACTCTATCCATATATATATATAGACAAAAAAATAAATAAAAAGAAAGAATTAATAAAATAAATATTAGCAAGACATTCTGATTGTCATTATAAGAACCAGCCAGTCAAATCCAACATGCACGATTTCCAAAGGCAACAAAGGATGTGCTACTTCAATAAGTGTAATTGCGAACTGGTTCTTTTTAGCTAATTAATTAGTCGCTTAATCTCCCCATGGAACTTTGTCGCAAAATCCCACGTGCAAAAGTACAAGTTTACCCCTCTCCCAACCCACCCGACGCAAGCAAAGCAACTTTATTCCTCGCAATGCAACCGTGAAAAGGAGAGAGGCACTATCGTCATTTTCGTACCTACCACGTGCACTAAAACAATAATTAAGGCAGTCGAGTTTGCCTATTTATATTCTAATAATTTCCTTAACACACACTTTTATTAGATTTAATTACGGTAATAAAATAATCGTTTATTTTTTTGTTTTTGAGGTGGTTTTTTCTCTGTTTGGCGCGTACATAATCCACCGAATGATGTCAAGCCGTGTCTCTTTGAACACTGATCGTGTAAGAAAGAGACGGAGAAAATGATGGGAAGTAGAGATAGAAACCAAAACCCCCCAGTGCTCAAACGCTGTTCTGTTCGTGTCTCTGTTGTGTGTGTGTGTGTGTGAGGAGGAAAAGACAAACCCCAAAAGGAAAAAATAAAAATAAAAATAAAAATAAAAATAAAGAAAGAAAACAATATAATCTGTTCGTGTTTTTTTTTTTCCTCCTTCCATAGAGCTGCAGACAACGAGATAAGCGGAAACCACCCATGTGATCGGAGCCTCCTTTTGTGACTGTCCGGTTCCGGGAATTTTGAGGGACAGGACAAAGCATGGACCGGTATGGTCGGACCCAGGGGAGCTCGCAGTCCGATCCGTCACAGGGATGGACCGCTACGGGACCCGAAAGCGGGCTCGAAGGCGAGTTTTGTTTCGCTTTCACCTGCATTCCCAATTGTGCATCCAAGTTCATGGAATGTGGAGTGTGGACTGAAATCTTTTTTGGTTCTGACTTTGTTTTTCGTTTTTTTTTTTTTTTATGTTTTCTTCTTTGCGGTATTTGTCTGAACGCAGAGCGTGTTTGGCAGTTGGGATTGGAAGAGAGGGCATCCGGGTACCCGGAAAGACCCAACGAGGCCGATTGTCCCTACTACTTGCGCACTGGGTTTTGCGGGTACGGAGCGAGGTGTCGGTTCAATCATCCGCGCGACCGGGGCGCGGTAAATCCGCCCGATTCTCTTTGTTTTAGCTTCCATCAGGTTTTGAATTCACGGATAGTTGATGTTTTGGTTCCCAATAGGGTTTGGACTATTGCCTCTGTAATTTGAGAGTTTTGACATGTGGGGCTTTTTCTGGTGATTGAAATTGGACTTGGTTTATGTTAGCATGTGGTCCTGCTATAGTAATATTTGTGTAATTTGATAGTTTGGATTGACTTATTAATTTTCTGATTAGTTGATTTTGAAAGTTGAGGTTTGTTAGGTATTGGTAGCACCACGAGCCAGTGGAGGGGAGTATCCAGAGCGAGTCGGTCGGCCAGAGTGTCAGGTTATGTTAGGAAATCTGCGGTCCAGTAATGCCTTTGGTTTAGTCCAAACTTGTTGTGATGGTAAGTTGTAGCTTTACTGACTCTGCTGGTCTTCATTTGCAGTATTATATGAGGACAGGATCATGTAAATTTGGTGCTTCCTGTAAGTACCACCACCCTAAGCTGGGAGCTGCTTCTGTTAGTCCTGTATCATCAAACTATTATGGATATCCATTACGTCCGGTCTGTGTTTCTCTCTTCTTTTCATTGTTGTTTGATCTCTTGGTTACTTTGTTTGCTTTTATTTTTCTTCACATTGTTAGTTTACTTCTTGAGTCTGTAAGATTGATTTTTTTTTTTTTTAATTCTCGACAGGGTGAAAAAGAATGTACATACTATATAAAAACTGGACAATGCAATTTGGTGCAACATGCAAATTTCATCATCCACAGCCAACTAATGTACAAGTTCCATCACATTCATTGACTCTGCAAGTTTCACCTGCACCAACTCCGTTACCTGCACCTTCGTTATATACCCCAGTGCAGTCTCTATCTGACCCTTCATCCCAGCAGTATGGATTAGTAGTTGCAAGGCCACCACTAATGCCAGGCTACATTCAAGGCCCTTACAGTCCTGTCCTGATTTCCCCGAGTGTAGTTACTTATCCAAGTT
This sequence comes from Ceriops zippeliana, assembly GCA_037897445.1. NCBI lineage: Eukaryota > Viridiplantae > Streptophyta > Magnoliopsida > Malpighiales > Rhizophoraceae > Ceriops > Ceriops zippeliana. The sequence continues at coordinate 2,861,164 of JBAPLH010000061.1, read as the reverse complement.
TGAGTCCATATCCGGTAATTGAATATAACTTTCCTCTATTCTACAATGTCTTCTTGTAATAAACTCTTATTACATTCACTTGAGTTGTTAAACCTCTTGGTGCAGGCACCTGTAAGTCCAGGACCCCCTTCTAGTAGTCAGCTTGCTGTGGAATCAAGCTTGGTGTATAGAACAACACAATTATCTCCTTCAGCACCTGCTTATACAGGGTCTTATAAACCCATGCCTACTACAGTTGGCCCTTCAAGCAGCAGCCAGAAGGAACACTCATTTCCAGAGAGACCTGGCCAGCCAGAATGTCATTATTATATGAAAACTGGTGATTGTAAATTTGGATCCTCATGTAGATATCATCACCCACCAGAATTAGTTGCTCCAAAAGCAAATGTTGTTCTCAGTCCCATGGGTCTTCCTCTACGTCCAGTAAGCATCTTGTCAATTATACCTTTGTATTGCCTTAAATTATGCAATGATTGAATTTCTCAGGTGGTCAGGCCTACTGGTTTTTATATACTGCACGGTATTTATGATTGGCTTCAATTGCAGCCTTTAAGCAGATATTTCTGTGCATGTATAAAAATTATATGCCCAGTCCTTGCAAATTTCTATTCTCTCTTTCTCTCTCTCTCTCTCTCTCATGCCATCTTTACTAATTGTATTTCTCATTTCTTGGAAGAAAATTACTGAATGTTTTTTGGCTTCTTGCTTTTGGTGTTTGCCTTTCTGAAATTGTTGCAAAATTTCTGCAGTTTTACATGTGATATATTTCATGTGTAACAGTGACCACAGGAGTTGATAAATAGCACGACTTTATCTTGTGTGTTTGCTAATGTGAATGCATATATGCTCGTTCTGTTTGCATAAATGTTGGCCAGCTGATTACCTGTCAGCCATTCACAGTTTGACTGGATTAATTCTGGAAACAGAGAAGTGTTTTCTCATTATGCACAATTTCCTGTTTGCTTGTGTCATCATTCTTATTTCCATATTTTACTCTTCTTGCAACTGAGTTCAGAACCTTCTTCTCTTTTGGTAATTGCAGTCATATCCTCTTCATTAGTCAAGACCATACTCATTTTTGTTGATTGAGGAAGATCATTTAATGTTCCAAGAAAAAATCTGGTGCATTTCTAGTTTGCACATCTAGCAATCTTTTAGCTTGGTGTTATTCTTTCGTGTTTTATATTTATTTATTTTTTATGGCATATTCTTTCTTGATTGCTAAGAGTGCATAGATAGGTGATGCCATGGAAAATCCGGAGATCTGTCTAGTGCAATGTTATGCTAACTGTAGCTTTTATTTTCAATTATGTGGCTATGGTATACTGAATTACTGGCAGTAACTCTTGTGTAGTTTGTTTGGGACTTTTGTTTTCTTATCCTAAGCTGTTCTTGTCTTTAACTCATGTTGGGCATTTTGTGGTTATACTTCATCCTCAGAATAATGCAAATAAGCAAGGACTTACAGCTAGCAGATGCTGGACTGGCAGATTAAAAAAAAAATAAAAAATCATGCTGTTTGTTAATTGATCACCTTGTCACTATTCTTTTTTTTGTAATAAATTTATCTGTCCAAACTAAGTTGTTTATATACTTGTCTTCTGCCAATCAGCATGTCTCTGATGTTTGTTTGTGTTAATCAGGGTGCAGCCCCTTGCATGCATTATGCACAACAAGAACAGTGCAAATTTGATCACCCAATGGGAACATTGAGTTACAGTCCTTCTGCATCTTCTCTCACTGATATGCCAGTTGCACCCTACCCCGCAGGCTCTTCGGTAGGTATGTTAGCGCCATCATCCTCATCTTCAGAGTTGAGGCCTGAACTAATTGCAGGATCAAGCAAGGAATCCAGTTCAAAAAGAATTTCTTTGACCATGAGCACTTCTAGTGGATCAGTTGCTTTGGCTTTTTCAAAGAGTGGGCCTGCTTTTCATTCAAGTGCACAAAATTCTGGCCAGAGTCCTCGTTCTTCTTCTGGTGGTAGCAGCAGCAATGCTGAGGCACGCATCTCAAGTTAAGCAAATATATAAACAACTTGAATGCACTGCAAAATCCAGTTTTGGTTGAAATTCTTCATACTTTTTTAGTTGAAGCTTCACAAACAGAGGTTTGCATTGCTCAGCCATAATGATTCCACAATTCAGGTCTACAACAATTTAGCTCTGATAGTTTCTGTTCATATAGTCTTATCACCCTCTCTTTTATCTTGAATAAAATTTGGCAGACCCTCAAAAATTTAGCAAGCCTCACACAGCCTTCCACCTTTCTTTTGAATAACCACAAATGGATCTGCAGTTCTCTTAGGCAGAATTGCTTCCATTTCTCCAACTCGGAGCATGTTGTGTTTAACTACACTCAATCTGGAAAAGGATCAGTCTTATGTTATTCCCTACCACTCTCAGCTGAGGCTTCATGTCAACCTTTTTTACAATTTTCTTAAAGTATGGGAACAAGCTTCCAATTTGTCTAGAAAGAAATTTGAAGGTTTTCTTGTTCCCCCCTTTTTCTCTGGGGTTTATTACGAAGAAGAGAACAATTACAGAGACTGAAAGGAGGCATTCGATTGTCACCTTACATGTGATTAGATACATTGTTAGCTTGTGACAATTGAAATGCATGACATTGATACCGATAAATTTATTATGAAATGCAAAATATATGAAGAATTGGTCATGCTTGTATAGTAAATATTTCTTTTTCTCACTTCATTCGCGTGTGCGTATGCACGTAGCTATGAATATCTGTGCGCCGTTATTACATGTTACTGATTGATTAAAAACCCTTTTCTTGGATCTCAATTCTACTGATTCAATGCTCTCTAACTGGGGAGTAATGCGGGTGGATTTAGCCTCATCGACTTTTGTCGGATCCCTGCTTGCCTTCCTGTGGATGCAGAATGTCTGGTTGCCATTTCTATTTAGCATCAATTCTGTTAGATTGCCGTGGATGTTCTTTGGGACCCTGGATGGAATGCTTGGAGCTCGAATCTTGGCTTGTGTCAGGAGGCTTCTCGTTTTGTACGAGTTCATTGTCGTTGTTACTCCGCATATTCCCCCAATATATTGGATGCACTGTAAAAACCAGTTCCACGTTCGTCCTTGTAGCTACATGCATGGAATCTCAGCCACATGGTAATGTTGATTTATAATTAAGATAATTGTACCCTTTAAATGCCTTTATATTTAGAATCAAAATGGATAAATAAATAAATAAATAAATAAATATATATATATATATATATATATATATATATATAATGCATAAATAAATAATTATTGTCGTATTTAATATAAATAAAACTATTACGAATGTTGATAAACAGGTATTTTATAATTATATATTATGGTTGTAATAAGTGTTTTAGGGATTTAATATATATATATATATATATATATATATTATATTATATTTATTTATATTTTTATTTTTTTTCTTTGGGGGTTTGGTCTCGACAATCTAATATGTCCACCGATGACGATTCTTCCACGGACGATTGGTCATACTACTGTTTCTGATGCCGTAAATGTAACGGGGACCAGACAGTTAACATTTTACTGGGGTCAGCGTAACGCCAATTGATCAAGATTTTTTTTTTCCTTGAAATTTGGGTTTTCTATCCAAAAAAATTACTGAATGTGTAAAAAAAAATGTAATAAAAATAAACAAAACAACAAAATGTATAATGTTGTCTCATTGCACATCTCTGTTAACAAGTAGATACTATAAACCCCAACATCAATTCTTCATTGTTGGGAGCAATTTATTTATTTTTATTAAGGTAATCTTTGTTTTTAGTCATTTTAATTTTATTTGTAATAATAATTTTTCTTAATTATAATAACTTTTATTGATATTATAAATTTAAATGAGTCATTATGAACAACTTATATGGTTTGCTTAAAAAAAAAAAAGAATCTTTTTTAAACAAATTTTAATATCCTTGTCCCTGATAATTATATTATTATATAAATATATATTATTTAATAATAATTTTTTTTTTCAAAAACAATATATTAAAATGTATAATAATTACCTACATTTAAAAACTGGTAAGATTCGCTTGGTTACGACGCTCTTGCCATGGAATCCAACCCTATGTCCAACGGGAGATCCAACCTTCCTACGTACTCCATTTTCAGAGTGCTCGACACTCTCGAATATTGAAATTAAGCTGCTGAATTGAGAGGAGGCTGCACATTTTTCTGTTGGAAAATCCCAAAATACGACACCCACAAGCATCATCTTTCTAGCTCTCGATCTCCCTTCGTTCACTCGAAAATGGAAATCTCCAAGGACCAAATCGCTACTCTCCTCGATCACGACCTCTCCTCGTCCGCTCAGATGCTAGTAAGTAAAATTTCATCTCCCACTCCAACTGCCACTTTAAATGACTTTTTTTTTTGTTTTTTGTTTTTTGTTTTTTTTTTTGGCCTTTTTTTGCCATATTCTGAGTAAAATCTTGATTCTTTTATCTAATTTTTGCACAGGGCTGCTTCCTCGTCTCGTCTTCTTCTCTCAATCCCGAAACCAGCCCTCACCTCAAGGCTGAAAATCTGGTACCGTCACTCTTTAAGCACTCTTTTCGTTTTTTTTTTTATTTAAATTCAAATTTATTTTTTTCGACATTTTCAAATTATATTATATTGGTTTCAGATTCTTCTGGGCGATGCATTGTTCCGCGAGAGAGAGTTTCGCCGAGCGATCGTGAGTGCCTCGTTTCTAATTCTATGCTTCTTTCATTGCTCTTTTGCACAGTCAATTAGCCGTCCATGGATGCGAAAATCTCTTTTTTTTTTTTTGGCGGGGGGGGGGGTTTGGAAATTTTGAGAAAAGCAGAACACGTATAAGCAAGCGTTGCAATATTACAAGACAATTCCGAAACAAAGTTCAACGGCGTCTCGAAACTCCTTGTCCGGCAGGTCGTCTTCTCCTAATTCCTCCAACATTTCGGCTATTAATGAAAATGAGGTATTTTTTTCTTTTGGTGATTGTTTGGAAGAGTCGACATATGCTGACTTGTTTGCTTTATGCTGAAATTAACTCTTCAGTATAACTGTTTATGGCAGGTTAAGTTCAAGATTGCGTCGTGCCACTCTGCGTTGAATGAGAATAAAGCAGCACTTGTTGAGGTCTTTGCTTCATTGCTTTTCAGTTGCCCTATCTTGCTTTTCATTTTTTGTTTTTCATGCTTGGAGTCATCTTATTTGAATGACTGCAACAAGACTAGAATAATTGTGTTTGTACATGAATCAGTAGTTACCTGCGTGATTTTTGTGTAGTCGGAAATAGTTATTAACGATATTAGCTGCTTACTCAGATTTTATCTGGATAATTGATTTGACTCTCTTTTTCATTTTTTTCTTTCACTTATATTAACTCTAATTTGCAGATGGATGGAATTCCCAGCAAAGCAAGAACTTTGCCGATGAGTTTATTGATGGCAAAGCTTTACCGGAATTCTAGACATAATCGCTTTGCTATTGCTTGTTACAAAGAGTGTTTAAGGTTTGTTGAGGAGGACTTGTCATTTTGCTTTTCCCTTTGGTTTCATCTCTTGATTGGCTGCACACACTGAGCCTTTTTAACTACTTTTATGTTGATGAATTATACCTGTGTGCATGGCTTCTATGAATATCATATCCTCACAGATTGGTGCTTTTCCTTTCTCTTTTTTTTTTTTTTTTTTTTTTACCTTGTTGCATGGCTGTTTTTCATTTGGCATTTCCTTTTTATTTTTCCTTTTCGTTTTTTTTTTTAATCTTTTCTTGCATAAAAGTGCAATTGTTTGAAATTTCTGTAGGACAGTTTTCATTTCCTTTTGTATCTATTGGTGCTTTTTGGCAGGCATTGCCCTTATGTCATTGAGGCTATTATAGCACTTGCTGAATTGGGAGTTACTGCCAAGGATATTATTTCATGCAATTCACAGGTTTGCTGACACTTTGCCATATCTACACATGCAACACGGAACTGTCATAGATTTTAATTTGATGACACACTATGCTCTACATGCGTGGAGATTCCACTCAATCAATATATTCAGCTAGTAAATGTTGAACATGCTGATGCAATTAAGATGATATTGACTGGCATTGATCATTTAATACTTATCAGCTTGAGGCTTCAGTCTTCTATTGCAGGCTATGAAGTTGCATGGCTTGTCTTTACATGACATCTGAGTAACTTCTTGGGGGCCCTTGTCCTATGATTGCAGATTTCAAACAGGAGTGGACGGGCTTTTTATGATCAAATTGAGTCAAATCGTTGGCTCCAAGTAAGTATACGAGGAAGTAGTTGAGATCTGTAACCTTTATAAGTTGCTTCTTACTTTCTTGTCCCGGATTTCAGTCTTTAAGAAGGCAGTCTCTTTAATGACAATTGTGTTAAAATTTTTCTAGACTATAAACAGTCATGCTAGAGATCTGTATTTTTCTTGATCAAAGGTCCTTGATAAGAATTGAAATGTTGAATTATGTGCTTTGGGTATTGAAGTTATACCTTACTATTTGAACTAATTTGATGGCTATGGATGCCTAGAACTCCCACCTTGATCAGGAATCAGAAAATAACATTGCAGACATAGCGATTCCCTTTAGCCATTGAGTTGCATTTTGTTACACTAATTTTTGCTTGGTGTGCTTCCTTGTCATGTTTATTTCTGGTGCAGCGCTATGTTGAGGCCCAGTGTTGTATTACATCAAATGATTACAAAGGTAAAATGATGTCAGCAGATAACATGCATGCATGGACCCTGACATGCATATGGATGTGTTGTTTTTGGCTTTGGTTTTTGTGGAATGCACTGTTGGTTTTACTGGTATGGTAATTTAATTTTGCATGAACAACCTACTTTGTTGTAGTTCATGAAAGTTCTTAATCCTGATTTGCCATATATGATCTATGGTGATAGGCAATTTAAGGTGTTCTTTCTCTTTCTGATGTCAGCAGGTGGTTTAGAACTTTTTGGAGAGCTTCTCCAACGGTCCAAATAATGTACACTTACTACTTGAAGCTGCAAAGGTTGGATATGTTGTATTCTAGAGCATCCAAGCTAATCATTTTGCCACAAATAATATCTATTGACACATATGCTATATGTTTTAAGGTTGAAGCGATTATTGGAAAGAATGAAGAGGCCCTCATGAATTTTGAAAAGGTACTAGAAGTTGTGTCTACTCTGTTGTGCATTTTTTGACAAACTGGATGCACAAATGTGTTAGGTTTATGGTCTTGCAGGTCCGATCACTAGATCCATATGTTGTAACTTATATGGATGAATATGCAATGCTTTTAAAGATAAAGTCTGATAACTCAAAGCTAAACAAGTTAGTGCATGATTTACTGAGTATTGATCCTACAAGGCCTGAAGTTTTTGTGGCGCTGTCTGTCCTATGGGAAAGGAAGGATGAAAGGGGAGCACTTTCCTATGCTGAGAAGGTTAGCTTATTATCTACAGTCTCTTGGATCATCTTATTTAGGATTTTTGTTGTCTCACAAATAATTCTTTGTAATCAGAGTATTCGAATTAATGAGAGGCACATACCAGGTTATATAATGAAGGTAAGCAAATAATTTATGCTTGGTTGAATGGAGATTATTTTGGTCAAAATTTTTCTGCATATCATTGTTCCATGATATCTGTTTGCTAGACAAATGGTCGAACATTTCATCTTTTCCTCCAATCGTAATGAGCAGGTAGACTCTTTTTTATGCTTTTAGGGTAATCTACTCTTGGCATTGAAGAGACCAGAAGCAGCTGTGGTGGCTTTCAGGGGAGCTCAAGAATTAAGACCTGATCTTCGTTCATATCAAGGTGCGGCCTGTGAAGTTAATAAATGACATGAAAGCTTCAAAGTCCAGTTGCACAGAACTTTATCTTTAAAAAAAAAAAAAAAATGAGAAGAAAAGAAAGCCTCAAACTAATTGGTCCCTATGGCAATTCAGGTTTAGTTTATTCTTATTTGCAATTTGCTAAAATCAAGGAAGCCCTGCATGCTGCAAGGGAGGCTATGAAGGCTATGCCTCAGTCTGCAAAGGCTTTAAAATTAGTTGGGGATGTGCATGCTAGTAACTCTAGTGGCAGAGAAAAGGTAAACCTGTCAAAAATTATTCAGCATCTTTGTTTGCGTCCTTTCTTTTTAAGATGAAGATCAATATGGCATCAATTCATACGAAGCTGATCCTACCTTACAGGCCAAAAAGTTCTACGAGTCTGCATTGAGGCTGGAACCTGGCTACCTTGGTGCAGCATTAGCTTTGGCTGAGCTGCATGTCATTGAGGGCCGAAATGGAGATGCTGTGTCTTTGCTTGAGCGATATCTTAAGGACTGGGCTGACGATTCTCTTCATGTTAAGCTGGCTCAAGTGTTTGCTGCCACAAACACGCTGCAAGAGGCTGTGTCTCATTATCATGCTGCATTAAGGTTAGACATGTACTCTCTTTTGTGTAGCTCTAAGACAAATATAGGTGGGTCCTTTATACTGAATTTCTTTAAGGTGGCGTATGATTGGGTTTCCAAGCTAGCAATGCCTTTAGCCTTGGCTGTAAATTGCAGAATAAACCCAGCAAATGATGCAGCGACCAAAGGGATTGAGCGCTTGGAAAAACAGATGAAGGTTGGTTTTCTGGTTGTATACTTACTGTGACAGCCGCATTTTTACTCATTCCTGCAGTATTTATTATGGTTGTGTGGACATGAAAATTCTAGTATTGAGAAAACTATAGAAAAGAGTCGCACATGCAGAGGATGGTAGTGGGAACTTGAAATGGCATAGTACAAATGTTAAAGGAACTGATTTTGTATCCTCGTCCTAGGGGGTGGATCCAGATGCACTTGAAGAAGATGAAGAAAATGAGGTTGAAGATGCTGATGGAGACCAAGAAGAGACTGAGCTTTTGTAGAGCAAAATGTCCCAGAAATTCTTAGTTGCAACCTCAAAAATTAGCAAGCCTAGATTTTTATTTCATGAAGTGCCTTGGTCACGCAGGGCAGCGTGCACTACCAGCAGAAAAAGCTTTTGCTTTCTTCCGAAGGGAATATCGATGAGAGTTGCTGCAAGGGGAAAGGATCACGTTGATCACCATGGGCATCGAAGTTCTGCAGCATGGCGACTTTTTGCTTCTAAGTCAAGCACAAAATTGCTGGTTTTCAATGCTTTATGCTTGTCACTTCAGTTTTTTTATTTTATTTTATTTTAAAATTTTCCTTTTGGGATAAGTAACAGAGAGCTTTTATTTAAAAGCGCAAGTCATTGCTCCTGCAGCGCCATTCCAACAACCAAAAATAATGGCAATGCGCCAAAGCTGAGCTCGAGAAAGAAAGCGTAAAAATACCAAATTTTAAAAAGACCCTTCCAAAATTCCGAGCACGCCGTAAAGCATTAGTTCCGCAAAGCAGCATAACAAGCAGCATGAGTTCGATTAGCCTTGCGGCATCACTACTCCCGAGCAGTCAACCCCGAGGCAGCCATCACAGGACTGCAAAAAGCATTAAGTGGCACCCACAAAGACCTTCAAGAAAGGAGACTGCCTGTGACAGAATCCATGATATTATTATAAATGAGACACACCAATTGTCAATGTTGTCAAAAGGTTCAAAAAATGATGTTTGCTCTACCCTCCAGAGAGCTCTCTGACATTGGGCCCGAGCCAGCACGTTCAGCATCTTCAACGATCAACAAATCTGCCCGGATTGGGCTGCTTGTGGGATCAACACGAGTAGTGCTAGCGTCCCCGTGTGTGTGCGTGTGTTTTTTTTCTTCGGCAACATATATCACTGTCAGTTAGGTCTGCCATTTGAACTACTGGCAACATTTTCTAATTTTCACGCGATTTTTCCCTTTACGCAATTCCTGTTTATGCAAATTTGCCGCCGGTAATTTCCTTCTGCTTTTCGCCATCCGCATGTAGGATCATGTCCTTGTGAAAAATGCAGAGCCATAACGTTGGTCAGCTGTTATCACAGTTTGACAGCCAAAGAGCTGTTATTCCCAAGGGGGGCATAACCCAACAACGTCACAGACTCGTCCCTGCAACGAGAGGCATGAAGCGCTGAGCCACCACGGCCAAAAACGAAGCAAAAGCTTTGAACCCCCTCTCCTGTACATCACATCCATGCACAAAATCGAACTTACATGACATACATAACCACCGCACCAATTATAAACATGTTTTTCCATCAAACTAAACTTCCTTTTATGGAAATGCATTCGGTTCATCAAGTTTATGAATATACCATACTTCCTAGCCATGCTCGGCCTTACGTTGTAAATTTAAAATGTGTTGACAACTCAAGCATGTTTAGATGCGGCGAATAATAGAGTTTCAAGAAATATTAATTACGACAAATGAGAAATTATCTTCGTATCAATGGTAAACAGCGAACGATATGAAAATGAAATACATATTTTGCAATATTAGTTTAACCACACAATAATTTAATTCAAACAGAAATTTTAAGTGTTTTTTTTTTTCAATTTAAATTAAAAAGAATTTGAAACAAAATCGAGTCCTACTTGAACGAGGTCCGATAAAAAGGTAAATTTTGCTCTACCCGACCAATCAAAATCAGGTAAACTATTAGCGCCACGCAAAACGAAAACTGCTGTTTTATTATGGAGAGAAAATGTAAGAAATATCAAAAGTGGTGAATTCAAATAAATATAGTCAATTTTTATTATATTAAAACACATTCATAATATTTTATATATAATATAAAAATTAATTAGGTCTACTTAATTTTATTATTGTTAAATTTATTTAGTCAGGCTTTCTATTATATTAGAGAAAAATGGAACATGGACTCAAAAAAAAAAAAAAAAAGGATTAATACATAAATACAAAGTAACCAAAATCAGCCTCGGTAATCCTCATATCCATCAGACACCTCGTAAAGTTTATTACCAAAATTACATGCCCGTGGGACTAAGTCCGCTTTCTCTTTTTTTTTTTTTTTTTTGTTTTTTTACTATTCATTAATTAGCTACTTGGGGGCCCGATGGACTAGTTCGAGTTCATCAATCAAACCCATAATGCTCCGGCACTTCTAAGCCTTGGGATTAATGACCGATTAAGGTGAAGACTCATGACTTCGTTAGCTCCGCCCACAAGCTCACCGCCGATGAACACTGCGGGAGTGGATTGGCATCCGAGCCTCACAATTGCTCCCTCAATTTCTCTTCCCGGGGGCATCTTATCGATCTCATGGACCGCCGGGTTCACCCCAAGGTCACGAAAGAGGGCCTTGATGGCGTGGCACATGGGGCAAGTACTCCTGCTAAAGACCACCACTGCCCTCTCGGATGCCAATTGCTGCACCCTCTCCATTGCCAGAATAAACAAGCTCAATATCAAAAAGCCTACAATGAGCACAATGCCAATGTTAACAGTAGTGACAGAGAAAAAAGACGGCACCTTGAAGCACTCGAGGGTTTTGGTGTGAGGTGGTTGATCTCCATGGAGCCTCATTTTTATAGGGTTTTCTTCAGGCTAAACTGATTGCTTTGCATTGGCTTAACAAAGGAAAAAGATGACAACTTGAAGAAGCAAAAATGAGAATGTTCCGCATGATATTTCTGACAATTTCTAGATCACCATATGATCGTTACTTGACAAGCCAATGGATGTGTCCCACCATGAAAATGAAGTGAAGGATCGGATTCTGCATACGGAAGAATATAAAGACGCGTTCTTAATTTGTACGGTTTCACATTCCTTTTTTTTTTTTTTTAAATCCATAATAGATATGCCTGCGATTACTTCTACTTATACATACACGTTTTATTTTGTTTTTTCCCGTCCGTATACAGAGTTTCTTCGCACAAGTGTTTGTGTAGGAATTTTCCTTGACTTTGTATGGATATATAAGCATAAGCTGAGTTGGAGAAAGAAGTTGGATTTATCCAATTGGCACCTTTCTTTGATTGTAACAACTAACAAGATTCCATCCAATTCAAGAGAGGCAAGCGAAGAAAGAATGTTAGAGAAATGACTAGTTTGAGGTGTTGAAAGTTGAAACAGAGCTTCAAACCATGAACAAGGTGGCCAAATCTATGTAAGAAAATAATGCGATCAATGGTTCTCTCGTAATAAAATATCAGGAGTGATCAACAATTAGGTAGATCGGATTTGCAGTAAATAAAGACGATCAATATTTACCAGAGTTCAATAATTCTGAAATTTGTATTCTTGTTTCACTTTAGAACTCACTGGTATGTGTCACCTGTCACTTGGTTAAGTCTAATCGCAGGACGGAGTTCATGAAGCAGAGCTGATGCAATTTATTTATCCAATCCTTGGATATCTGCATACAAAATGATGATGCGATAATTGACCACAATTGATATTTTCAGCAGAAACTTTCCTTTGGATATAATAAATCGTTTTCTCTCTTTTTCTGAGAGCTAAGCCTCCCCTCACTCAAGTGCACATAGTTTTCGTCTATTAAAGCGACTGACCACAGCAAGAGGAGACAGATGCCCCCGAGGTCCCCATCATCATCTTCCCATCCCCACAACACCACTTCCCTAAATGCCAACCCTGAACGCCATAGCATCTATATATATATATATAGTTACATTTTTCTTTCACATGTTTTGTTCGGATCAATGTCATATCAACCGATTGACATAACTAAATTATAATTTCCAAAAGGAATTTCTGCCAGTTCGGGACGGCATGTCATCCAAATAAATGAATCTGCCTCGGCGACATCCTCTTTTATTTTGTCACCACAAAATCGATTCTTGATCATTCTGATTTAATTATTCTTCACGTATGATTGGCACTTTTCATGTCAGAGATGTTGCCACCTTTTTTTTTTTTTAACAGCAATTTCATTAGGATACTATTATAAGCAAACTAGGTAGTACAAGTTAGCATACCAGCTCACTGACGTGATGCTGGGACTGCGCACGCACTGCTTTTATTCAATAAAATCGAAATTTGTGCTGTCAAATGAGCTATTAAATGAAAGCAGCATATAATCATCCCTCAATGAAGACGAGCACACAAAAATGAACAGTCCATCGAACAGACGTACAAGTTACATGCACTCAGCTCAAAAAAATACCAAAAAGAAAAAAGATTATCATAGAATTTAATTTGGAATTTATATGCTGCAATCAAAGAACCAAGTATGTATGCATGAATGAACATGTATCCAAGTATCCAGCAGAGACAGAGAGAGAAAAGCCAGGATAAGATCATAAGGTGGAAGGATATGGGGGGGGGGGGGGGCGCGGTGGAAAAAAGAATGTCCACTTTATGCACAAATGATAAAGAAGAATGCGAGGACGGATCCTGTCATCACAGCCTTTATCAAGGGCTTGACAGTTTGTGAGGTGCATACAGTGCCTCTCCCATGACAACTTGGCTCTCACTTATTCCTCTCTCTATGAAAGAGAGATCTCTTCAATAAAGGCGAAGGCACAGAGGAACATATTTTATACTCATTGCCTTTGTTGCTGCTAACCTTTCTAGATGCGAAAGAGAAAGAATATTTGATAAGAACTGTCCATCCAATATGAACACAAAAAAAAAAAAAAAGGAAGGGAAAGCAACAAAATATACAAATTCCCTCTTCAATGCCAGAAAGTGGAACCACTTTAATTATGGAACAAAATGTTCAGTATTAAGAGGATAACACATTTGAATCATCTATTACTTTACTATTTATTTCATGTGTCGGGGTTGTAATTATTCTTTCCATGTTTTTGTATAAGCCGTTTACAATTGATTAATATTACTTTTGCTGTTATTATGGGATGGCATCAATGGCTAGAGAGATAATTATGGAGGTGCCTCGGTATTAAACACGTTTACCCATGAATGTGGAATCATAAGCGGAGAGAATTTTATTGTATCTGGATGGAATGAAATTAACAAAGAGTCAGACGTACATAACAGATCTTGAAATGGGGTCGAGAACTTGTGATTATTAATTGATTGCCAACCTAAATTGTTAGGGCCTCCTGATTTTCCACCCCCAGACATTACAAACATTACAAATTCAACGTAACAAATTACAGAGGATGGAGTGAAAAAAAAAAAAAAAGGTGGATATAAAAATATAAAACCCTTTAGACTTAAACCTCCAACTTCACTCAAATAATCTTGCTTTTGAAGCCAACCAAGCTGAACCCAATTTCTTTATGCGTATATGGACTTTGTCATTTAGGAATTCTCTGCATGTCTTCAAATTCTAAGTATTACGTGCTTTCAATTAGGTCAGATAGGTACATGCATTGTACATTCAAGTTAGTCTAGCTATTATATAATCTAGCCATCCAAAAAAAGAAAAGAATAGAAAAAGATAGAAGTGTTATTGTTTTATTATGGAACATCACCGACATATGTGTACAGGCATGACCCAGCGAAACTTTTGGTAAATGAATTTGAACTACTAACTAACATTCATCAAATTAATATAGTTTGAACCACCAAAAAAATTCTGGTTTTCAGCGTATGCCTATTTTGCTAAGGCTACCTATGAATAAGAATCACTACCATTGTTGTTCTGAAAAACCCAAAAAGAAAATAAAAATTATCAAATTAATCTGGTTGTTCAAATTGCCAACGATGCATAAGAATTGACCAAGGTCCTGCCACCAAATATCAGATGGTCGTAGGGATAATTTAATTAACCTCCAGAATTAGCATCATAAATTTAATTAAATTGATATTTCCTCTTGACAAAAGGAAGGAAATTATTCTCAACCACGTCATTTGCAGAAGTCTTGACGCAACTACATATTCGTGTGCATCTGCATCCATCACCTCCCCATATCCAGACGTCATCCTCCTATCTAAAGTTGACATTCCCCAATCTTACCCGTATGATAGTTTAACAAGGTTACATACACAAAGTCGCACGTACATGAAAACCAGCGGCGCCATTTCTGTCCACAAAAAGCAAGTGTACCGTAAGTTATAGGGTATAGTTTTGCTTTTCCATTTTACTGGCTTTCGGCACAAGTTGGCTCGCCTTTATCCATATAGCGTCTTCAGATTCTAGGTACAAGTAGATTAAATATATAGCTAGACGAGCCACATGGGTCACCATGAAATAGTCAAGGTTAATTTTGGGGCATCAATCCAGATATCTCTAGGAACCTCTACCCTTTTCATGATCATCCCTATGTTGTCATATATTATCATTGAACAGTATTGCAAAAATTCAAAGTATGCGCCGCACAGTTACCGCCTTTCCTCTATATAAGATCGTGAGGGCTCCAAACATTGGCACCAATCCAGTGCCGATAAGTCAGCAAAGAGTACCCTACAAATTCTTAATTTCCTCTCATATTTCCACTAAAATTCACAAAATAACTTTGATTTCAACCCACAATCAGATCACTCGTTGTTCAAATTTCGAAAGTCTTTATCCATCGTACGTGCTTACCTTGTAATAACATCAGATGGATCGGGTTGCGAAATTGGCATCCCAAAAGGCAGTGGTGATCTTCAGCAAGAGCTCGTGCTGCATGTGCCATGCAATCAAGAGACTGTTCTACGAGCAAGGGGTGAGCCCCGCTGTTTATGAGCTCGACGAGGATTCCAGAGGAAAGGATATGGAGTGGGCTCTGATGAGGCTGGGATGCAAGCCGTCCGTGCCAGCTGTGTTCGTCGGAGGCAAATTTGTTGGCTCCGCTAACACTGTCATGACTCTTCAGCTCAATGGGTCCCTGAAGAAATTGCTCAAAGAGGCTGGGGCCATATGGCTTTAGCTACAATGGAGCCATTATTTTTTATCTTCTTCTATAACCCAGTTTTTGACGATGGCGGCGGTGTAGGTTTTTAAGTTTACAAGTAACTGTAATAATAAATTACTGGCTTCCTTTCTATAAGTCCACAATTGCATGCCGATATAGCTTTTTCTATTTCTTTGCTTCAATTAAGTTCTCTCTCGGTCTCTCCTCTTTCAATCTGCAGGCTGGGATGCATGGTTTGAACGTTCGAGTTGCATCCTAAGTAGACAAAAATAAGGACATCTTGTTTTGCAGTACTGTTAATTGATTTTCAAGTCTTATTGTACATGAGGCCACACCGCCGCTGAATGTGGAAAGTCGATGCACTTGGCAGCTGCTCCGAATGTATAATGGCTGACGAATCAAACAAAATTATTGACGACGATGATGTGTGTATATATCAGGAAAAGCTTTTACAGATTCTGAACTCACTTAGCTAAGGGTCGCGTTTAATATTTGGAACTTTCATTAAAGATGTTACACTGGATCGCTGTTAATTCAACAATTTTAGCGGAAGTCAATTAATCTTTGTAGGTGCCCGTCAGGCATTCCAGGCACTCGAGAGTTGAGATCTCATCGTCAATTATCAATCACAAGCTATGGAATTTGTACTACTCGATGTTATACTCTACTGATAAGGAAGGTTATTCGTTCCATACAGAGTCATAAATTCAATATTTTACTGTCATGTTTGATGAGACTAAATGTCTATTTTAGTTATGCACAAGTTTGTGAGTAGTTTAATTCTAGTTAAACCCGTAAGAACGTTCTCTTTCAGTAGATTTGATCTGGGTTCAAGTCATTCGCATGGAATAAAAATGCAAAGAAAGGAAAAGGAGCATTGCAAACTAATTCATCAATTACTATAGCTATTCATAGCTCCTTCACGAATCATAATCTCAACCAAATTAAAACCAGATGTAAAGGAGAGAGATAGTGATCATGATAACGAGGAAGAATATGGGGCTTTAAACCTTTGAGAATTTTCCCTTTTTGCGGGAATACATCCACAAAAATAGCTTAGACGACGAAAAACAAAAAGCTAATCTTCAAGAATGTTGAATGTGATGGGTATGATTCGCCAATAAAATGACTTCAGCTTCAAAACAATTGGAGTTTACATATTCGCCCCAAACGAAATTATCAAATCTTAGTTCCAGTTTATCTCATTTTGATTAAATCGATTGTCTAAAATCAAGGAAGTGGAAGCGCGGGAGTGTCCACGCAGCCTCCCCGCATCCTTCACGCGTCAATTCATTTGTGGGTTTAAGGCAAGACGTTAATTAGCTGTCATTAAGTATCATTTAAGACAGCAATTTCGGTGGCACGACGTTAATTAACTATCATCAAATATCACTTTAGGATAGCAATTTTGGGTTTCCATGGTTGTCCTTTTTTTTGTTTTTTTTCCTTTCAACAAGACTTTCTATCACCCAGAGAGCGAGGGAATTTTTCAAGTAATCATTAAGAAGCAGAAATTCAAGGGAGGTAGAAGAGTCTCTGCATGTCTCAACTCATCTTTTACATAAGTCAAATTAACTTTATGTCAAATACAAGTGAGAATAACAAATTTTAATTAGGCTTAATTGAATCTTGAAAAAAGAACAAAATATATGTGTGATTTAAAATGAAAAACACCTTAATTCAAACATGAGATGCCAAAACAGAAAAGAAAAGAAGAAAGGAGTGATACTCCAGCTTTTTTACGACGACATACTATTATTGCTCAAAAAGCTCGCAAGCTAGATAAGCAAATATTCTTATTGTCCATGGTGTCGATTCTTCAATGGAATTTACTCCTTTCTATCTTAAACTGAAGAAAGTTGTTGTGATTGATATAAAATTATCTGAATTCTTAGTTTTAAATTTAAGATTCAAATTTTCTCCTAACCAAAAAGAAGAAGAAGAAAAAAAGTTGTTACGTGCCCCCCCCCCCTTTTCACAATTTCATGCACGATTATTCTTGTCATCCTTTAAAGAGGACACTAAAAATATAAACATGAGCGTGGGTTTTCAGTCGCACTGATAGCATTCATGGATTATTCATGGCTCAATTGGCATATTACTGTAAACGATCAAAGGATCGCTAAAAGGCATTTGCTATGATATTTTTACAGAAATTAGCGACACACACGATTACGAGCGACTGACCGAGCGGTGCTGCATACTTGGGATGAGTAAAAGCAACAATAGAGGCAACACACTTGCCAACTCGCACACAATGGGAAATGGGAAAATGCCATAAACACATTAGCAAATTTTTTGAAAACAAATCAAATCAATCAGGCAATCAATTATCAACTGAATTATTATTATGTAGGGTCAACATTGCTACAAAGAAATCGTACTGTTTTTCCTTTTTTTTATTAAAAAAAAATGATGAGCAATTATTCATAGCATCCTTAACCAAAGGATATACCCAAAATCGTTAATTAAATTACAAGAACCTGGCAAGGATGTATGCAGAGCATAAAAAGCCGCGAAAAAACCAGCATGCACAATCCAGTATAGTACGGCACACCTAGCCCAAGAACAAGGGATCCCTGTACATTCAAGGCCAGCAAAACGTATGAAATCGAACTAATATTAGCCCAACTTTTTTGTCAATTTGCTGAAGTTGCCGTTACTTTGATGTTTCAAAAGTTGTGCAAAATGTTTTCTTTTTTCTTTTTATAATTTGGTTTTCTAAAATATTTATGGAAAGGAAAATGGAGAATGAGCGTCGAGGAATGTAGAGCCGAGGTAAACGGGTCAATGTTCTGTAAAAGGAACAAGCGGTTGAAGGTCAGATGAATTTTCGGTGTTTAACATTCTGACGATCAAGTCAATCAGAGAATCTGTTTGTGGTTTCTCTCTGCGGAAAAAACATACCTAAACGCCCGTCGTCATCGTTGGAACTGGAATAGATCCAATTTCTGCAATCATTGCCTGTGGTCAAAAGGAACGTAGCCCAATTGGCTAATTGAAAGTTTTATGTCCATTAATCATTTAACTTCATCACTTCTTTAGACAAAAAAAATTTTAAAAAAAAAAAAAGAAAAGAAAAAGGGTATATATTGTGCACACTTTAATTTGAACCCAAACTATCAAAAAAAAAAAAAACTTTTTAAATTTGAATAAATCCGAACGCCAACAAAAACAATAACGTGTTCGACTCCTGAAACTTGCTTGCTCACTTCTAATTAATTTCCTTTTCGATTACTTCGTTGCTTAAATTAAAGGGGTCTCCCTGCTATTTGTACACAAACATGGGTAAGTTCGGATAGCACTCAATAAAAAATTAGAATAAATTAAGCCCTAATCTTATTGTATGTCGTGCCCTCCTCATATCCATCATCCAATGATGTAGCCTAGCCTCGTATTTCAGCGTCTCCCTGCTTTTCATCTTCTTTCGACAAGTAAGACGGCTGTGTCGTCCACACAGCTGGGCCGTTGCCTCGTAATTTGAAACAATGCCTCAAAATCACAACTTGTCATTTGCTGCGAAAGAGACAACGAAGACATGTCATGGCTCTCACTCACTGTCACGGTATTTCCATTTTGCTCTTCGTCCGGACCCTTTTGTCCATTTGTTGGTTTGACGTGTTCTGATGCAGGACACGCATGATTTTTTTTATATTATTTTATAAATTATATTGTGATTATTATTTATTTATTTATAATATTTCAATTTAATTACCAAATCAATTAAATTCTTATATTATTTAATTTTTTATTTTGATTTTTAAAATTTTTAATTAAATAAATAATTTTCATTATAAATAATTACATGAATTTATTAATTAAGATATCTCACAAACAATAATGTTTTGTGATTTTTTTTGAAATTTATTTGATTTTTTGATGAATTATAATATTTTATTTTAAAAAATTAATTGGGTGTTCATTTTTTATATTTTAATTTTACATTAAATAATATCATCATTTAAATTTATCTTATTTAATATCGTCTGGGGGTGTTTTACGCCTCCGTCCCATTTAAGTCAAAGCTCGGTTTTAACCAAACCGAGGTTAGTCCTATCTGATTAGACTACCAAAATAAGAAATCATGTATACAAGTTCCATTTTTCTTGACCGTGCTTTTGTGAACCGGACCAGACTGTCTCGCCCGACTGGGTTGAGAAGGACCGAGGAGTTTTGTTAGATTGCCGACATGTGGGGGGACTTCGCCTGTGTACCCATGCGCTATTTTGAAAGGACCTGCAGGGGATGTGGATCGTATCACTGTGAAAAATACGGCATCGCGATTCACTGATCGGACGGCATTCTTAGCAGAATATTATTAAAGCTACGTTGGAAATTATGGTTGCAGTTTTAAAATTTCCTATTTTGAATAAAACAAAGAATTTATAAAATCTATGTTTTATTCAAAATATGAGTTTCATAACATTTGATAAGCTCCGAAAATGTACCATAACTTAAGCCTGAGTTTGGAAAAGACTCAATTTTGGCGCACCTTGGAAACATATTATTTCAAAAGAAGCGCACCCCAATTTTTACAAATATTTAAGGCAAAAAAAAAAAATCCTTTATTTAGTAAAATAATTACAATTTCAATAATATGTTTGTGATTCTTTTTTTTTTTTAATTTCATCTTAAAGTTTCTCTCAAATGAGCTGAAGAGTCAAAAAAAAAAAAAGAAAAAAAAAAAAGAGAAAAAGGGTAAAATGAATAACCCATCTCGTCTAGTTCTATTCTGTGCCTTGTTTCTTGTCGTTTTGTTTGCTTACGCTTTGATGGCCGAAAGTTCATTTTATAATTGTCGAATGCGTGAGGATTTTGCAATTTCCTTGTGGCCGGCAAAATTACATTTTTGTACTGTTATATCTAATTGAAATGTTTAAAAATGATAATCTTTTTTTATGTCATTATTTATCAAAGCATCTATTTTATTTAAATTGATTTACAGTTTATCAAATACTAGTCTTCTTTTTTATTATTAATATTCACTAAAAAAATTATTTTTTATTAAATAGTCAATTACTTATAACAGGAAAATTTAATAATAATAATAATAATAATAATAATAATCTCAAATAGGCTGTAATGAACATTGGATTAGAGGACAAAACCAGGGATTGCATCGCGCCAACGCTGTCCGTTTTCGTGTTATAAAGTTGACCGGACTTGGGTGTTGGTTGCCTCATGAAGCACGTGAATAAAAACAACTTTTCCAGATTAATGCGTCTTGAGTCATTGGCTGTGGCATCCCAACTGTAAAACGTACGACCTATCCTTTGCACGAATATTATATTACGGAAAAAATTCAGTGGTACAGTAACATCAACGCGATGGACAATTATTACTATGATATAATTTGATAATTTTTTTAGTGAATTTAATAAAATAAAAATAATATATATGGGTCGTTGAATGGACTGCACGTTTTCTCATTACATTGCAATGAAATCAAGTCCGTTGTATTATTTCTCTTATCATTATTATTATTATTATCAAAAAATTGTTAATAATCAAACTAATATCTGACGAAATTTTTACCAATAATAATAGTCAAACGCCCTATGAAACTGGATTGGTCGGGCAATAACATTTATGACCAATATTGATCTAAGCAATTATATTTTCTTATTGTTTTTTTTTCTAATTAATTGGATTAAACACGTAGTATTTTTGTTTATGGTGACTTATTTATTTATTTTTGTTAGGCCACAGAACGCATTTTCTCACAAAACTATAATAATTTTGTGAAATGCGAAATCTCGCATAAAAAAAACCACGTAACAATTCACTCCCGACGAGATATCCCCGCGAACCATCCATGCAGCGGGATAAGGAATTACGTTTTTACAAAGATAAAAATGCACACTTTCGTACAGCAACAAATTATTTATTGTATAATTAGTAAGCTGAAAATGCAAAACAGGTGGTCATCGTTGATTGGTAGCGCAGATATTGTTGGTCAGATAACTGTAGCTTTGCTTTGTCGACGAAGCAAGCTGGTAGATCTCTGTAAGTAACGTGATACATACAGGAGGGCGGCAACCATTACCAATCACAGGCATTCCAATTTAAGGAAATCTTACTGAAAAATGTGTGTGCAGCGATGAAGGTGGAAATGGAGCTCCAAGCTCCGTGGAGATGTAAGGACATTACGAGATGAAAAAAAAGAAAAGAAAAGAAAAAGGAAAACAGTATTGTTGTACGGGGAATTTACGAGAGATTAGAAGTTGGTATTATTATATTTTAATCTAAAATTTTTAGGTATTATATTTATAAGTTTTTTATTTATACATTATTTATTATTTTTTGATATAAAAGTTTTTAATACACTAATTAAGTCGAGTGACCAAAAGGCTAGAAACTTGGGAAACACATGGGCGGTGGAGATAGTGAACCCATAATAAGAAAAAGGTAACAAATCACCCTTTGAGAATTGCTGTTTTGGGTTTTTGCTTCATTTTTCTTTTCTTTTTCTTTTTCTTTTTTGGGTTACTACAACTACTAACTTCTTTTAGCACTAATAGATGAAAATTGATAAACATATATATAATTCTATCAAATATTTTAATGGGTATTTGAAATTATGATTTCATAGTACAAATAAATATTTTAAGCCTCTAAATTACAATGATCGGTGGTATCAAAATTTTTGGTTAAGTAGGCAAAGCATGATCCATTTCTCTGTGGAAATACATTTAATGGATTTCTTAGTGGACATACCACGCAACGTCTTTGACAAGCCACTCTCTCTTCACATAACTGTAAAAAGTAATCTTACAAAATTAAATTATCTATGCAGTATTCAGGAAAAAAAAAACTAATGAGAAAAAATTGATCTAAAAAATTTTAAATCATCTATGTGATGATTAGAAAAGAAAAAAAAAAAGAAGTAGCAATAAGAAAACAGAATTCATGAAATTCTACGTTTTTCAAGAGATTAAAATTTGAACAATTGTAACATGTGTTTTGACTCCAAGATTACAATTTAATTATTTGTTCCGTATAAGAGAGAGAGAGAGAGAGAGAGAGAGGATTTAAATTTATTTGTGAAAATTTTCAAAGTCATAATCCAACCACATCTAGCAGTTGGCACCTGGCATTGCCGTTGCCATTGCAACTGAACGCGGTCAGTCGGTAACCCCTTAATATATTTATTTAATATTATAATTAATGGAAGTAATTAATCCTTCCAAAAACGCCAAAACCCACAAAAGCGTCCTGTCTTACTGCCGCCCACAACGGTCTTAATAAATAAATAAAAAAAAACACCTTTTTTTTACCAAAAATAAATAATAAAAAACGACCACTTTTAGACAAATCAATTTTAAAATTCCCAAAATTCGTACTACCAACGCGGGAGTTTCTCGGGCGTTGGATCAACCACCATGTCGTCATTCCACGCTGGTCGACCTTCAAATCCAACGGTCTGAAATCCCCACCCCACAACTTCCTTTTTATTACACAATTTTTTTTAAGCATGTGTAAAGAATGTACATCACAAATGTGGAAGCACATCGCTTGAAGTGGGGCCCAACCCCGACAGTATGATGTTTACTCCAAGGCGTAATTTCTCTTTTTTCAAGGGTTAAAGAGTAAAAAGTTAAAGCTACTTGGGCATATATATTAAAAAAACAAAAGTCATCGATGCCATCTTCGTGCATTATTCCGATATATATTTAATTTTTCTCCTTTTTTGTGTGTATTAATACGACAAGTCCATCACAATTACCCGATAATTAGAATTATTTTTATTTTTATTTTTATTTTGACCCCAAAATTCTGTATTTATTTGCTCAATTACTTCTTTCTAAATTGATTTTTTTTTTTGAGCTTTTCTATTCCTTCTCTTTGTTGCTTGCTTCCACCACAGTTTCTTCGATTTGTTGATCTAATCCTTAGGTGGTCTCTTGCGATCTTTTTCTTCAGTGACAACTAAAGATCCTAGAGGGAGAAATTGTAGAGAGAGAAAGCTAAAGCACAAAGTAAAGTCAGTGACGTGGTACTGAATTGCATCAGATGTTTTGAAGAGTGGGTTGCTAAAGTCTCCGACTTTGGGATTTTATTGGTGTTTGTTTTTCTGGGGTTGTGTTTTGTGTGTCGTATTAAAAATTGATGCTTCTGGGTCGGGTTTAATTTGCTTGGATTTGACATGGGTGGCTGCTTTCCTTGTTTTGGATCATCAAACAAGGAGGGTAATGGTGCTGTTAAAGAAGTAGCCAAGAAGGATTCGCTGAAAGAAAGCTCAGTCGCTCAGTCACATCATGTAGGCAGAGTTGGCTCAGGTAAAAGATTATATCTTTGTGGAATTATTTTGGTGATGTTCCCCCTCCCCCCCCCCCCCCCCCCCCCCCCCCACCTCTAAGATACGTTTGATTTGCTCTTTGTGTTGAATCATAGTTTTTGTGGTATCATTTTTCGAGTGCTGGTTGTGGCTTGCCCGTAGAATTTGTGGCTACTTTGATCCATCTTATATAATGTTGGTTTGCAAGAGTGGAATCTTTAGCTGCCAACTTAACACTTATTTAATGGATTGCTGAGCTGCAATTTTTCTTGTCTGTGATGTTTGATTTTCATCTTAAAACAGTCGTGGCATGTTTTATTTTGGAGATCTGCTTTTAGTTTAGTGATAATTATGACTTCTTGTCTATCAGAATCGTTAAGATTAAACAGAATCAGATGCTGTTAACTGCATTTCAGCTCGAGATGTATAAAATTCCCATTGATATAAAATTAACTAAAAATTCTCAAATTTGCATGTATGGTGATTTCTGCGTCTATGGAATAGGTGGTGCTGTGACTTCAATTCCTTTGAATTTAAAGGCATATTGTTTTGGTCCAAACTATTAAGAACTGTAGGCGGTCTATATTGCTGGACATCATTGCCTATTCTGGTGAAATTTTGGATTCTATTGAAGAGCCCGATCCAGCAAAAGTTCATCTTATTCTAAAATGAATTTGAATGGACTTACCGAAGTAGCTCTTGCATACAACTATTCCTATATGGCTGCTGAGCACAATTTCATAGTGTTCCAGAGCATCTCATAAAACTTGCAAACAAGTTCTGTCATATGCTAATCTCTTTGTACTGTTAGCTCTGTATAGTGTCGTAATGTTAGCAACACATCATGAATTTATTGCAAAGTTCTAGCTGATCCATTTTTTCCTCCTCAATTTTCCATCTCCGCTTTTCTAACTTGTTTATGCATGTAGACAAATCAAAATCTCAGAATGGTTCTGATCTCAAGAAAGAGGCATCAATTCCAAAAGATGGTCCAACAGCTCCTATTGCAGCCCAAACTTTTACATTCCGAGAGCTAGCTTCTGCTACAAAGAATTTTAGACAAGACTGCCAGTTAGGTGAAGGCGGTTTTGGGCGTGTTTACAAAGGATGTTTGGAGAGCACGGGACAAGTAAGTTGTGCTTATTTGATGTTGATGTGCTAGTTATATACTTCGAAGAATGAGTGCAGCTAATTTTATGCTCATCGACATTATACTTATATTCACTGAATACTGAACTTGGTTTTATGTGTCTTCTGAATTTCCACTCATTTTGATGATTATTGATTCGTTGGATATATATTTTCAGGTAGTTGCTGTGAAACAGCTTGACAGGAATGGCCTTCAAGGTAATAGAGAATTTCTAGTGGAGGTCCTGATGCTTAGCCTCCTACACCATCCAAACCTTGTCAACTTGATTGGTTATTGTGCTGATGGGGACCAACGCCTCCTTGTCTATGAGTATTTGCCATTGGGATCACTGGAGGATCACTTACACTGTTAGTACCTAATCTGTATCTAATTTGATCCATGCTACTCACCGAACCTCTTTGTCCTATGTTGAATATACCATGCCAATGCATCACACAGAAGTGACAACTTATTTACTGTTTTTGCTGGACAAATATCGTTTATCAAGCTATAATCTATAGCTTTTAATAATATAGCAACATCATTTATTCATGAAAGCATCTATGATTAGAGTCTTTATTTAACTGTCAACATATCATGCAGATGCCATTATTGCTTTACTTAATTTCATTGAATGTGTGATTCTCTGGAAGTGTTGCACTCCTTACCTTAATATATGAGCATCACTTATTGAATGCTGCATTAATTAGAGGATTGGTGATAATGAAGTATCAAAAGGCTTTTTGCCCGGTTGTGGAGTGGCATGGCATTTTAACCATGAGATGGATCATGCAAATGAAAAGAATCATCCATCTGTGGATGTCAAGATCAATAACTGGAATTTCCAAACTTGGAAAGCATTTATAATAGTTGTGGAAAGAATCTGATCAAGTTCATTGCAACTTTTTAGACCTTTAATGGGAGGTTGATTTTAACCAGTTGAAAAGCCAAACTGATGCAAGTAGCAGGTTTGGAGGTGCTCTAAAGTGGAATAGAATGGAATTATTACATGTCCCATGGCAGTGATAGCAGCAGTAGATGAACTTGATCTATTGGGGACAATAATAGTAATTTGAGAAATAGAAGCAGTTGAGGATAACACATGAAATCTCAGTATTATTTGCAGCAGGCTAACTGTAGTAGATTTTGGGAAGTATTTGTGGCAGTATAATCTAGCATGATGATGACAGTGGAAATCTTTTTGAGTTTTGATATTGATACTAACTGTGGATTATCTGAATGCATCTACCAGTTTAAAAGAGGCAAGGACAAGTATTTCAGGTGGTAGAGATGTGTAGAAGCTATTAGTCAATGCTTATCTGAATATAGATGCATAGAAAGTACTTCAGATCTCAAAATAACTAAACATTTTTTCATCCCAGGAGAATACCTGATGGTAAAAATGGTATAAAACTAACTCTCAGATGCAAATGCACGAGAAAACTTTTGGATTTTGCTGAAGCTTTATCCTTCATTTTTTCTATGCACATTTGTATACCAACAAAACAAATAATCCTTGTTTGTTTCTACCCACTTAATGAAACTGTCATGGCATTTTTGTAGGATTATGTATCAGTCTATGCTTATGGTACATATCTTGGTGAACCACAAATAGAGCAATTGCATGTTACTTCATAAAAAATGCTTTTGATCAGATAAGTAAATGTCTTGAATACATGCCAATGCTATTAAAAGGGGGAAAAAAAAACAGAGAGAGGATCCAAAGGCAAGATGCCTACTTTAGCAAAAACTTATGCTTTTTTATTTTTATGATTTGCAATTTGAGAATGAGAATTGTCATTCACAATAACATTGAGCTACATGAATGACCAATGAATTGGTAGTGTCTGCTGACTGCATTTCTTAGTTACTTATATCTATAAATGTGATGTCCTATTAAAAATATGTTGTACTGATGTTTTATATGTTAATACTGCAACCTTCAACATCAAACATTCATATAATTCAGCTTGATCTATTTTGACCACTCATTTCACTCCACCAGTTAGTTGTAGACTGTTCCAAAGTTTGGACCACTGAACAAGGATCATTTCTGCAGCACATATTTGTAATGGCATTTAAATCTTGTTTTCAGATCTTCCAGTAGATGGGGAACCTTTGGACTGGAACACAAGAATGAAAATTGCAGCAGGTGCAGCTAAGGGGTTGGAGTACTTGCATGACAAAGCAAACCCTCCTGTCATATACCGGGACTTAAAGTCATCTAACATCCTTCTTGACAAGGGTTATCACCCTAAGTTATCAGATTTTGGTCTGGCAAAACTGGGCCCTGTTGGTGACAAGACTCATGTTTCCACACGTGTCATGGGAACATATGGTTATTGTGCCCCAGAATATGCTATGACCGGCCAACTTACCCTGAAGTCTGATGTCTACAGTTTTGGAGTTGTCTTTCTGGAAATCATCACAGGGCGCAAGGCTATTGATAACACCCGGGCTCCTGGAGAACACAATCTTGTAGCATGGGTAGGTGTTTCTTCCCTTGTCGTTAGGAAACTTTTAATGATTTACACTTGTCAAACAATGACATTTTATCTATTGTCTTTGATTGAATATGAAATGAGATCTCTCTTCCTTTCTTTCTGTTTTGTGGGATGTGGGGTTCTTTAGGCAAGGCCACTTTTCAAAGATCGAAGGAAGTTTCCAAAAATGGCTGACCCACTGCTTCAAGGTCATTATCCAATACGAGGATTGTATCAAGCACTAGCAGTGGCAGCAATGTGTCTGCAAGAACAGGCTGCTACAAGGCCTCTAATAGGCGATGTTGTTACTGCACTCACATTAGCTTCCCAAACCTATGACCCAAATGCACCTAGTCAAAGTAACAGAATAGGAACTTCTACTCCAAGGAGCAGGGATGAGCGGAGGAACATAGCAGATGGAGTGGATAGTCCAGATGAAAAAGGATGTGGCAGGAGAAATGGATCTCCTTTTACTTACAAAAATTCACCTGATCATAGAAAGTGGGATCAACTGGGCACTGGGACAGAGTTGGGGAGGAATGACACTGGTGGTGGTTCTGGCAGAAAATGGCGCCCCAATCACTCAGAACTACAGGATTCCCAGAGGGACAGTCCTGTAAGTGCCAGCAGGGCAAAGGAAACACCAAGGAATCGTGATCTAGAGAGAGAGCGTGCAGTAGCGGAGGCCAAAGTATGGGGTGAAAATTGGAGGGAGAAGAAACGAGCAAATGCAATAGATGGCTTCGATGGTACAAATGAGTAAATCAAAAGAAAAGGTTGGTTGAATGCTTTATTGGCCCTCTAGCCAAATATACTTTCTATGCTTCCAAAGGTCATCATGAAGAAAAGAAACGTTGCACGTATGCTATCCTTCATTGCTTGGTTTCCAGTTGCACTCCCGGTAATAAGACTTTATTGTATCCAGCATTGACTGTTGTTTGTTCCATGCTATAATGGTTAGTCTGAGTATCAACTGAATGGTTCGATCATATGGTTGAAGGAAGCAGGCAAACGGTAAAGACAAGGGTTCGGGGGAAGGGGTGCCTCTTGTTTGGTTCCTGGAGTTTACAGGTAAACCCAACCTTACGGAAAATGATTTATGCTGCTTGTTAGGTCATGCATCTAGGTCTTTGTGAACTTCATGTCACAAGAAATGCGCCAAGATGGCTAATTTTTGCTTCCCCCTCCCCAACCCGGGCGCCCCAGCCGCTGCAAAATGTCCTAATGTGAGGAAATCTAGTGGTTTGTTGTGATGTCACATTGATGTTGCATCTTGTACTCGTACAATCTGTGTGTATGAATTTTAAGTCAGTCATACCTCGACTGATGCAGAAGATTTTTGCCATATTTGCCATGAATTGATTTTGTAATCCTGTATACTGATCTCTCCCTCGCCCTTCTCCCAAATTATTTGGCTTCGATTTAGTGATGTTGGACCATGCTGGCTGCAAATACAGCAGTGATGCAGCCATGGTCAATTACAGCACATTCCATTTTGAGATCCAAGCCGATCTTTCCATCTAAAACCCCGAAATAAGCACTGGTCTGATATCCCCATGAAAGCATAGGTTTCGTTTTCACGACCATGGACTCATTAGTTTCATCCTATGGCTACGCTCATTGAGACTCAGAATTCTAGACCTTCAACCTTAGGGACGATTGTGAGGATAAACGATTTTTTTTTTTTTTTTTTTTATCTTTCTGTGAGAAGTCTTCCCGACAATAACCGTTGTAAAGAGTCATTTGTGAGCAGAACTGATGCTTAATGGTTAATGACATTCGCAAATAGCACGAAAGAATTGGGACAAACTGCGATAAATGATAGGAAAGCATTATCAAGAGATGGGCTCGGCACGCAGGGCAGATAAGGCTAAAAGCCGAACCTTAATGGGCCACAGTATGCAGGACCAATAGCATGTTAAGCCTATCCTGCAAGTGGACCCATTATTCTTTCGATGGGATATACAAATTCTTTTTTTTTTTTAATTAAGAAAGTTATTCTTGAATACCCCACCCCAGCAAAAGCAACCCCAAAAGAAAATTGAAAATATTTTGAAAAAAATATATATAAAGTATTTAACAAAAAGATTGAAAGATATAATGTGCAAAATAGAGAAATTTCTGTTTGTTTTCTTTTTTTTTTTGGATTTTTAAAAAAATTTTAGGAAATTTTCAAAATTTTGATTTTTTTTTAAAAAATTATAAGTTCTTTTAATTTTTAGAATTTTAATTTTTTCAAATTTTCATATTTTTAAAAAATGTTTTTACATTTTTATGAATTTTCAGTTTTTTTTTTAAGTTTTTATATTTTTATAAAAAAATTTCTTATTTTTTACATTTTATCAAAAATTTTAAAATTCTCAAAAAAAATTTAAAAATATCATATAATTAAAATAAATAATTACATGATATATGAATGAACACAAAGCAGCCAACCTAACATACCATATTATACATTTAATGGTAAATTAATGAAAAAGAAAGATTAAAACCATTAATATAAAAAACCTTGTGGGACTAATATATATATATATATATTTGCATTTATAATTTTAAAAGCGACAAAAAGGTTGCATAAACTGTAGCTTTTTGCTCCACAAACATAAATAAATAATAATAAAACATTCAAGTGCAAGTGTAGGGAACGATGTTGGACCAGCGCTGTCCGCGAGCAAAGCCCTCCTTCTTCACTCCTGCGTCGGGAGTCTTTAAACCCTGATCATTTCTGCGGGGTTATACTTGCGGCGTGCCTGAACTATCCCCGCCGAGTTGACTCAGGAAGCGAACTAAGACGCGGCTGCAATTCGGAGCCATTGAAAATAGAATTAAAAAAAAAAAAAAACAAAGCTATGCAAGTCTTCTCAAACGCTCGTCGGCTCACTCGGCACTCGAAGCCTTCGAGTTTTCTACTCCACTCCTACTCGGCCGCCGCCGCAAATCACAAACCCTCTTCCACCGATTTCCAAACTCTAGTCTCTCCTCGTCACACCTTGCGTCAATGCCAAAACCGCCGCTACTTCCGCCACTTCTCAGGTACTCTTTGAAATACCGTTCTATACACTCAAAGTTGCGTAAATTTTACCCGAATACTGAAGCAATCAATTTCGCAGGAATTTTTCAAGGCAATTATTTGCCGACGGATGGCCCATTGTATGCAAGAACGTTGCAGGCGGCTTCCATTTCTACGGAATCGACTGCCGGAGAAAATGCTCCCTCAGGTTCCCTGCTCTTTATTTTGCTGGATTTTAACTTTTTTTTTTCTTCTCAATGTCTTTCTTGTTTTGAAAGTCTTGTCTGGCTGTCTAGTTGGCTACTTCGTAACTAGTGGCTATTTTTATGCTTTTTTTGAATGCAGAGGCAGTGAAGGAGCTCTATGATAAAATTATCGAGTCTGTGCGTGTTAAACGGACAATGGCTCCAAACACTTGGTTATGGTCGTTGATTGAGAATTGTGAAAACCGAGAAGACATTAAGCTTCTCTTCGATGCTTTGCAGAATCTCCGAATATTTGTTAGTGCCTAATTTCAAATCTGTTAATTAGTTAGTGCCATAGGCTTTCGTGGAATTGTCGATGATTCAGGAAGTTCCTTTTTATTGGTTTCTGATGGGCAGAGG
Source organism: Ceriops zippeliana (assembly GCA_037897445.1). Lineage (NCBI taxonomy): Eukaryota > Viridiplantae > Streptophyta > Magnoliopsida > Malpighiales > Rhizophoraceae > Ceriops > Ceriops zippeliana. The sequence goes on along the minus strand of JBAPLH010000061.1, from coordinate 2,829,945 downwards.
ATGTCGAGTCTTCGTATTCATTCTAGTTTCAATTCCAATCTTTGCTGTGAAGTTACAAAAGCATGTGTTCGTGTGGGGGCCATCAACTTTGGTATGTGTGTGTGGGCTTTGAGCTCTATGTTTAGTTGTGCAATGTATCTGCTTTATCATGTATTGGTGTTTAATTTCCAGGAAAGAAGACCTTGTCAAAGCACAATGTTTATGGTTTAGCTCCTACCATTGGTTCTGCCCACCATTTGCTGGTATAGATACTGTGAGGTTATGTTGTTGCTTGGACACATGTAGAATAATATATTTGCAAATATGAATACAAAAACAAAGTCTTGATCCCAAATCTCATTGGGGCAGCTATATGAACTTTTTCCCGCAATTCGCTTCAAACCTAAATATAAATATGGTTGCTGTAATTGAACTGCAGTCTTATGCAAAGGAAAGCAATGATGCCAAACTCATGAGTGAAGTGATGAAACTTATGAAAGTGAATGATATCCCATCGCAAGCTGGTACAGCAGATATTGTTTTCAGGTATTAAAATGCATAAACATGATATTTTCATTTTTTTTAACCCCATTTTCCTTTGATTAAATTCTAAATGCTGAACTCCTTGAACAAGGTTGAGTTATACTCACATTCTAATTAAGGCTGGATTTGCAAAGGAAATTTGGCAAAATGTTTGTATCTGATTTAGTGCTTGATTTTTCAAGTTCTTTCCTAGATCAAGGTATCTAAATCATTTAGGTTATTTAAAGTTACAGTCATGCATCTGCAGTTGGATTTATCGTCATACATTACTAATCCTATGGTCTAGGTTCCTGTTTGATTGCACAACATGCAACAAATTCTCTGATATTGATCTGGTATGTTTGATTTAATACCTCAACGAGTCTTGGTATGTGAATTGTTGGACTATTGTTGGACTCAGCATAAGACAAGGTCCAAATATTGTTCAATGCTATTGCTGTGCAAGATTCTGTGATATTGCAAAGTCAATTTTCTAGAGTTGTTGAGTCATGGGAAAGCTGGACTTTCCATAAACCATCATATTGTTGAAAGAGCATTGTAATGTTTAGATGCCACTTCAGGATATGACTTGTTCTTTATATTTGGATTTTACATTTTCAGTATCTGCTATGTGTTGGATAACTGGGAGTTGATTTCAAAGTATTCAAAAAGGTTTCTCAAGGCTGGGGTAAAACTACGGAAGACTGCATTTGACATATGGATGGATTTTGCAGCCCGACGAGGTCCGTAGAAGTCCTTAATCCTCTGTTCTTATGCAATATCAAAATTTTCATCTTTCACATGCTTGCCATCTCATTTTAGAGGTGCTCTTGCTTGTTGGTTAGAGATTCTGATGTCAAGCATCATCTCCAGTGTATTTATGGATATACTACTCTGCATTGTCTTGAATTTGCCTTTTTGTTATTTTGTTATGTATTATAGCTGTGCTCTTTCCAGTGACTGGCATGTGTCAGGGGGTTTTCCCCTTAGTTGAGGGTTCCAAGACTTGATCAGATATCAAACATTGTCACTATACCTTTATGTTATTTATACAAATTCTATTTGCTTTTAGGTGCACGTGTCCAGTCCAATGTGCCCCCATGTTGCAGAAGCTCATTTTTGTGAATTGTTGATGTGCCATAACTGTGTTTCCTATGGTTGAGGAAAGATATATTCCTTTGCTCACTTAGTGCCTATGCCTTAATTATCTTTACAGGGGATGTAGAGTCGCTATGGTATATTGAGAAGTTGAGATCAGAGTCGATTAAGGGACACAGTGTTCTAAGCGGGTTTTCATGCGCTAAGGTAGTCAAACTTACAAGATCCATTTTTGTTTTATGTTCAACAAGAAATTTGATGTTTTTTTGCAAGGCACAATGCATACTTTGTTTAATCATATCTGTATATTTGAACACAGGGAAACACAAACACACTCAAAAAAAACAAAGGTTGACCTCAGGTTTACATGTGGCTTTGTGCAGGGTTTAATAGTAGAACATAAGCTTGAGGAGGCTGCTGCTGTAATTCAAGTTGTTAATCAGGTGCCTATTTCCCATGCATGTCTATGTCAAGATCAGTAAAAACTCCCACTCAATGCACTTCTTTACCGACAACATTTAGTAAAGCAGATAATTTTCTATATTGAAACACTCTACTAATAGCACAAGTTGTTGCACAGTTGTTAGGTCTGTGGAGAGATGAAGCTTAAGCATAAAGTATGGTAGCACTTGGAATAATTAAACCAATAGGTCAAATTTCATCGGCTTTAGTTGACATGCTGATAGCTTGTTGCAGATGCAAATATGGATGTTTCTCTTTAATTTCTGCATTAGAGTGGAAGGGAGAAATATCCTGCAGCTTCCAAAATGGCCTTGCAGACTTTAAAATTGCCTTTTATGAAATAAATTTGCTCTTGATGAGTGCAGACTTTATCTGATAAGAAGAAATCAGGTATCATGGTTGAACTTCAAAGGCTAGTCAATGAGTGGCCCTTGGATGTAATCAAGCACCAAAAAGAGGAGAATAGAAAGGTAAGATATTCTATGTTGTTTTTGAAAAGTAAGATCACGACTTTCTATGGTGTTTTTGAAAAGTAAGATCATTCATGCTTCATAGCATATGTTTTAGAACCTAATTGTACACATTTTGGTTGCTGTTATTATCAGGCAATGGCTGCTGCTTTGAAACATGACATTCCTGCCATGATTACTACTCTGTGGAATGCTGGCTTAGAGGCAGATGTTGATTTGGAAGACCTAAAAAATAAAGAAATTGCCTGTTAAAGCGGTAAGATTGGGATCAAGCTTGACAATCTGAATCTTAGTGTGCTTTGCATGGTCTGTGATGCTAGAAGAGAAACATGACTAACAACTAGAGTCGAGCAACTATTTTGTGATGAGCAGTGCATTGATTTTCTACCCTTTTACAGGGGATAATGCTGTTGGCTTTGTTAGAATCCTCTTCACTGTCAAGAATTTATGTCAATTCTCTCCTTAATTCTTTAGGGCTGATCACCTCTGATCTGTTCTGTTTTTGTCTACTTCTGTGGATAATTTTGCATTTCTGATGCATTTTTACAATTGGCGATGGGTAAAAGGGAATGAATGATCTATAATTTTGGAGTAGAAGATTTGAGTATGAGAATCATTAGGCTTCTTCATGTTTCCGATGGATTCCTTGCACTTCCATTTTATTCCAATATGGACTTAAAATCTCGTTGTGCAGCTACCCTTAATATTGAGTTTATTATTCTTCAAAGACTATCGATATCACTCCTTTTATAGGGTCATGGATTTGGGCTTGGATACGTTGAATAAACAATACTGTTGATTTAAGCCACATAGATTGCATCCCCGACTGAATTTCCAAATAACTTTTTTTCCCGATCAAGAAACGGTCATTTTGGCCTGTTAGGGACACTCGTGAAATCGTAAAAAGTGCGTAAGCGCCAATTTTTTATTTTTGGGTGAAGAGGAAAAGTAACAGTTTCTGATGAAAACTGTCAAAAAAAAAAAAACATTATTGAACGTACAGCTTGAGATCCAAATATATGTTCAGGGGTTGTTCTTCCTTGTTTGATTTTGCATGACAAATATCGCTCCTTGTTGCTTGAAAATGCCGTGTTTAACAACCTAAACATGCAATTCATCAAAAAAAGAATAATAAAAAAAAGGGTAAACATGCAAGCGTAAGTGTTACAACGAATGCATATGTGGGGTCAATACATCCTTACTGCAGTGGTGGGTGAGAAGTGGAACTATTGGCAACAAGCGTAAGTGTTACAACGAATGCATATGGGGTCAATACATCCTTACTGCAGTGGTGGGTGAGAAGTGGAACTATTGGCAATTACATTCATTGGGTGTAATGGTGAAATTCATCGGGTTCAACATATCTGCCCATAAAGTAATAAATGGAACAATGATAATTTCATGCAACGAACCAAGACTCTTAGTAAAAAGTGAAACCAACGCATTCTCCTACAAAGCATTCCCCCAAAAAGAACTATGAAAAAAAAAAAAAAACAAAGGAAGAAATGGAACAAGAAACCTGAACTTTCCAGTTTCCACTCACAATTGAGAGCTAGAAAAATGAACATTAGCGTAATTCCAGAATTTTGTTGCATAACAGTACAGATAGATCCAAAGAAGCGCAGGAGAGGAGAAATAAATCCACAAACAAGGTCCTACATATTCTACTGAGATTTCTTGCTAACCAAAAGAAAGCAAGCACCAACAACAAAAAAAAAATACCATTAAGCCGAGTAAACAATGAGACAGCACAGCAGCATCACCTACGGGGTTCCAGAGTTTCCAAAGACACTGCAACAATTTGTTCCACCTCATGTGCGAATTCCACTAGTAGCCCGCAAGGCAAACAGCCACAGCTGCTCCATTGCTGTAGAGCAATGCCACCTTCCTTCAACGGGTGAATTATGATAATGATCGGAGACCAGCCTTTCTTCAGGACAACCATAAGGAGTGCAGCGTATAAGAACATGCTACCTGGCCAATAAGGTCAAGATTAATTGGCTTCTGTGTCATAATCATGATATGGCATGCTACTGCAACACTGTGTTTTTTCCATAACCTTCACATAAACAACCTCACACCTTAGGCAATCAAACATATATTGTGAACATTCTCCGAACATCATGCATTAACCAAAGAATAACAACCCATTAAAATCAAGGTACAAGGATGGTGAAAACTGAAAAGAATACCTCTTCAACATGGAGACCTTCTGATATATCAGGGTGCATGACATTAACCTATTCCAACAACCATGTAAACTGCCTGCATAAAGATTGCATTCCAATCCAAGGTTGATGGGTTACCCTGTGCCATACCATCAATCATTAGATATCTACAATAATTGACCTATTTCCCATTATATTTTACTTGGGCTACAAGTTCACAGCAGACCAACAACTATCAAGGCTATTGATTTGGAGAACAAAAACATAATTGAATGGGTAAACAGAATGGAAAAACAAATAATAAAGATCCCACAAACCCTCACCATATAGTTTTCTTACATTTTTCATTATTTCACACAATGAAATCTCAATACTGCACTCACCAAAACTCTGATCCAAAGGCAGAAAATTTCTGTCAACTTTAATACATGTCCAAGAAATTAATTAATTTAATGAAGGGTACAATGAGAGCAAACTGAAAAAAAAAAAAAGAATTCCAGCAACCAGACACTTTGCATGGCAAGGTTGCCCTTTCATGAACATTGGCTATGGTCAAATAGCATTTTTGTAACTAATAAGTTTTAGCTCAATTGTACTAGAGTCATCTCCAAAACTTAAGATCTCGAGTTTGCATCCCAGTCTGCGCCAATTAAACAAAAAAAAAAAAAACAGAACAAAAAGCATTTTAGTAGATTGGTCCACGTCTCTATTGACAAGATCCACCTTTCTGTTGGCAACAGTCATTGTCACAGCGCTGTTAATGTAACAAGAGAAATGCAAGCTGCAATCTGTAAGGCTTTAGAAGGCCAACACAAGTAACTAGCCAAGTTATGTAAAATAATTGAGCATTTTAAACTAATGTTAGGCTGGTGGAGGGCTGAATCATTTTCCCTTCTGCCATTGGGCTTCCACAAATAAAGAAAAGGTATTGTAATGTTTTATTCCATACCTGGATTTACTAGCAGCTATAAGCTCATATTGTTCAACATGACAATGGCCAAGAGCTATAACCTTGTCCCCAGGCCTTTTGTGAAATTTCTCAGAATGACAATGAAGCTGAAATGAATTTCTACTGATTAAGCAGGGTCACTTGGATCTGCCATGACAACTAACAAAATCACCCAAAAGTCTCAATCTTCTTGTTGGCATTGTATCATCTGTCTGAACTCTTGAAGCAGTGACATCGGGGTGCAGAAGCTATCAGAGCAGCTCCATTTGTATCCACATCCCAGTGCAGATTAAGATTTAGAACATTAAACTTTGACTTAAAAGAATTCTCCACACACCCAATACCAGGAAGATGCATTCAAATAAAAGTATAAACAAAGGTGAAACCACCCAGCTGTCTCCATTTCCATGAGTTAGAAATTGCCATCTAATACCACTGTGCATTGTATCAACTTTCCAAATCCACAAAAACACCAATTATCATAATATTAAGCAATTCCCCCTACAACCCAAATGACATAAAAAGATATATGTGATATTAAGGTTTAATTCTAGCTCTCACTTGCCACATTTTCCTCCCAAAATTGTGGTCACGGTCAATTGATAACCAACAGATATGTGTAGGCACACAGTAAACATAATACAAACACACAAACACAATTAGAGAATGCAAAGGCCTATTTCAGTCCAGATGCTTACGCAAAACTGCCAATGCAATGATGCAATGCATCACGAAACATGAATTGCACTTGAAAAATGGGAACTTTCCCAGACCTCAACGCCCTCAACATCTTCTCTGCTAACAAACAACCTATCGCCACCCCCTTCAATTCTCCTTATTATCCCTCTCTCTGAATCCTCCACCTTATCCACAAAATTCCTCCTGTACAGCCCTTCATCAATCCTACTTTCTCTTTCTACTCCATTATCTCTCTGTTGTAACCTTGACCACACCTCTAAGGCCCCCTCTCTTCCCACAAACACCTGACTCCTATAGCAATGTATCACACTATTGTTTCCACTCCCGGTGGACATCAAACTGGGGTTTGTGTCCTTCAAATAAACCCATGGATCATCACCTAAATTGCGTAAATCTGCCACCGCCAAATCGCCGGACTTTGAGCAAATCTTGAACAAAGTGGAGTCCTCCACGTCCACGTCCGCGTCAGCCAATGAGTCCCCGAACCGGCTACTTCGGCCGGAACCGGGCTCGTTCGTCTCCCAAACCACTGAACCGGACCTCGGGTCCCATATTCTGATGTATCCGGAGTATCCAAACGCCCCGCACGTGACAGCCGTTCCGATGATCGTGCCAGTCTCCGGCAGCCAAGTTAACTTCCCCGGCACCATGTTTTTCACGGCACTACCTGATTGCCTCCCAATCTCTGACGCTATCTGGAGCGTTGACTTATCTATTAGCAATATGCAATTCTCTCTATGTGCACAATTGAAGGAAGCAAAGACTTTCTCCGGTGAGTCGGCGATTGAAGTAACGCGAGCTTTGTAGATCCTCGGATCAGACTGGTCGGTCCAGTGGACTGACCCGACGTGGCTAGCACTAGAGAAATCATAGAAATGGAGTCCTGCGGCGGCATCGGAGGCGACGGCCGCTACGTCAGGCCAGATGCGGCAGATTGAGGTAATATCTTCGAGGTGCGTGCGGATAGTAGAAGAGTGGCTAAGATTCCAGTCATAGGCGGAAATCTGGCCGCCGTGAGCGATCCACACAGAGCCGTCACCGGCAGCGGCGGTGAAAGCAGAAGCAACTCCGTCGGAGGCAGGCCGTATGGTGGCGACGAGGGATGCGTCGATTCCAGAAAGAGGAGGTGGAGACATGGCCGACCGGAGCTGGGACTCGATGCCGTAGTAAAGGGCCTCGTCGGCGAGCTCTTGCTTAGAGAATCGACGGGCGGTCGATGGGAGGCGGTTGCTGCGTAGAAGAGAGAGAAGAGCAGAGAAGATCTCAGGGTCGCGGTCGATGAAAACAGGGACAGCGGTGTGGCGGCGGCAGGAGAGGGCGGCTAAGAGAGAGTCGGGACCGCTGGATTGGAGAGTGGAAATGGTGGTTTCGAAGAGCTTGCCGCCAACGTTGAGTTTGATGCGGTCGTCAGGATTGGAGACTGGGACATAATTGGAAGTTCGGTTCTCCTCCTCCATCGCCGCAACGCAAAAGAATAGACAGACAGATAGACAGACAAGCTCGCCCGTACTATCTATCTTCAAACCGGCGCCTTCTGCAAATCTGACGTAAACGCAACAGAACTTCTTAATTAATGGCTCAGCAAGAGCATCTCTCATCTCGAATCTTTGGTGCAACGTAAACCGTAGGATTTTACCGTCAATACCTGGGCTTCATCTACACCCTCCCAAATTGGTTGTCCAAAACCCGACCCAATATCGAACATTTCAATGGGCTTTGTTGTTGTTATTGTTTGCATTTCTAACAGTATGTCTAGCACAAGGGGCCACGACGTTGCAAAAAATAAAAAATAAAAACCTCATTTTTATGAATCATCTGCGTGTGCGGACCATCAGAGCAATTGATCTATGCAGTTTGTACCAAATAAAGAGATAAAAGATTCAAATTCTGTCCCCATTATCTCCCTCTTACATAAAATGTATAGCCTTCGCGGGCTAAAGTAATATAAAGATCTAATGGAACAATTTTTTCGGATTGATCTTCTCTGTATGTTTTATCGTCCCTTTTATCAGGTGCCCGCCGGCTGTGTGCTGGTGGCCTGGTTGGTAGGTTGGTAGGTTATTGTGGTCAGGCCTAGTAGCTATGCGTAATAGCACCTAAAATTGTACACATCAATATGTCAGAGTACCAATCTTAAATGCTGATCGGATGCGGTCATAAAGACAATTATTGGATGCCTTAGTTACCCTCGCGAGTCTATTTCTGTATTAGAGTTGGCGTCCAATAAACAAAGAAGTTGCTCTTTCTTCCATTTGAGTGACCTGAGAGAACTTTGCTTCAACGTTATTGAAAACAAGCCGACACCCAGACCTAATCATTATTCATGTCAAAAGAGAGAAGCTTTTGCTTTGCGTTATTCTTGGATCTGGACTTCTGATAGAAACGAAGCAATATCCTCTTACAAAGCAGCCCTCCTAAAAACACAACCAAAGCAAGAAAGAAAGAGAAAGGAAGGCCCTGACCTTCCATGCACAATTGGAAGATCGAAACATGGACAGGAACAGGGTTCCGGACTGGTATTGCGTCGTGGTAGGGAATGATACATTCAAAGAGAGAGAGTTCGAGACAAGAAACAAATCCGAAGTAATTTACTTATATTTCCTGTGGAGCCTCAAAAAAGCAAGCGCAATCAGCAAGACCAACACGATCGAACCAAGCAGAGACAGCGCAATAGCAGCAGCCACTTGGTTGCAAAATTTCCCAAAGACGTTGCACACTTTTTTCCACTGAACGTGTGAATTCCCTTGGTAGCCCATGAGACCAATGGCCATGGCAGCTCCATTGCTGGAGAAGAGCAATCCCATCACCAACACGTCGAGTGTGATAATGATTGGGGACAAGCATTTCTTGCCGCCAATCGAAAGGATTAGGGAGAGTGCCAGGTATGAACATGCCGCGGCATTTGCCACGACAAAGTACCTGACAAATGAGGATAACTTAATTTAAATTCAAGTCTCACGACTCTAATATCGTATCAAAAAACTAATGAAGGCAAAATCTTAAGATGTCCCGAGAATACGTCACATGTTGAACTACCGGTTATGGTGGTGGTCAGCACCTTTTCATTGAAACCAGTTCCATGAGTGGATATCGGTAGGTGAGAAGAAAAAACTGAAAAGAGATCAATAAATCTAAACGACAAGATTGTGTTAAATTCGAGAAATGGTAAATATCATAATAATTTTATGTAATTAAAGCTAAATTGCTACTAGTACTATTCTTGGGAAAAAAAATGGGTGACGCCAATTGTGCACCCACATTAACACGGTGCCATATAGTAAAGTATGGTTCATCTACATCCACTGAGTTCTATAGGACGGGGAAGCTGACAATGACATTACCAGCCGATCAATGAATGAAAGGGATTTTTAAACCCTACTTGCTGAAACGACCTGCAATGTTCTAGGGGAGCCTAGAGCCTTATTAGGATCTTAGAACATTCCACCTTATTCCATATTATTCTAGAATTCTCTTAAAAGGATATAGTGAAAACTAAGTGCCGCACGGTCGTAAGAGAAATTCGTAACTCCGTGACATTGCGTTCTCTTTGCCAAATTATTTGGAATTTTTTTAAGCCAAACTATTTTAATTTAAAAAAAAATTATTTCAAACAAAATGAAGTATATTTAATTATAATTTATACTTTTAAAAATGAAAATTTTAAAAATTTTATGTATTATTTAAAGTTATTTTATTTAAAAATATCATATTTCTATATTTTTTTATAAAAAAAAACACTATATATATAATGGTTTAAGAATTATTTAACAAAAAAAACTTTTGGTATCAATAAATATGATCAATTGACAAAAAAAAAATCTTTAAGTATTAATAGGTGTAATTTTTTTAATGTGCCTTTTCATAAAAAATATTTTAAATAATAATTAAATAAACTGAAAATTATATTTAATTTTTATTTTCAAAATATTCGAACAAAAGATCGTAATGCACTATCAAGAATCATGGTGATAAAGAATGAAGCCCATAACTGAGAAGTACTGACTATCAATTCTAAAAATCGGAAATTACTTCTTCGCGCTACCATTTGACTGGAAGTGGGTGTCGAGTGGTCAAGCCCCATTGACACAATTTTATTAGTTTCAAAACACGAAAGAAGATCAATGAAACGTAAAATGGTGGAAAATAATAATGCAAAGTATATTTCTATAGATCGTAATGGGGGCTTGCTTTTAATTCTCGATCCAACAGAGATGGAGAAATTGAATAACTCTCTTATTTTGATTTATGGACAGTTTACAAGTCCAGCCCTCACGAGAGATCTACAGGAGAAATTGGATTGTCATTCTAATACTGCTACTTTGTTACTAGTTAGCCTTTAACAAACACTGCACACAGCCAAGAACCTTTGCCAATTTCAAGATGTTCACTTTGATGGAACCCAATATTCTTGAAGGTCCGGGAAAGATTTAGATTCTGGTTCCCCGTTATATTTTCAGAAAGGTCTCCTAATCCTAAGATAGGAAACTAAGCATGCGAGATTTGGCGATGATTTATTTTTATTGAGAAACCAATCAACCAAAGTATGAAATAATTTTTTGACGTATTATCAGGATTATTGAAAATTCATATTAATCTTATTTTTATGATTTTTTGATATGATATCAAAGTCATGGAAAATATTTTTTACTTTATTCTTGGTTAATTAGTTAGCTGCATGTTTTGCTCCAAGATTAAACACAGATATCGTGCTAATTTTATGAAATCGTGAGACACTTTGTATGCTAATTAACCTTAAATACTTTCTACTTGATCATTCTAAGCTTAAAAAGTGAACTTTTATCCTTTTAGGAGATTGCGCAAGAGCTAAATTGTAAAGACACATCAAATAAGTGAGTTGGAAAAAAAAAAAAAAAAGAAAACAGAGATGGGGAGACTTACACAAAGGCAGACAAATAACGCCACTTAGCAACAACGGTAACATTTACAGCCGGTAGGCTATCCACAATCTTAACAGGAACAGTTGTTGTCTGCTTATTCACTCCAAGAACTATGGCAGCCGTCAGGGTTAGCACCAGGGCCAAGAGTCTTAGAAGCAAATCACTCTTGCTCACTCCTTTTCGGCTTCCCCCTTTGCTTTCTACCCCTTCCACTACACTGAGGACCGCCTTGTTTTGGCTCTCCATGTTCGTAGGAGAAAAAGTCGGATTCTAACTTCTAACACTTCTTCAAGAAATAGAGAGATCAATCAGAATGGAGAGCTAAAACAGTAAGGCATGCCTTAAATAGAGAGGGTAGCTTGGTCAAATATGGTTTTGGAATTTTTAGATGGATGGTAGTGGGGTCCATCCGTCCATGAATTGTGGATCGAATGGCATTAAAATGCAAAAAGATGGTTGCGAGTAAATGATGGGAACAAAATCAACGAACCACATGCAAGCTGCACCTGGAAATAATTTGCCGCTTCCATCGATTTTGATCATAATTCAAGCTTATCAATCCTTGAATACTATAATGGACAAGACAAGACAATAATGGACCATTGAATACTATGTTACTAAATAATTTTTGTTATCTTGTAGCGGAGACAGTGGCCACGATCTCACTTCGAGTTTGCCAATTAACTATACGTATAATTCTCTCGTTGGCGTAAACGCTAGAGTACTTAATCTTTCTTGCATAATTATAAACTAAACAAATTGACCAATTGCTACTTTTCTATTAGCCAATTAATTGAGCTCGATTTCTATTTTGGTACATATTTCAAGAGGAATCATCTAGAGGATGTTAAGCTTATCGGAGGTTGAGAATCTCTGAGTCGGGTCAAAGCCGAACGCCTATGAGATACGAAAAGGTTACGAGGTGTTGGGTGAAAATTTGCAACTAACACTCTGATAATTGGGGGTTTTACCCCCATTTTAGTCGGTTATAGTATTGACGTTATTATTTTAAGTGCTAACGATGGGGACTTAAATTAATTCTGACAACTATTCCTGGACATAGAAATTTCCAGGGTTAACTATTGGACACGTTTTGATGCCCATCATTTTCTCAAAATCATGCATGCCAATGTGTGAAGGGCAACAGTTTTCCCGATCTACTTCGTTCTTTCTTTCTTTTATGGAAATGTTATATATTATCTTTCGTTGGAAGAGTATTATCGTCCACAGCAGTCTCGATTTAATTAAGAACTAATCAAGTAATCGTTTGTTTAGATGAAGCTTCCCAATGTACAAACTACTCTCTTTTCCATATAAAGTCCTATCAACAAAATATTATGTGAAGGAATGAAGCCATTATTCATATAGAAAGATCACATAAATTGTTATTTAGCACTATGCGACAGCTTTAATTTAAACGCCTCAACTCCACAATCCATGCGCCTCAATCAGATTGTGTTATGAGAAACTACTGCGTCCAAACCACTAATTTTCATTTGATGAGCATACTGATATATGGTTGGAAGTTGGAATTTTTAATTCATATCTTTGTCAGTACTTAAATGTCTACTGCGACTCATTTTCTTGGGTCCCGTTGGATGAGTTTGTTGGTCATTAATTATTCTCTTCCGCCATGCGCCTGAGTCAAGAGTGCCGGTGAAGCTTCCACTGACAATTTATTTTCCGAGGCATTAAGAAAGAAAAAAAAAAGGTTCAATTGACAATTTTGTTTTTTCTTGTTTTGATTAAGTAATCCACATTGTAAACACCTGTAAACTCTTTGTCATGAAGACAGTGGCAGTGGCATATGCCAGACGGCAGCGACCTCAACTTACGAGGGAGCATTTGTCAGGGAATTCAGTGACAATTGACAAATAACTATAGCTGGCCAGTAATAGTAATCCAAAAAACTTTTGCTGCTTCTGGCAGGTTTTTGCAATTTTGGAGTTGAACGTAGCAGAGAGCTTGTATTGGGGGCCCGGATTGCCGGGTTTTCTGTCTCGTTGGTTGGTTTTACAGTATGGCAACGTTGAAATCGGGTGAAGCGGAGAGCTTAAGTGAGGACCTAGCTTGCTCTACTGTCATGGTTACTGTGTTTTTTTCTTTTTTGGGCGGTAGAGTAATTTTAGGGGCGTTGAATCACGTTGATTGGAACATGTGGTGTTGTGATCTCAATTATAAAATATGAGATTGAAGTCTCACATTGAAAATATAAAATTCTCTTATAAATTTTATATGAATTTGAGTAAATTCATGAATTGCAATTCTCTTAGGATTCATATTAATTAATATCTGAGTCACTCTTGTTCTCTAATTTTTTGTGCCTGCCTGCATTATGGAGCGAGGTTTACCTTTCCCCTATTACAGTACCTAAATTGGACGTTGTCTCCCAATTCTCATGTCAATTAAAACTCGATAATTAAATCTTGGAGTACGGCATATCATTTGATGGCACCGTTTTTGATTGGAAAGGAATTTTGTGGTTTCTTTCGCACTGTTATGTGATTGGAGCCCTGCAAAAACCTTCTTTTTCGGTGACCATTTATTTGGTGGGCACCTTGAATAATATAATATCATCAAGCTGGCTGCCCTTTTTTTTTAATAAAAAAAAATGAAAACTATGACTGGCCAGCTGCATTCTCATCCACGGCGTAAAGTCTCGGACCACCTCACCACGTGGAATCGGACAATCCGCAATCAATTCCTTCCATTCTTGCCCCGCCGGCGGTAGGGAGGTGAAGGTGGAGGTGGAGGTAAAGGCGTGTGTGTGTATAGTATATTCATGTTTTATTCATGTGCGTTACAAAATTACCTCAATTTTGTGATGTGATCCGAGTGCTATTTTTAACTATCGAAGGAAAAACTGTTCTTTTGTGTGTGTTCACTGTTTGACGTAGGTTAGAAGACAGTACACCGCATGCCGATGGTTGGAATAGGCCACAGAGGTCCTATGTAAGATTTTCGAATTAGAAAAAATAATTTTGTGACTTGTGTCGTTGCCGAGTACCCATGTAATCTCCATTCGGGGCAGAAAATTCTGGGAAAAAATGCACCTTACGGTCCGCATTGGTAAAATCAATGGTAACAATTCAAGCTTTAATTTACGAGGTATGCTTCACAACAACCCATAATGTAGGAGCCCAACAGTCGCAATCAAAACAAAGAAAGATTGGGATCTTGCGGACGTTGGAATCTTGCTAGATGGCATAAAAGTTGCCTTTTTGGTATACGTACCATTTGGTTCTTTGTGTTGTCATTTTGCGGTTTGGCACCTTGGCTGTTTCTCCTTTTACAGGGTTCACGGCATTTGGGAACTCCGCGTTTGTCATCAACCAAATGCAAATCCCTTTGCACGGCTGAAGTGAACATGATTAGCTCTTGACTACGAGCATTTAGCAGCTAATGGCAAAACGAAAAATAGGGTGTGAAAATAGAAGAAAATATTTGGATTAGGCATCTGTCATGCCACTTCCAAAGAACTTTTTTGTTGTAGTTTTCTTGCCTTGCGACTCTCTCGAACACAATTGAAGGACATGGAAATTTTTTTTTTAACAACAGATATATATTATTCATAAATCATAACTGCATTAAAGAAATGCAACCCATAAAATAATTATAATAGTAATACTTCATTTCTAAGTAAAAGAAAAAATGAGTGTTTAAAGGGTAAAACTCCCCTACTCCCTAAAAAAAAAACGTAGGATAATAGCTTACACGCTCCCCAAAATAACTAAATTTATATTTTATGTACCTTGGCCAAAAAAAAAATATATTGTACCAAAAAATTATCCAAATATACCACCTCTTCTTATGCATTCATCTCACGCTTCCCTTTGGTCCACCGTCCTGTTTTGCTATTTTATGTAGTCTTGTCCCGTACCATATCTTTAAAACAACCCCATTATCAATTTTCTATCTCTCATCTACTCCAATATGACCAATTGAAGTGATAAAATTAACACTTGTCTAACAGTCAATCGATATTTAATTGGTGTGATGTGATCAATGTGGACATGAATGGTAAGAACGACGTCGAAGGCTCAACTATTAATTGAGTAGGTAATCAAAAATTCATGTGGAGCTACTTTTCTCATTTCAAAGACTCAGTCGGCCCTCAAGCTCTCGAGGAATGGTTAAAATCAACCAAAGAAATTGGCAGTTAGTAGATATGTGTATTTATCTAAGCTTTCGATATAAACAGGTTATCGTGATAAAAGATTGAAAAGGTGAGAAAGGACCGCTTACCATAGTTTTCAAGGCTCACTTTATTGGTGATTGATGATGATGTATTCAGATTTTGGCCTCATTAATGATATAAAGGGTCAGCAGTACACGGATGATATGACGTCTATCGACTTCAGATTCTTGTAATAATCGTTCATTGAGCTGATACATGCATTTTTGAAACCTAATTGTTTATCTTTCGATACCAAACTAAATTAAAATATATATATATATATATATATATATACAGAAAAATTCAATCTATTAAATGTTGTCGCATTCCATTACCTACATCTTGCTATTAGTATATTTAGCATTAATCTTTTTAATCATCATCATTCAGTAGAATGGCTTTGAGCCCTCAACAGGAAAAGAAAAATGGGAAAATAAAAAGCAAGCAAATTAATCAATATAATTGAATGGGCAGTCGAGGTTTCATATCATGTACCTCTTCAATTACAATCGAAGGGGTGTGATTTAAGAAGGGTTTCAACCCCTAGAAATGGATATGTTTGTGTTATGATAAAAGCAAATTAAACGTGCTGGTCACCAACCACTACTTTCGATTGCTTCATAGTCAGCAATGCATTAGTCAGCATTATAAAATTTAGATTCCTTCTGCAGTTAACATAGGGATCATGTGTCTCCATTTATTTTCTGACTATGGCATAGATGACATTAATTACAAGGAACTGTTCATTAATTAATGTCCACATCCACGGTCTATGTCTAAACACCTCTACTCCAAAAAGTCGTCCCTGGAGATCTAAATCTCAAGCAAATTGCGTTTATAGTCCAAGTACATATGAGACTAGCTCGATCATAAATGAGATCTAAATCTCAAGCAAACATGCCCTATCGAGAAAAAAGAATTAAAAAAAAAAAAGGGAATTCCTTGATAAAGGGGCACGGATTCTAAATAGGAGTGAGAAACTCGGCCCCCCTACCGGTGACAACTTGCCATAATCACGATCCCAATTATTGTGTGTGACGAAGTGGCATATGTCACTAATTCTGTACAAGTCAACCGAAATCTGCATCCTACGTTTTACAATCGATTCTTTTAAGCTGTGCTTTGTTGAGGATAAAAAGCAGAAATAAAAAATGGAAGAGAAAGGAAAAGGGGGAGTTTTGGTCACAATAATAATATCTACAATTATAAGCTTAAATGACTTTAACAATACAGTTAGTTTTTGGAATTGCAATGATAAAAATTAATATATAAAAATAACTTTAATTTTATGTATTCTAATAAAATTAGTATTATCTTTAAATCTAATAATTTATGTCTGTAAAATATTTTTATAATAAAAATAATACTTCTTTAGATAGTTAAAACAAAAATAATTAATTTTATATAGGTAACGTAAATTTATGGATGACATTAAGAAAAAAAAAAAAAAGGCTCGTTTCAATATGTTCGTGCTACCTCATCCTCAATTGGCTTATTGGGTTGGTTAATTACCTAATCCGATTTTTCTCTTCTTTTAAAGATTTATAATAAATCAATCAAATTAAATAATAAAAATAATTAAATATCAATAATAAAAAAATCTCGATTATCTTAATATTAACCTTTTATAGGCAAGAGAAATTATAAATAAATAAATAAACAGAGAGAAGACTAAAGAATTATCTGCTAGCTTTGTGATCAATGCCCACACCTTATCCATTCACCACGATGTGAAGCAATCTAGAGTTCCTTTTCAACTCTCCATAAAAAGAGTTGGCCTAATAATTAATCTAATACAGAAAATATTTAATTTTTTTTCACATTACTTATAAATACATGTTAATACGTTATATATATATAATTAGTAATTTTTATTTTACTTATTTAATAATGTATTATTTTTGTTGATAAATAATTTTTGATATATAAATAAATTATTTTTTAAAATAATAATAAATTTGACATAAAACATAAAATTGAAATTATTTTAATATAATAACCTCAACTATAATTATAAACAATGTGAAAACTAATGTAATATGCCTAAACTAATCCTTACTCGCCAAACTCCTAGAAAATGCGTTTGTTGATAGCCCCTCAGGTCTATCTCGCAATTGTCAAACATCCCAAAGGCGAAGGAGAACACCCACCAACCCAAAGTCTATGTCGCAATTGTCAAGAAGAAACTTAAAGAAATGCACATGATTTTCCATTGCTTATTAACACCATAAAGTCCCGTTAATCGGAACTTCTTTAAGATGACATAATAGTATCATAATATAGAGGTGCAGAGGAAGAGACAACCCACCGACGCTTTTCCACTAGACACAAGCGTTGCCCATATATTAATATATAAAATGAAAATAAAAGAATTTGATTGCGAAAGGAAAACATTATATGCGAACGACCTCACAATGGGAATTTCGTCGTAATTAGTATATCAAATTATCAAACAGCAGTGGTGTAAGTACACGAATTCTGCGGGGGACAAGAGGGGCTTGAAACAGCTGCCATTGGGAGAAGATGCTGAGCAATTTTAGCTATCATTGTGTTCCAATTGTGCACCAACAGTTTTGACCTCGTGATCAACAGAAAAAGGAATCGATTGTCTCCATATCTGGGGTCTGGCTTTTCCAGTCCGATGCTCTGCACCCCCTTGTCTTACATTTTGTTAATGTTTTTGAATGGGGTTGATGCGAAACTGTGATCAGAAATTCAAAGGGTCCTGGACTTTCGGACGAGAGAGATCCGCAATAGAGATGATACAATAATCCACATCAACAAAATTGTGCAAGGCCCAGATCGAACATGATTGATGTCTAAATTTGAGTATGAAAAAATAATGAAGCCCCCAAGCTAATAGAGCTAAGAATTGCAGAAATTATGGTAACCATATCATTGAGACTCACTCAGCCCAGAAGCTACGGGGATAACAGCGATGATTGCAGTTTTAGATCACTCGTGCACGAAAACGAAAAATGGACACATTCAAATACATATAAACAAAAATATTATTAAAAAATTACACGGTAGAACTCAGGCATCAAGTCAGATTTATTTGTGGGTTCACGCGGACACCCGCTGGAAGGTCAAAAGAAAAAAAAAATTTCGGCGCACGCGACATGATGCGACGTCGAATGCAGTCGTTTCAAATAATCTGAGAAAAGGAAAAAACATAAAAGAAAAGAAAAAGAAAAGTTCCGCAAACGGGGATTAATTGACTCGAGTCAGCAGACAACAAAATGCGATTTGCGTGTTCTCTGATAAGCAGGGCGATTGCGGTTTCATTTCAAATAATAAAAAAAAGACAATGAAACAAAAGCTACGGAAAAGCAAAAAGATAGGCAATAATAGAACCAGGTGCGTGAAAAATCGTACAGGAAATCTGCTGAGATCAAAACATTCTTATTTTTCTAATTGTGCACGATTAAAAAAAACACCAAACGAAGAAAAGGAATAACAGAGGAAACAGCCGAACGATGAGAGACAGAGCAAGGATGAACTTAAGGACCAACTAGCAACTCGATCTCCTGATTCTTATTCTGATTCTGGAAATGCTCATCGGCAACCGGTTGATTTTGCACATTCTCGGCAACTGATTTGCCTGCTGATCCTCTCATCAGCTATGACATTCTTGATACCCAAAGCAGCAAGGAAAAAGTCTTTAATGCCGCGAATCTGCGCAATAGAATAAAATAACCGAAAAACAAACAAAAAAGAAGGAATAGAAACAAAAACAAAAGAACAACCACTCATTGCAAACCAAACAAAATAAAGAGCTCATAAAAAGAACAGAGTTACTGTCATGAAGTCGAGAAGCCACACTGCGTTCACTGAGCCTACTAGTCCTTGGGACGAGGTCTCCATTAGCACCAAGTAGGCCACCAAACACGAGAGTGCCTCTAGCTCGCTATTGCGGCTCCAAATTGTTTCCACTTGCCCAAGTTTCAGTAAACACAAATAACAACCCATGAACGCCTGACTCAAAATCATCCACTTTCCTCCATCCACCTTGCTCATGAAAAAGGTGTGCATTGGTGCGTTTCGATTGAGACTGTCAATTAAAAAGGAGACTGAGAGGAGCCAGCAAGAATAGAGGGTGAGTGAGTGATGGGTCGGGTTGATGTAGCCAATAGATCAGAAGCGCGTTCAAACAAAGTGAACACCGCCATTCGTGATCGAATACAACCGAGAAACAGTTGTACGCCTACATAACCTACCTTCCAGACCAAGGAAGAAGGTCTCAGATCCATCATGTAGTTCTCGGCCCTTTTTGTTAAACCAGTTCCTGTACGTGAAAATCCTTCTATTAAAGTAATCTGGTTGGAGGGGGCCCTCTTCACCACTCCCCCTCCCCTCATCATGGAAGCAAGCCAAACCAAAGCAAAGCAAACTAACCATGACAAAGGCCCTCCAAACGGCTGCGTTGTATCATCCTTCAAGGTATCGGACCGTTTACATACTGCATTCCTTGACTCTCTGTTTAATTGCTATCAAGCCGTTAATAAAGTGAGAAAAGCATGAAGCCCATGCAGATTCTACTGGCGTCTGGGCTCCCTCCCATGGCCCGCCCATATAATTTTTTCCCATTAAAAAAAAAAAGGGTGTTGATTGATACTTATTAACCAATATGAATGCTAGTTGAATTGATAAATTGAGTGGTAATAATGCTCAAATTTTGTGATACTTTGTTATAAGATTTTTTGAGTTATTAGATTTCTTATAAATAGGAAAAATTATAAAAATTATTTTATAATTTGTAAATATAAAAATATTATAAAAAATTTACCCGGTAAAACTCAGGCATCAAATCAGATTTATTTATGGGTTGACGCGGATACCCGCTTGAAGGTCAAAAGAAAAAAATAAATTACGGCGCACGCGCATGATGCGACGTCGAAATGCAGGAAACGGTCGTTTTAAATAATTAAAAAAAAAAAAAAACATAAAAGAAAAACAAAAGTTCGGCAAACGTGGACTCAACCGACTCGAGTCAGCAGACCAACAAAATGCGATTTGCGTGTTCTCTGTTGAGCAGGCGATTGTGGTTTCATTTCAAATAACAACAAAAAAAACAATAAAACAAAAACTATGGAAAAGCAAAAGGATAGGAGCATGAAAAATCGAACAGAAACGGAAATCTGCTGAAAAAAACTAAGATCAAAGCATCCGATTTTCCTAATTGTGCACGATTTAAAAAAAAACACCAAACGAAAGAAAAGAAATAACAGAGGAAACACCCAAACGATGAGAGACAGAGCAAAGATGAACTTAAGGACCAACTAGCAATTCCATCTCCTGATTCATATTCTGATTCTGGAAAGCCTCATTTGCGCACATTCTCGGCAACATTCTGATTTGCCTACTGATCCTCTGGCCACTCATCACCAGCAGCTATGACATAACCTGCACAATATAATGAAATAACCCAAAAACAAACAAAAAGGAAAGAAAAAAAAAAACAAAAGACTCATTGCAAACCAAACAAAATAAAGAGCTAATAAAAGGAACAGACTCACTGTGGGATCAAAATCGTTGAGGTCGAGAAGGGGACCCCGGTCACTCAGTATACAGCCCCAAGCAATTTTGAGATGTTCCTCTTCTCTCCGACGCTTTCCAGGCCGCATACGCCTTAAAACCCATGATCAACACGAAAAATCCAAATGCACTCAGGCACATTTTTTTCACGAGTTAAGAGCAAAATGACTAAGAGAGAGCTTTGGTACATTTTGCGTGAAGTGTTCGTGGCTTGCTATTTTTGTTTGTTGACTTGGGTCACTAAAATAGAAACTGGGCTGCGATAACCAGCCAGAGGTACTACTATATTATGCTTTAGTGTTTTTTCTAGCCTATTTTGACATCTGTGTCTGGATTCTCACCTGGTCCCAGGGACTAAGTGTAACAGTTTGCTGGCTTTCGGTTATCCAATATCATTTTCTAGGTAAGTTTTTCTGTGCTGATCATGGTTTTGCGGCCTACGCGGCCTGGAAAGCCTCGGAAGAGCGAGGAAGGAACATCTCAAAGTTGGTTGGGGCTGGATGCTGGGAACCGCAGTGTCGCTTCTCGACCCCAACGTTTTTTATCCCAGAGCAGCTCTGTTCTTTTCTATGAGCTTGCGCTTGGACTGAGGCTAATAGTGAAGATGTCAATTAAAAAAGGGACAGAGACGATCGAAGAGAATAAAGGGAGAGTGAATTATGGGTCGTTTTGGGTCGATGTAGCAATGGATTGAATTGAGCATCTATCGTCTTAAATAAATCCTGTCGACGTGGTATCTTTCCTTCATCGACTGTTTATATACTGATTCCCTTCCCCTGGCCTGCCCATATAATTGTTTCCCATAAAAAAAAAAAAAAAGGTGTAGATTGATACGTATTAACCAATATGAATGTTGGTTAAATAAGGTGAGAATTTTGAAGGTTAGTTTTTATTAAATTTTTTTTTGTTTCAAAGTTAGTTGAATTGGTAAATTTGGTGGTAGTGATACTCAGTTTTTGTAATACTTTGTTATACGATGTTTTTGATTTTTTAATGTAAATAAGAGAGTATGAATATTTATGTTTTTTTTTTTAAATGATGAAACATAAGAGTAATTAAATAAACACATTTCCAACGAGGAAAATGTTGCAATTGTCAAACTTCCAATGAAAAATCCCACCACAACATATATACTATTTAAATTTTGGTCATTTCTCTTTGGCGTGCTAGGACTTCCAATCTTTATTTTTGCTGTCCTGACCGTCGTCATATTTTCGACCATCGCCAAAAGCAGCAGACACACACACGCATGCACACCCACGTCAATTGTTTGCTTCAGGATCCAGTCATTGCCAGCTACAATTCAAAGCTTGCTATACAGACCCAACTAGCCAAATTTTCATGGCAGAAACCGGAAAGCCGGCGACACCAACGCCTCCGACTTCGGCCACCGACTTTTATGCTATTGATGTTGGTCTCCGGTGTTACTTTTTGCGGCCACGATAGTTGCCCATGTAGTCATGGTCACTTCCAAACAAACTCAAATACCCGTTTTGTCGAGAGGCTTTAGAGTGCCTCTTACAGCCAAATTCAACCACTCCCCGCCCTTCGTGTAAGACAAACTCCGTCCAAAAGTATATGGTGATGGAATTGTTGACCACGGCCAAGAAACCTAACTCTCAATGATGTTGTCTTCTTGCAGATATTTCGTTGCGGCGATGGCCGTTGCTTGCCTCTACAGTATCCTCACAACGCTAGCATCCATCGGCGTCATCTCCAAGCCAACTCACGCAACCAAGTTCTTACTCCATTTTGCGAGTTGGGACGTGGTAATCGCACAGTCTACGATTTTATCATTGAAAAACATGTACAAATTGTCTTTATCATATACATTCAAAGTCACTATTCATATAAAAATGTTCTTTATTTTGTGTTAAAAAAATGATCATAATTGCTGTGATTTTTTTTTTTTAAAAAAATTTTGTTGAATTGCGCAATTGTTAAAGAATGATAAATTAAACGAAAATTTGTACTCGAAATTTGCACTGCTTTTAAAAATAAATTTCGTTTTTCTAAACAAAGTCTCATGGCAAAAGGTGATGGAGAATCCCTTCTTAAGGTACGACATACTTTCTTATTATTATATACTTCGAGCGAAAGAGCAGAAATAACGACGAACTCGTTAACCCAACAATATATAGAGTGTATGGCATAAAAAGTAAAAATAATAAAAAATAATAGTATAATTATTTAAAGAAGAATGAATAATTTTTTTTGAGAAAATAGTATACTTTTTTTAAAAAATTATACTATTGAAAGTAATAACTAGTGACATTAATACATGCAATTGTTAGTAGTTTAATGATCATATAATAATCAGTATTTTGATAAATAGACATTGTTATTATTTAAAATGATTTAGTTATTAGTATCATTATCTTATTTGTGTAGAGTTATTATTTTTATAATATTAAATTCGACTATTTCCATTATACACATTTTTAGCAAAGTGTATTATTGAAAAAAATAAAATATTAAAAAACAACTAATACCTTAATCAGTCAATTTAACCTTATTGTCAAATTAATTAAATATTATAATATTTTTTTATTAATTCACAGACAATAATTATCAATTAGTATCTACAAAACAACAAAAAAAATATAACATACTTACTTCTTCGTAAATTTAATTAGATAATATATATATATATATATTAATTCATACTTTGTATTGTATTAACTATATTTTTTAAAAAAATTAAATTAAAAAATATGAGCATTATATTTTTTAATTACAGTTAAAGCGTTATTAAAAAATATTATTTATAAAATTATTACTTCATTTAATTTCACTGGAGCAAACTATGTTCTTTTTTTTTTTTCATTAAATGAACATAATGGGAAAATTTCTTGCATCTAACCAAAAACGACATTTGTGTCTGTTGCCCTGCTCGACCACTTTTATTTGCTTTTTCCCATTTTTTGTATTTTTTTTTTCTTTTGAATTACCCACTTCCTTGGGGAAAAAATTGATTTTACTGTATCTTCTATCAGGGAAAAGAAGCTTCAATATGAAGCAAGCGGATAGCAATATGCAAAGCTTCATCCCAGTCGATGTAGCCCTCAAAATTGTCTCGAACCTTGAGGTCCAGTTTATTCGATTTCACTTCTCTTCTCTTGAATTGTTATCATTTCAATCATTTCTTTTTCCCCTACGTGGGGAATTCTCATAATTTTTTTTGTGGGTTTTTTTTTTTTCTTATTCTTGGGTGCTGGACCTGCTTGCATTGGGTAATTGCCCTCGGTTTTGGAGGGAGCTGTGTGGGGCGAATTGTCTATAGGAGTGGCTGACCCGAAAGAGATGGCCTTTACTTGCCCCCCTCAACGATTCTTCCTTTTCTTCTTTTTCTTCTTCGGATCCTATTGTCAAGGTAATCTCTACTTTGGTTTCTTTGAATGGTTGAAAAATCAGTTTGCTGTGGTGGTTGTAGAATTGTTCTTTGTGGGTTTTGAGTTTTGTGTGAAATGGAGACAGACACACTTGCGGTTTCTTCGTTATTGGCTGTCTCTTTGGATCGTATCATTGTTTCGGTTCTTTTTGATTGAGTACTCTGTGGAAAAGGAATTACACAGCTATAGACGTTTTGGTGATCAATCTAACATTTTGTGATATTTCCACAAAATTTTGTAAGTGTTAAGAGCTTGCATGCCTGCACACTTCTGACTACATTAAATTTAAATTTAGGGATTTTCTAATTTGACCCTTGTGAAAGAATAAAGTATGTATATATATATACACACACACAAAGTGAGAATTGGTCAAAAATATTGGAGTGTGACTTGGTTTTGTGAGACATAAAGCCAGGTGCTGTGTATGTTAATTCGTACATGCGAGATATAAGGATGCCCATTTCAACAATCTTTGGCAAAGGTCTTTGTTTGATGGGTGTTTGATCCCACCTCTCATGTATTATGCCATTTGTTGGATTTTGTTTCCTAATTTGCAAAATCTTGTGTTGATGGAGGGGTGGCAAGAGGTTTATGCAAGGATCATCGGAAAGAAGGGATGGACGGAGCTGTACGTATGGGTGCACAGACAGATGGCAGATAGAGCTACTTGTAACGGGTGTATACTACCCAACTCTCGTATCGTCGAGGAAGAGGGGGATCTTGGGTTATATAAATGTACGCACTGCACACTCTAACAGGTTGCCTTTTGGGAAGAAGGTAATGGTCCCGTGACAAGTGGTATCAAAGCTTACCCCTGTTTGTCGTGGGACCTTCCACTTGCCTTGGAATGCCAAGAACCCCCGGTTTCACTGGCTCACTGCATGTCCAAGAACATTATAAACATGGACACTACACACCCAATAGATTGCCTTTTGGGGAGAAGGTAATGACCCCATAACATACTGCTATGGTTGAGCTTGTGGAAAATGTTTTCCATCTAAATTGCTTGAGATTGGGGTGTTTTACAAAGCAAGTGAAGATCTGCATTCAATGTAGTTTGCATTTGAGGATGTTGTAATGTTTCTTTTCAAACCAAAGCTGAATGTTTTACTTAAACTTGGTTGGATTGCACTACTCAATTACTTGCCATAGAGTGCCGATAAACTATTCCTGCCCTTTGTTTTGTATCTAGTACTGAGAATTGTGTGTTCCTTCTGTTCAAAATATATAAGAAACAAATGATAACACGTTTTAGCTCTTTGGTGAATTGCATTGCTTCTTTTGGGAGTCCTGATATAAAATTTAAATGGCAGGGTGTGAATGTGAAGAGTGCTCTCCTGAGCTCAAAAATTTTGGAATGAGAAGTGTGCTTTAAATGGTGGAAGCTTGGCAGATTATTCTACAGGTTTCGCATGAGAGATGGGTCTAATTGTCGTTGGGTTTCTCTTGCAGACCTGGCAACACACAAAGGGGACGACGTTCTAGGGGACCTTGGCCACGGTGGCATTTATGAGGTGTTACGTATTGAGATCTCCTTTTCAAATCTTACATACACTCAGTGGTCTTTTCAGAGCCCACAGAGGCAATATTAGACCTTCAGCAATTATGTGTTTGGGTGCATAATGTCGGTTTCCACTAATTATTGATATTGCAATTTGCAATGGGTTTATGGCGGAGGACGTTCTGGTAGCTTCCCAAGTAGGAAAATTCTGATCCGTCATTTCTTCCAGGTTTTGTCAAAGCTCTACAGATGCATCATGATATCCACATACCCTATATATTTTGTCTACGCAGTTTTCAACATATTTGTCCTCCCGGGCAATCGGACTCAAGCTGAAGCTTCTCTGTGCATATATAAACAGTTATTGTCGTTGTATGTATATTACTTGCATCTTTTAATGTGTACATGGTTAATCAGGTCAATGAATTATAGTGGGATAATTTGTAATTGGCAAAATATTTGATTCCTACTAGATGATTGGTTGTGGCTATTGCTCAACAACATAATTTGCGAGGGGACTTCATATCCTGGCTGTGTTGTACTATACAGATGCAAGATGCAGTCAACGGTCTGTTGATCAAGGAAGGTTATTTCTGTTGGTCAAGAAGTAAATGGGTTACTTGAGAGCACAAATGAACCATGAAGACATGTAAGAAATGGGAATTGAAGAGCGAACATTAAGAAATGGGCAAAATTAATGGGGATGCATATCGCTTGCCAGTCGCACAGGAGGGAAGACAATCCAAAAACTGCTTCACAGCATCAACTTATTAACATTCTTATTCTCAAAGACATATTTCTGTTACCAGCTGTGTTTGTCTCCGTCTGAAACCAAGAGACTGAAAGCATGCTTGAAGAAATCAGTAATGACAACAGCGACATCTGGTACAAACTCTTGGCCTACAAACTCTTGGCCTGCAAACTCTTGGCCTACACGGGGTCTTGCAGACGAAAATGAGCACGAGAGCTAGGAGAACCACGAGCAAAAATCCCTTAAGATCTGGATAGACATGGTCATCATCTTTCCCCGATGCCATTGCAAAGACGGATGGTGCCAGAGTCAACCAGACCTCTGTGTGCTTCTGTATATAGAGTGAGGGAGGGAATAGGAAGCATGCAAAATGAATCCAAATTTAAGGCAGTTCCTCGGACTCAAACTCGGTAATAACCACGAAACATCATTACGTAATTTAATTCTTTAAATAAGGCCATATTAAAAGAAAGCATAGCCGAGTTCGCCAACTGGAGGAAAGCAACAACCTAACCGCACTAGATTCGTTATCTATAATAATAATAATAATAGTACATAAATAAATACATAAAGCCTGGTTGTACTTTAAAATTAGTTTAAGATGAAGTCATCAGGCACTCAAAATCCGGAAGGGTAGGCAGAAGAAAATGGTAATTAAATTTAAACCTAATTATCCTCATTACCATATGCCTTGTGCCTCAGCAATTGGTGCACCCAGAGTTTTATTTTTTTTTCTTCTTTTTTTAGTCTTTAAAATGTGAAAGCAATCGAAGGAATAAATTCTGTACATTTAGTCTTATTAACCTTTACCTTGACATGAAAATCATACTCATGATTATTAACATTACAATGTATAACTTCCCTAATACTGTCCAGTCTTTGATTCACGTGCAAAAGTCAATGGATCCGTTGTTGAGGGCCAGTTGTACGTTAAATAACACTAATGTCCCAAAATTTTCCAACAAATATCTTAAACCCCAATTAGAGGCAGTGTTCCCAAGCTCAAGCTATAGACATCAAAGCTTGGGATGTGCATACTACCTGATTCGATTAATTTGACTAAAATTATATCAAAAACATCTAAATGACCAATTGATTATAATTTGTAATTTAACAAAAAGTGTATTTAATGATTTAGTCATAATTTTGAATATTAAGAAACTATTAAAAATAAATCAACAATTAAAGTTAAAATTATATTTTATAAAAATTTAAACCGCACAAAAATTTAATAATTATTATTAAATTTAAAATTATAATTATATATTTTTTTCAAATCTAATTAACTTTTTTTATTTATTTAAAATAAAATTTTATCTATCTTATTTATGTAATGCTTTTTTGTTATCTAAATTTTGAAAAGCTTACATTGTTCTCGTAAACAGCATTCAAATAATCAAACGTACTGAATTAACTCACATTTGTTAATGACAATCTGACTAATTTCACTATTATGTTGGTTTGATTGCGACTTTAAAAATTTTTAACCCTGACTAACAAGTTAATTTGAATATGTGTCAATCCGACTTGCATACAAACTTAATCAAAGCCATGTGCCAAAGTAGAGATACCATAAGTTGGTGTCCAGAACAGAAAATGGATGAGGTAACGTAAGAAGGATAGAGACCGCACGGCTAACCATCCTTTGCACCAGCAATGAAGTCTCTCTTTGTCAACTTTGTTCAATCTCAATGCAAAAGCCCAAAGGCATTATTAGCAGTTATTCAGCAAGACCAAGAAAATGAGCAAAGCTGGTGTATTTTGTCTCCCATCCTATCTCCGCACAAGTCTTTGAGTTGTTTAACCTCACACCTAAAGGATCAGCTGTTCCTGCAATATTAAGACATGAGATGTGCAAATTTCAGAAATCAAACAACACGAGATTTGGTTGATGTTGGATGAGACAAGATGATATTGGACTATAGCGGAAGAAAGTGTACCGCCACGAACTAATGGGGAAATCTAATTGATCCTTAATTAAGATAGCTGGAAACAAGCTCACCTGTAAAGCCTATGAATTTTGCCACCAAGTCCATCATTTCTTGCCTGAAAAAGTGCATGCCGAAAAAAAAAAAAAAAAAAAACCTTTGAGAGCCACTTGATTGCAGAACACCACCAAGTTTATCTATCAATTGCTTGAAATCTAAACAAAATTTGGCATCATTGAGAATATACCTAGATAATGGATGATTATCGCAACCCAAGAAAATGCGACCTCGGAGTTTCTTCTTCAGTATTGCAATTGAAAGGGAGGCTGCATCCTATTAAACCCTCCAGCCCCCAAATAAAAACCTTTAATTTGACATCACCAATGACAGATTGACGAATGCCAATAACTACCATCAATAAAACAAAATAACCATCTAAAGCATGACATGAAAAGGAAAACTGAATATTCTTCCAGATCATTAAAAATACAAAAAATTAGAAAGCCAACAATTGATGGTGGACCAACAAACGCATTGCCAATAGTGTATAAGATTCAATATATGATCTGGAAGAAATTCAACAATCCCCTTCTCCAACCAGTAGATATGTGCACCTCTATCAGCTTTGTTTGGACGGTTAAGTTTAAATAAAAGAATATATATTTTCTTTTCCGAGTGTGCATGAAGTCCTCATCATAGTCTAAAGGATATATAAAGTCCTGCCAACCTAACAACAGAACCACCACTCTCGAGCATTACTTGTTCTGCTTTTAAAAGTATGTCAGTCCTGGGGCTTCTCCCAACTGGCACTACCGGAGAGTCCTGCAAGAATATCATGACTATGATGTAAATGGTATGCATTAATAGTTTAATACTCTCCATTAAGTTTTAAAGAATGGAAGGAAGCGATTCACTGGTCAAGCCAATAAAGCAGACTGATAGCATATATTCACCCATCAAGCTCATGTCCCAAATAGACAAGCAAAAGACGTCAAATGAACCAAAAGATAATCATTGGTAGGGGATAAACAATGTTACATAGCCGATGTATATCCTCATTGCATTGTCCATTGTCATTGCAATCATATGGTGCAGAGCTGGACGTAAACAAGAAAGAACCCTCCCCATTCCAGCTCGAACCAGCTTCCCTTTTTCATGTATAGTTCAATGCTATGGCATAAGTTTCTAAGTAAACAAATACAAAATAACCAGCCACCGACTAATTTTCACCTTCCTCCAATCAAACAAATCTATGCCAGAGTACCAAGGTTTTTGCTGCATAATAACTTCATAGTTTTATGACTATCTAAACTCTTCCATCAAAAAGAATCCATATGATTAACACAGCCTTCCTTTCACCACGATGTAAAGCAATCTAGAATTCCTTTTCAACTCTCCTTCAAATGAGTTGGCCTTGGGGTTTTACTAGTCAACAAAACCCACGCGTTTGTTTTCTAAAATTAATTGAAATTATTGCAAACAAACATCTTTCATTTTCACCCAAAACATAAATAAGTTTCCTTTCCCTCTCCAATTGAAGCATCTCAATCAGTTGCAAACCTAATTAGCATGCATGCCAGAGTATATACTAAATCGGATTGTCGATAGCTGCTATTTGTTTGTTGTGGGTATTGCCATGGAGACCGGCACTGTGATGACCAACATGGGCGTAGGGAGTGACATTGGCATCTTCATTGCTACCGGCACAACTCCAATTGCCGAATGATGGCCCTTTTGGTCGGTGCCCAATGGCAGGTTGCAAGTTCACGGGGTCTTATTTATTTATTTATTTTGAAGAGATTACCTGAAATAACTATGTAATACAGACTATGGGAATAGAAGACTGGCATCGTATTTGTTTTCAACAAAAATTTAGGGTTTTTAAAATTTTATTATTGATATTATTATTTAGTTTGATTGATTAATTGTATTGAAAAAAAAAAAAAGATACTTAATCAAGTCAATAGGCTAATTAGAAGTAATGTCATACAATAAATATTTAATTATTTATTTTTTTCAGATTATTTTTAAATACTTATTAATATGTTATATATGTATAATTAATATTTTTTTATTTTAATTATTTAATAATATGCTATTTTTATTAAAAATAATTTATGATATATAAATCATTAAATTTTAAAAATAATATAATATTTGTCATAAAAAATAAAAATAAAATTATTTTTATATAATAACCTCAATTATAATTATAAACAATGTGAAAACTAATGTAATATAAGTACACTGATCCTTACTCGCCAAACTCCTAGAAAATGCGTTTGTTGATAGCCCCTCAGGTCCATCTCGCAATTGTCGAACATCCCAACGGCGAAGGAGAACACCCACCGTCCCAAAGTCTATCTCGCAATTGTCAAGAAGAAACTTAAAGAAATGCACATGATTTTCCATTGCTTATTAAGACCATAAAGTCCCATTTATCGGAACTTCTTTAAGATGACATAATAGTATCATAATATAGAGGTGCAGAGGAAGAGACAAAACCCACCGACGCTTTTCCACTAGACACAAGCGTTGCCCATATATTAATATATAAAATGAAAATAAAAGAATTTGATTACAAAAGGAAAACGTTATATGCGAACGACCTCACGATGGGAATTTGGTCGTAATTAGTATATCAAATTATCAAACAGCAGTGGTGTAAGCACAAGAACTCTGCGGGGGACAAGAGGGGCTTGAAACGGCTGCCAGTGGGAGAAGATGCTGAGCAATTTTAGCTATCATCGTGTTCCAATCGTGCACCAACAGTTTTGACCTCGTGATCAACAGAAAAAAAGAATCGATCGTCTCCATATCTGGGGTCTGGCTTGTCTTACATTTTGTTAATGTTTTTGGAATAGGGTTGATGCGAAACTGTGATCAGAAATTCAAAGGGTCCTGGACTTTCGGACGAGTGAGACCCCAAAAAGAGATAATACAATAATCCACGTCAACAAATTTATGCACATCAAACATGACAGTAATTTTACTAGAAACTCCCAAATCAAACCCCCTCAGAGTTGTATCATAGCAGCATTCATAAGCCGTAAACTTATAGACATGGGGCAAAACGGATGCTAGATCATGGAATGATGCCATACATCATCTGTAATTCTTGGAACAACAACAATAATAATAATAATTAAGTTAAATAAATTTTCAATAAATAATACTAACATTATAATTAAAATAAATGACACATATAAAAATTTAAAAATTAAAAAATACATTGATAATACATATTATAATTAAAAAATCATAAAACATAAACCCAACAATATATAGAGTGTATGACATAGAAAGTAAAAATTAAATAAATAATTATAAAAAAGTGTAATACTTGTGTGAAGAGAAAAAAATGATTTTTTTTCAAAAAAAAATATTTTTTAAAAAATAATGCAATTGAAGGCAATAACTTGTTATATTAATACATATAATTGTTATTAGTAGTTTAATCATCATATAATAACCAGTATCTTGATAAATAAGTATTATTATTATTTAAAATAATTTAGTTACTAATAAAATTATTTTTTACTCAAAATTATTATTTGTTAATATTAAATTTTATTATTTTTATAATACATCCTTTTAGTAGGAACGTATTGTTATAAAAAAATAAAATAAAATAAATAATTAATGTCTTAATCGATCAATATATAAATAAATACTTTAATATCAAATTAATAAAATATCATAATATTCTTTTTATTAATTTACGAATAATATAATAAAAAAATATAATATATTTATTTCTTTGTGAGTTTGATTAAATATACTTTTTTTAACTCAAATTTTATATTATATTAACTTAACTCTCTTTTTAGGAATTTAAATTAAAAAATATTAATTATTTTTAAAATATGAGTATTATATTTTTTAATTATAATAAAAGAGATATTAAAAAAATATTATTCATAAAATATATTACTTCATTTAATTTCACTGAGCAAATTATGTTTTTGCCTTTTTTTTTTTCATTAAATGAACATAATGGGAAATTTTCTTGCACCTAACCAAAACCAACGTTTGTCTCTGTCTCCTTGCTCGACCACTTTTATTAGCTTTTTCTCAATTTTTTTTTTTATATCTTGTTTTTTAAAATAACCACTTCCTTGGGAAAAAAAAAGATGATTTTACTGTATCTTCTGTGAGGGAAAAGAAGTTTGTTTCAATATGAAACAAGCGGATAGCAATATGCAAAGCTTCATCCCAGTCGATGTAGCCCTCAAAGTTGTCTCGAACCTTGAGGTCCAATTTATTCGATTTCACTTCTCGTCTCTTGAATTGTTATCATTTCAATCATTTCTTTTTCTCCTATGTGGGGATTCTCATAATTTTTTTTTGTGGGTTTTTTTTTCATATTCTTAGGTGCTGGACCTGCGTGCATGGGGTAATTGCTCTCGGTTTTGGAGGGAGCTGTGTGGGTCGAATTATCTATAGGAGTCGCTGACCCGAAAGAGATGGCCTTTACTTGCCCCTCTCAACGATTCTTCCTTGTCTTCTTTTTCTTCTTCGGATCCTATTGTCAAGGTAATCTCTACTTTGGTTTCTTTGAATGGTTGAAAAATCAGTTTGTTGTGGTGTTGTAGAATTGTTTGTGCTTTGTGTGTTTTGAGTTTTGTGTGAAATGGATACAGACGAGACCCACTTGCGGTTTCTTCATTATTGGCTATCTCTTTGGATCGTATCATTGTTTTCGGTTCTTTTTGATTGAGTACTCTGTGGAAAAAGAATTACACAGCTATAGACGTTTTGGTGATCAATCTAACATTTTGTGATATTTCCACAAAATTTTGTAAAAGTGTTAAGAGCTTGCATGCCTGCACACTTCTGACTACATTAAATTTAAATTTAGGGATTTTCTAATTTGACTCTTGTGAAAAAAAAAAAAAAAAGTATGTACACACACACAAAGTGAGAATTGGTCAAAAATATTGGATTGTCACTTGGTTTTGTGAGACATAAAGCCAGGTGCTGTGCATGTTGATTCATCCATGTGAGATATAAGGATTCCCATTTCAACAATCTTTGGCAAAGGTCTTTGTTTGATGGGTGTTTGATCCCACTGTGTCATGTATCACACCATTTGTTGGATTTTGTTTCCTAATTTGCAAAAGCTTGTGTTGACGGAGGGGTGGGAGGAGGTTTATGCAGGGATCATCCAAAAGAAGGGATGGAGGGAGCTGTACGTAAGGGTGCATAGAGAGATGGCAGATAGAGCTACTGCTGTGGTTGAGCTTGTGGAAAAAGTTTTCCATCTGAATTGCTTGGGGTGTATTACAAAGCAACTGAAGATCTGCGTTCAATGCAGTTTGCATTCAAGGATGTTGTAATGTTCCTTTTCAAACCAAAGTTGAATGTTTTACTTAAACTTGGTTGGATTGCACTACTCAATTATTTGCCTTAGAGTGCCGATAAACTACTCCTGCCCTTTGTTTTGTATCTAGGACTGAGAATTGTGTGTTCCTTCTGTTCAAAATATATAAGAAACAAATGATAACACGTTTTAGCTCTTTGGTGAATTGCATTGCTTCTTTTGGAAGTCCTGATGTGAAATTTAAATGGCAGGGTGTGAATGTCATGAATGCTCTCCTGAGCTCAAAAATTTTGGAATGACGAGTGTACTTTAAATGGTGGAAGCTTTGCAGATTATTCTAAAGGTTTCACTTGAGAGATGAGTCTCATTGTCGTTGGGTTTCTCTTGCAGATCTGGCAACAGACAAAGGGGCGGACGTTCTAGGGGACCTTCGCGATGGTGCCATTCATGAGGTGTTACGTGTTGAGATCTCCGTTTCAAATCTTACATACACTAAGTGGTCTTTTCAGAGCCCACAGAGGCAATATTAGACCTTCAGCAATTATGTGATTGGGTGCATAATGCCGGTTTCCACGAATTATTTATATTGCAATTTGCAATGGGTTTATGGCGGAGGACATTCTGATAGCTTCCCAAGTAGGAAAATTATGATTCCTCATTTCTTCCAGGTTTTGTCAAAGCTCTACAGATGCATCATGATATCCACATACCCTATATATTTTGTCCATACATTTTTCAACGTATTTGTAATGCCCTGGCTTGTCCTCCTGGGCAATCAGACTCAAGCTGAAGCTTCTCTGTACATATATAAGCAGTTATTGTCGTTGTATGTATATTACATGCATCTTTTAATGTGTACATGGTTAATCAGGTCAATGAATTATAGTGGGATAATTTGTAATTGGCAAAATGTTTGATTCCTACTAGATGATTGGTTGTGGCTATGGCTCAACAACATAATTTGCGAGGGGACTTCATACCCTGGCTCTGTTGTACTATACAGATGCAAGATGCAGTCAACGGTCTGTTGATCAAGGAGGGTTATTTCTCTTGGTCAAGAAGTAAATGGGTTACTGGAGAGAACAAATGAACCATGAAGACATGTAAGAAATGGGAATTGAAGAGCGAACATTAAGAAATGGGCAAAATCAATGGGGATACATATCGCTTGCCAGTCGCACAAGAGGGAAGACAATCCAAAAACTGCTTCACGGCATTAACTTATTAACATTCTTATTCTCAAAGACGTATTTCTGTTACCAGCTGTGTTTGCCTCCGTCTGAAACCAAGACACCATAGGAGACTGAAAGCATGCTTGAAGAAATCAGTCAATGAAACCGACAGCGACATCCGGTACAAACTCTCGGCCTACAACGACATCCGGTACAACCTCTTGGCCTACACGGGGTCTTGCAGACGAAAATGAGCACGAGAGCTAGGACAACCAAGAGCAAAAATCCCATAAGATCTGGATAGCTATGGTCATCATCATTCCCCGATGCCATTGCACAGATGGATGGAGCCGTTGCACAGACGGATGGTGCCGTTGCACAGACGGATGGTGCCATTGAGTGCTTCTGTATATAGGGAGAGGGAAGGAATAGAAAGTATGCAAAATGAATCCAAATTTGAGGCAGTTCCTCGGACTCAAACTCGGTAATAACCAAGAAAAATTATTACGTATTTTAATTCTTTAAATAAGGTCATATTAAAAGAAAGCACACCCGAGTTCGTCAACTGGAGGAAAGCAACGACGTAATCGCACTAGATTCGTTATCTAAAATAATAATAATAATAAATAAATAAATAAAGTTTGGTTGTACTTTAAAATTAGTTTAAGATGAAGTGGTCAGGCACTCCTAATCCAGAAGGGCAGGGTAGGCAGAAGGAAATGGTAGTTAAATTTAAGCCTAATTATCGTCATTACCATGTGCCTTGTACCCCAGCAATTGGTGCACCCAGAGACTTTTTTTTTTTTTCTTTTTAACTATTTAAAACGTGAAAGCAATTGGAGGAGCAAGTTCTGTACATTTAGTCTTAATAAAAAAAACCTTTACTTTGACATAAAAATCATACTTATGATTATTAGCATTACAATGTGTAACTTCCTTTACACTGTGCAGTCTTTGATTCACGTGCAAAAAGGTGAATGGATCCGTTGTTAAAGGCCAGTTGTACGTTAAATAACACTAATGTCCCAAAATTTTCCAACAATGTCTTAAACCCCACTAAGAGGCAGTGTTCCCCAGCTCAAGTTATAGACATCAAAGCTAGGGACGTGCATCCTACCTAATTCGGTTAATTTGACTAAAATTATATCAAAAACATCT
This sequence comes from Ceriops zippeliana, assembly GCA_037897445.1. NCBI lineage: Eukaryota > Viridiplantae > Streptophyta > Magnoliopsida > Malpighiales > Rhizophoraceae > Ceriops > Ceriops zippeliana. The sequence goes on along the minus strand of JBAPLH010000061.1, from coordinate 2,793,760 downwards.
AAACGAACCAATTGATTATGATTTGTAATTTAACAAAAGTATATTTAATGATTTAATCATAATTTTAAATATTAAAAAATTATCAAAACTAAATCAACAATTAAAGTTAAAATTATATTTTATAAAAACTTAAACTACATGAATATTCAATTATTATTATCAAATTTAAAATTATAATCTATTTATATTTATGTTCAAATATAATTAACTAATTTCAATTACTTATTTGAAATAAAATCTTTTCTGCAGTATTTATGTATTTCCTTTTTGTTATCTAAATTTTGAAATGCTTACATTGTTATGGTCAACACGATTCAAATAATCAAACGGACTGAATCAACCCACATTTGTCAATGACAATTTGATTAATTTCAATATTATGTTGGTTTGATTGCGACTTTAAAAATTTTTAAACAACGGCTCACAAGTTAATTTGAATATATAGAAATCCAACCTTAATCAAAGCCATGTGCCAAAGTAGAGATGCCATGAGTTGGTGTCCAAAACAGATATTTCATAAGTTATGGTGAACCACGACAATGTCCCGTCCATGTGCAGGCCAAATAATACTATAACCCAACCAAATCATTGCCAAGGACTCATATTCCGCAACAACATGAACATCTCGTTTGGCTCTGAACCTAATCACGCATGGAGGAACAGTAAAAATGGATGAGGTAACGTAAGAAGGGTAGAGACCGCACAGCTAACCATCCTTTGTACCAGCAATGAAATCTCTTTTTGTCAACTTTGTTCAATCTCAATGCAAAAGCCCAAAGGCATTATTAGCACTTATTCAGCAAGTCCAAGAAAATGAGCAAAGCTGGTGTATTTTGGCTCCCATCCTATCTCCGCACGAGTCTTTGAGTTGTTTAACCTCTTACCTAAAGGATCAGCTGTTCCTGCAATATTAAGACATGAGATGTGCAAATTTCAGAAATCAAACAACACAAGATTTGGTTGATGTTGGATGAGACAAGATGATATTAGACTATAGTGGAAGAAAGTGTACTGCCATGAACTAATGGGGAAATCTAATTGATCCTTAATTAAGATAGCTGGAAACAAGCTCACCTGTAAAGCCTATGAACTTTTTGCTGAATTTTCCACTTTTTGCTACCAAGTCCATCACTTCTTGCCTGAGAACCACTCGATTGCAAAACACCACCAAGTTTATCTATCAATTGCTTGAAATCTAAACAAAATTTGGCATCATTGAGAATATACCTAGATAATGGATGATTATCACAACCCAAGAAAATGCGACCTCCGAGTTTCTTCTTCAGTATTGCAATTGAAAGGGAGGCTGCATCCTATTAAACCCTCCAGCCCCCAAAATAAAAACCTTTAATTTGACATCACCAATGACTAATGAAGACATAATGACAGATTAATGAATACCAATAACTACCATCAATAAAACAGAATAACCATTTAAAGCATGACATGAAAAGGAAAACTGAATATTATTCCAGATCATTAAAAATACAAAAAATTAGAAAGCCAACAATTGTTGGAGGACCAACAAACACAATGCCAATAGTTCACCAATGATTGCCAGCTAAATCCTGTAGCACCATGATTTTACCTCATAGTGTATAAGATTCAATATATGATCTGGACGAAATTCAACGATCCCCTTCTCCAACCAGTAGATATGTGCACCTCTATCAGCTTTGTATGGACAGTTAAGTTTAAATAAAAGAATATATATTTTCTTTTCCGAGTGTGCATGAAGTCCTCATCATAGTGTAAAGGATATATAAAGTCCTGCCAACCTAACAACAGAACCACCACTCTCGAGCACCACTTGTTCTGCTTTTAAAAGTATATCAGTCCTGGGGCTTCTACCAACTGGCACTACCGGAGAGTCCTGCAAGAATATCATGACTATGATGTAAATGGTATGCATTAATAGTTTAATACTCTCCATTAAGTCTAAAAGAATGGAAGGAAGCGATTCACTGGTCAATCCAATAAAGCAGACTGATAGCATATATTCACCCATCAAGCTCATGACCCAAATAGACAAGCAAAATAATTCAAATGAACCAAAACATAATAATTGGTAAGGGATAAACAGTGTTACATAGCAGATGTATAACCTCATTGCATTGTCCATTGTCATTGCAATCATATGGTGCAGAGCTGGACGTAAACAAGAAAGAACCCTCCCCATTCCAGCTCAAAGCAGCTTCCCTGGTTCATGTATAGTTCAAAGCTATGGCATAAGTTTATAAGTAAATAAGTACAAAATAACCAGCCACCGACTAATTTTCACCTTCCTCCAATCAAACAAATCTATGCCAGAGTACCAAGGTTTTTGCTACATAATAACTTCATAGTTTTATGACCATCTAAACTCTTCCATCAAAAAGAATCTATAGGATTAACAGAGCATGAAAGTGCAATACACCGTTAAATGCATGAGCTCACACATAAAGATATTCTTGAATGAATCACTCTTCACCGTAAAAAACGGCAATCTTCACGTTATTACCTGACATCACGAGGGTAGTCCAAGGATCGAGAGGGAGGAGCACAAAAAATGACGTAAGGATATTGAGGAGTTGCCTTAGTCCCCTTCAAAGATGGGTTAATTCCCATATTGATCAATTCGTCATGGTGATCTGTAGTTGCTGTCCGCCCATAAATTTGACAACCTGGATGCTCCTGCTCCATCAAAATATAAACCAAATTTGACTAAATCCGAACAACCTAGGCCAAAATTTCTCAGCCCAGTACACAATTCCGAGAAAATTTCCCAAATGCAAATAAAAAGACCTCAATTTTAATATCTTTGTCACTGCAGTATTATTGACCAAATGTTACCTCGTGCCATTTCTCAGCCACCAATCGACCCAGAACACCCGGACCAACAATCAGTAAATCATACTCTCCCAACACACTAGAAGACGCATCCTTCAATCCCTCATTTGCTGCACCTTCAACAAACAAAGAAACCCCATTATTTATCAATATCACCACCAAAGAATTACCCAACCCCAAGCTTCCCATTGAAGAACGCAAGACCCAATTGCAGCATAACACACACACACACACACAGACCTATAATAGATGAAGCAGAGACTTGAAGAGGGGTGGCCATTAGCTGTTTCTGGGTTTTGTTATATGTGGTGTGTTTACACGGAGACGGAAACGAAATGGGATGCCTTACATTGGGGAGCTTTAAAAAATGGTCGATCAAGACCAGATTTTTGTGAGGTCTGAGTAATGGGTGACAACAACGAATGGTGCCCATATGATATATGGATCATGGAGCTGCCTCTAGGTAACGCTGTTTCTCGAATTGGGACACTTTTTGTTTTGTTTTGTTTTTTTTTTTTTAATTATTGGGAAGAAGGTTAGTAGAAATAGGGTTATGCTCAAAGGCACCATTAAAAATAATATATATTTATTTTTCCAAAATTCAAATTTTGTTATCGCTTCAAATATGTAATTATATTTTTTAAAATATATAATAAATTATTAACAAATTAATAACACTTGTATTGTATATTTTTGATAAAAATTTTAATTTAAAAATATATATATATATATATAAACTGCATTTTTGACAGTGTCAACCCGTTCTCTCTCTTTATAGTGCAGATAATGTAAGTTTGCGCCTTTGATCGCGCCTTGATCATTTTGTCTATGTACCAACCACCGTTTTCTGCTCATTTTGTGTTGTTTTAGTTGCAGGAGGATCACAGAAGAGAGCGTTCGATCAGCTCTGTGTGGTGTGGGGGAGGGGGGGAGGGGGGGAGGGGGGGGCGTGGGGGAGCAGTGAGTGGTTCCCCTACGGAGAATTCTGACAAAAACATGTTCGGGACACAAAATCTTCGTTGTAATATGATTGGACTGCATTTGGGGACCATTTTATCCTTGCGGATGGATGGACTCTTGCGGTTGACTCCATAATTGTCCTAAAACGACACCTCGTCTGGGCTCACCATATGAAATTAGAATTATGCAACAGAATGCGTTCCAGGCTTGCTAGAAGCTGACTCTTATGGCCCCCTGAAGAAGAAGAAGCATCGCAGGTAATATTAACAAATGTGCTTATAGATTGATATTGAAGTGATTTGTTGATGTGTTTTATTTTATTTTTTTTTTTTATAAAAATGATTTATTGTTTAAGTATTATTAAATTTGAATAATTTTTATATCAAATTATTATATTAATTACCAATAAAAGAATAAACAGCGCAATAAAAATCATCTCAAAATTAGACTTCAAGACATGGCAATGGCAAGCATATTGACAACGGACCCTCGACTCCAATCTTGGTTAGCCTTTTCAACTTGTGGCTGTGGCTGTGGACCATGAAATTAAAGCGTGGTCGTGATTGCGTAGTTTCATCCTTAAATTCTAACCTACTCCGCCGCCCCACGAACGTTGAAACATATTACCTTGCACAAAACAGTCAACCGATTGCTCTCCCACTTTAACGACCTTGTTTTTCAATTAAAACTGTTAATAATAAAAATTTTATTCGTTATCCTGTCAAAAATTATAATTTTAATTTTTGTTAAGATATTTCGTAAAATTCAATGGATAATTATAAAATTTATTCCTTCCATAAACATAATATTTTTTTTTATAACGTAGCTGAGATTAATATTATCGCTTTTATTCCCACCGATATCTGTCATCTATGTAGCATGATAAATGAATACATGGAATTAGGCCACAATTAGTCAAGAATACGACATTATGGGGAAGCAAAACGACACACTAATTCATTTCCACCCCCATGGGGGGAAGCCCTGCAAAGCAGCCGCCCCTTAAAAAATAGGCTTCATTCTCCCATGCGGAATCTGGGTCATGGCCACAGAAATAGAAATAAGATTCGACGTTTGATGCTCTCTCTCTCTCTCTCTCTTACCAAATTAAATTATATTTCTTGAAAATTGTATAGTTCAACAATTATTTGCAGATAATATGCATCAACGTAAGCCTTAACAATTTCTTTCTTTTTTTTGCGGTCAATTTGTACGATATTTAATCCTATTCTCACTTTTTTTTTTTTTGGGCCCATTTGGAGCCATCTATCCTTCTTGTAATAATTTTATCTATTATTTATATAATTCTTTTCGGTCCCTTAAAAATATTTTAATAATTAAAAATTTTAATTGTAAATGAGAACTATATCATCGTAAACTTTACAATTTAATATATTTTTAATGAAAAAAATATTCTTTCAAATTATCAGTTTTTTTGCATTTCAATTCCATATATTTCACGTAACAGCGGATCTCAAGCCATTTTCTATGGCAGCCCAGTAATCTCCGGGGTCCAAAAATGGGAGACAACCTGATGAAATACCCATAAATCTCCATTAAAAAAAATAAAAGAAATAGATATATAATCCATGGAAACGTGACTTAGATATTTTTCTTATTTAGTTTTACAATATGATTTTGGATATTTCGAAGAACAGATAAAATTTGTCCACAAAATCAAAGAAGATGAAATATTTCCAGGCAAACGAATAGCTAATTTACAAAAAAGGCCCCCATAAAAAAAAAATCTTCTTGAAACAACAAGTGCTTCAATCGCGATGGAATGGAACCCACAAAACCCTATTAATTTTCGATCCGAGAGGGTCCACTGGATCTCTGCCACATCAAGAGAGAGGAAGAGCGACCTCTGACACCGTTGGTCGCGTGATTTTTATGTCGCTAAATGTGGACTCCTTCACACCAAATTCGGCCCCAAATCTATCTTTAATAAACATAAAACCTATGAGTTTACTTAGACAAAATAAAATTTTATAATTCATAATAAATATTTTATTATATTTCACAAATGATATTTTATATAATATTAAATAATTTTTATAATAACATAATAAATATTATTACAATAATATGAAATTTATTTTTATCATATAAAACATTACATACATGATAGAAAATATTTTTTATATAATATAAAATTTTATTTTGTTCAATTTAGTCTACAATATTTGTGCAAGAGACAGCATTTTTTGAATTGAATATTTTATAATGAATATTCTTTTTGTACCAGTAATTATATCTCTAAATTGAAATTAAATTGAGGAATTAATATTTTCATTGAATTCGGATAAATTTTTTTAAAGTTAAATTGATTATTGGAGTAGGATACTTTTTTATATTTAATTTTAATATTAAAAAATTACATTAATTTAAATTATATTTTAAATATAATATATATATCAAATTATTAATTATATTATCACTTTAAATAACCTCTAACTAGCATCTCATGAATGTGCATCTCTCCTACATCGTTTGTAAAAGTTCCCCCCCCCCCCCCCCCCCCCCAAAAAAAAAAAAAAAAAAACGCACAAAAAGTCACTACTCACAAACAAAGCGGCAAGGACAGAGACACTAAGAAAAAGTGGACACATGTCCATTCTCCTCACTCTTTCCAAATATTCTTTCCCATATGTCCAATCATTTAAAAAAAAAAAAAACAAAATTTCATACCCAAATAAAAAATAATAATAAAAAACAGAACCAGCCACCAGCAGAAAATATCACTTAAAAAAAAGGGAAAAAATAAATAAAAGGATGGTTTTATTGGAGTCACTTTGAGAGAGAGAGAGAGAGAGAGGGGGGGGGAGAGGGAGTGTACGTTTTTGCTTTGCCTTTTCTACTTTTTCAAGCTCATATTTTTTGACCGTGGTCTGGTCTCTCCGGTGGCCAACTCTGAATCATTACTTGTCGTCTCCTTTTGTCTGGAAAAAAAAAAAAAGAAAAAGGAAAGGTCACCTCTTTCTTTCTCCCCTCCTTACTGAAATTAATTTCACTGTTTTTGTTTTAGTTGCTCAAAAAGAAAAAAGAAAAAAGAAGAAGAAGAAGAAGAAGAAAGAAAGAACTAATAATGTGGTTGAGAAGTATGGGTGGGAGTAATGAGCAATGACAAATGGGGTGTGTCTTTGGGAAAGAGCTGACTGACAAGAAGGCGGAGGAGAGAGATGGCGGAGGATATAGGGAGAAGGAGGAAGGTAGGGTTGCGACGGATGCGGAGGAGGAGGAGAATGAGGTCAGGAACGGGAGGCATTGGAAGGAAAATGAAGAACGGAAGGTGCGGCAAAGAGGGGAGAAGAATGGTAGGACTAGGAGGTCTTCGAGGCCGAATCCTAGGCTGAGCAACCCGCCCAAGCACGTCCACGGCGAGCAGGTCGCCGCCGGATGGCCCTCCTGGCTCTCCGCCGTCGCCGGTGAAGCCATCGATGGGTGGACCCCGCGCCGAGCTGACGTTTTTGAGAAGCTTGATAAGGTGAAGTACTTATATCTTTTGTGTGTGTGTGTGTGTGTGTTTTTTTTTTTCTTCTTTTTTTCTTTTTGGTAGTTCCTCGGTCATATTTAGTCTCGATCTTTCCAATTAATTAATGCCCCTTTTTTTTCTTATTGTTTTAATCATTTTTGGAATACGTGAGGAAAAAAATGCAATTCCCGGTTAAATTCTGGACTCAAATTTTGTGGTTGTTTAAATTGCCTTATTATTATTAATAAACAGACACAGAATTGTAAGGCTTGTGGGATCTAAGGATTGTTTAGTAAGGTCAAGAACTGGGAATAATATTTTTTAGCTTAATTGTTCTTTCATGTTTCAACTTTAGTCTATAGTGACTGCTAATTTTGTGATCAGATTGGCCAAGGTACATACAGCAATGTATACAAAGCTAGGGATACTTTGACAGGGAAAATTGTTGCATTAAAGAAGGTTCGGTTTGATAATTTGGAGCCTGAGAGTGTAAGGTTTATGGCTCGGGAGATTTTGATTTTGCGGCGATTGGACCATCCCAATGTTGTTAAATTGGAAGGTCTGGCGACATCGAGGATGTCTTGCAGTTTGTACCTTGTATTTGAATACATGGAGCATGATTTGGCTGGCCTTGCGGCAAGCCCGAGTATCAAGTTTACCGAGTCTCAGGTGTGATATTATTATCCTGCTAGTGTCTGTTCTTTATGATTTCATGTGTATGCATGGGGCTCAGATGTTGTTATGTGGCAGGTAAAATGTTATATGCACCAGCTGATATCCGGTCTTGAACACTGCCACAACCATCATGTGCTGCATCGTGATATAAAGGGATCAAATCTTCTTATTGGAAATGATGGAATTCTTAGGATTGCCGATTTTGGGTTGGCTTCATTTTTTGACCCTAATCACAAACAGCCCATGACTAGTAGGGTGGTTACTTTGTGGTATCGACCTCCAGAGCTTCTTCTAGGGGCCACTGACTATAGTGTTGGGGTTGACCTGTGGAGTGCTGGTTGCATTCTTGCTGAGTTATTGGCTGGAAAACCTATCATGCCTGGTCGTACTGAGGTAACTTGTAATTTGTGAATGCTCAATTCCTCAAAGTCATGTTTCTTTGCATTTATCTTTTGTTAGATACAGTTTGGCTGTTGAGTGTGGCAGGATGCTTATTGGGGTTGGTTGACTGCATTTGACATTGGATAGCTTCTGATTGATTGGAAGAATGAGTCAGACCACTAATTTAGCATGGCAATAGGTCCTTTAATGACTCCAAATCGTAAATAAGACCTTTTTAGAGATAAGTGCTTTGTGGAGAAATGTTTGGTTGCATTTACTCAGTAAAGATATGTGCCCTAGGGGTCAGCTATGCTCATATTGGTTGAGAATGCTTTCCACTGAGGATAACTTATCATCTCCAGGATGAAGCTGTGTTAGGCTGCTTAATTGCCAGGTGCATGCAAGCACAATAAACAAGGGTGTGGAGTTTCATTGACATTATCACTCTGATGCCAATGCAGCTTGGAATATGTAGAACCCTTTTTCCTATTAGAATTATGTGAAAAAGAAAGGAGGAAGAAGATGAAAAACTTGAGATTTGGTTGTGATTTTTTTTTTATTTGTGATATAATATACATCTTCGCTTGGGTTGAGTCAAACTAACCCTTGCCAGGTTACGTTTATACTTTGGTTTCTAGTTTGCATCAGTTAGGATCAATTGGATTGCAGGTTTTTTAACCGGCTCTGCCAGGTCCAAATTCTCTTGTTATCTCTGACCACAACACCTGCTTCTCCTTTTGTGTTACCAATATTGATAGTCATGATTATGCCTATGTTCTTAGTGACGATGAAAATTCAGTATCCATCCTAGTAATAACTCATTTTGATGCACATTTCATGTAACTGTGCACTTGTGTTTTTTAACCTCAAGTGTTTACCTCTAACTATTGAAATTTGAATAACCAGTCTTCATTAATTAGTTTGAAATGCAGCCCATCAGTACCATTGACATATATTGCATTGATGAAATTCTGATACCTATTGAACATTGACTGACCAGACAATGTAAAATGGATGTGCTCCTGAGCTTGCTTTTTATGTGTATTTGATGCTGACAGCTCTCTCTGCACAGGTGGAACAACTACACAAGATATTTAAGCTATGTGGCTCTCCTTCTGATGAGTATTGGAAAAAGTCAAAATTGCCACATGCAACCATATTTAAGCCCCAACAATCATACAAGCGATGCATACAAGAGACTTTTAAAGATTTTCCACCATCATCTCTGCCATTGATTGAGACACTTCTTGCAATTGACCCAGCAGAACGCCAAACTGCTACTGCTGCATTAAGGAGTGAAGTTAGTTTCTTTTTTCGTAAAATATGGTTTAGTTTTCTTCCTTCTTTTTTTCACATTACTTTTTAATTTCTACAGTACAATACTTTTGCCTGTCCATGGCAGCTATTGCTTTTGTTTTCCCCAGTTTTAAGTCAATCTAGAGACAGCTGTGATCCCATGCTTTTGTTCTATGTCTTTAATTTGATTGCATGACTTGTAACCATTTATTTGATCATTGGAAAGAAAAAAATATATTTTTTGATTGCATCAAGTGAAGTTAAACCTTTTTTGATGTTGGGTGATAGCAAAAAGCAGCAGCACTGTGCATGAACTGATGAAGTTGATTGAATTTTTTATTGGCAGGACACTTTGTTGTTTAATTGTAAGTTATGGGATCCTTAATCAACTAAGACAAACAGCATAAGGACACAATGGCCTTGTTGTTAGCTGTGGAACTGTTTGCAATTCGTTTACTTACAATTTTACATGTGGATTATGGACATTTTGTTAATTTTTTGTTGTGGTTTATAGTTCTTTACTACCAAGCCTTATGCCTGTGATCCTTCAAGTCTTCCAAAATATCCTCCTAGCAAAGAGATGGATGCCAAATTACGTGATGAAGAAGCTAGAAGGTGTGATGGCTTGTATTTAGATATCCCAATGGATGCTTGGGCTCTTGATGATCTTCTTCATCAAAGACAGAGCTTGCAAAAACTTGGCACATTTTTTGTTTGTTCTGCTCATTGTTTCATTTCCCTACCACTTCATATGCCTTACCACTTTCCATTTTGTCCTGTCTTGTTATAAATCTAAGCAGAAGAAAATCTTGATTGCCACAGATTGAGAGTAAAGAATGCCGATGGGGTGAAGAAGGCACGTCACCGTGACCGTGCAGTAAGGGCAATTCCTGTCCCCAATGCCAATGCTGAGCTTCAGGCTAATCTTGATGTATGTCAGACATGCTACTTTCCTTTTGAACTTTTCTCAATCCAAAGTTGCTCTATCTGAGTAGACAAATCTGCTGCACACTATTTATTTTGAGGGATGAACAATGTTTAAAAAAGGCAAAAAGTTGGCTGCATAGTGTAGACCAATAGGTACATTTTTATCAGATACTCCAAAAAATGTTTGTTTTGACAGATTGGTAAGATATATATATATATATAGATATGCATGCATGTATGTATATGAACATCAAAAGGGCAGTTAAATGTGTCACACACTATATAATATCTAAAGGTTCCTGTTGCTGGTCATAAATATCTCTTTTGCCTTTAGTTTGGCATATGGAATGTGTGTTTGCATGGGTGCCAAAGAGAAAAAGGCAGTCTAAAATTGTCTTTTGGATAGCTTATTTTCAGCTGCGTTTTACAGTGACCTTGTTTTTGGACCAAGTGGGTTTACTTAGTCTTTTAGTACAGATGAATAAGAAGACAAGTGACATAAAATTTTTGCAATAAAAAATATGGAAATCTATCCAATGGATGTGAGGACAAGGTGAACTTTGTCCAAAACAAAGTTGCCATCAAATTTCCCGTATTTTTCATTGTGTTGTGTTACTGCAAAATAAGGATGTATTTTTGTTCTCTTTCATTTCATACTCAAGAAGGATATAAGATGGAAGAATTGCTTGTTTAAAATATTGTCAGACTCTAGCTAACGGTTTTCTTTAGCTTCTGTGCTAAATTCTTTTTTTTTTTTTTTTCTGTAAAACAGAGGAGGCGATTGATCACACATGCAAATGCAAAGAGCAAGAGTGAGAAATTCCCCCCTCCACACCAAGATGGAACCCTTGGTTATCCTTTGGGCTCATCACATGACATTGATCCAGCTTTTGACCCCCCTGAAGTCCCATTTAGTTCTACAAATTTCTCATACCCAAAAGCACATATTCAGACCTGGTCTGGCCCATTGGTGGACCCAGCTGCAGTTGATGCTCCAAAGAAAAAGAAACAGAAGGATAAACGTTCTGCTCGAATTAAAGAGAAAGAAGGTATGTAATACGGGTTGTGGTTATTTCTGATACTATTCATGAGGCTGGAAAAAATGCTGGTCTGGTCTTTCTTGTATCTGCTCCAGGAAAGGAAGTTAAATTGCATGGTGAGGTATAATATTTTTTACAATCATTTTTCTTGTCCACTGTCCAATTATTAGGAATGATGAGAAGCTTCTTTAGTATTGTATACGTTCTTTTTGTTCTTTTCTTCCTTGGAACACTCTTCTGTTTATTGGAAATTTAATAAACGTGTGTTTGGAACTCAGATTTTGTCACTTGCAGTTTACTCTTATTTAGCCGGGTTTTGAATTGTTGTTCTGAAACAATTACTGTAATGGGTTTTTTGTCCTCATATCTGTTATCCCATTTAACAATCTTCCAGTTATATTACTGGAAGATTTAATCACACCTATACCAAGTACTGACAATATTACTCGAGAAAAGGAAAATGAGAAATTATTAGACTTAAGAGTTGAGCATGATTGCATACACTTTCAACGCCTTCTGAATTGGTAGGATGCATGTGCCATTTATGTTGATGTCTTGCTGAGTTATTACTTGGGATCACCTGTTGTGACAAGGATTTTTTGGCCCTGGTGGTGGCCATCGGCCGGCCACATGTAGATCATTGAAAGTTCACTATCATCACGGAGTTTTACTGAAGATTATTTCCTTCTCGCTTATCCCGATAGGTCATTAATTGAGGAAAGCTTGGTTTGTTGTTGAAAGCAACGTTGGAAAATGAATTGGCATAGTTTGGTTGCAGCTACTTCAGCTCAAACACATGTTTCTGAATGTTACACGATCAATACCACCTGTCTAAGCTTGTGCTATATGTACGCACTGCTTTAGTATACTTGTCTGTTTTCCACACCACACATTAAGTTACTATTACAACAACAATGTTACGTCGGCCCTAACGGGAAACCGTCAAAGAAGGGTAGTTCTAGGAAGAATGGTAGTTGGGGTTTGAGGGGCAGATTTGGCAGCTGCTCGGTGCAATATGCTTTACCAGTCGCATTCCAGAAGTTACCAACCTCATAATCTGTATCCTGCAAGGGTTTTACAATATATAAAGAAACCGTTGTACCGACTATTCACTTACTGGCTCGAGCTGCAAACGAAAATCCTCCATGCAACTTGCCAACATAATTTCTCGGAACCGAGCATCCCGCAGGTTGCATTTTATCTTAAGCAAGCCTGAAAATTTCGCTGGCATCAGTGTAGGAGTGCGCTTGGACGGCTGAATGAGGCCACCTGGTCCTGGCGGACCCGGAGGACCTGGAGAGCCTCCCCCCGGATTGGGTCCTGGAGCACCCGGACCTTGGCCTGGTTGGGGTCCTGGGCGTGGTGGTTTCTTAGGTGGCCTGTGCAATACTGTATCCTCTTGGTAAAATGCTCCGCACTACTCTTCCTACGTGCATCACATCTTTCGGGGATCGTCTAATTGAGGTTGTTGCATCACATCACAAAGTCGTAGGATACAGTAAACACACACTCACTCGCTGTCTCTCTCTCTCTCACACACACACACACACACACTTTCAAGAGAAATATAAAAATTAAACCATCATAATTGGTTATGCAATCAATCGACTACCTGTAATGATGATTCGGTTTTTGTTCGGTTAACCGTCCGAACCAATTAACTTTTTGTAATTCAAGTCATTTAATCAATATATTTTTCTAATTTTTTTTACATTATAAAATTTTGTTGATAAATATTAAGATTTGTTATGATTTGTAGGATTTTAAATATAAGAGTTTTGATAATGCTTCATAAATTTTAATGTCAAGTTTGAATTTATATATGTGTGTGAAAGAGGAATAAATGAAAGTTATCTCGATATTCCTTTAATATAAAATATACATTAATGAAATTATTTAAAATTCAATTGGAGCAAATAAATATATTTAAAAATTACCTAAATAATCGGTTTTATTTAGTTTCAAAATCAAAAAACATAACCGAATAGATGAAAGTTAGCAGTTCGGTTGGTCACATTCTGGGGTTTGGTTTGATCAGTCCAATTAGGTTTCCCATGTTTTCGGGGTTTTTCTGCACACCCAACCCAACAACGGGAATGCCTAAAAACTAACAACTCCTTTTGGGCCATGGCAGCTTCTACGTGTTGTGTTGTTGCTGGTTGCTACGAGACTGCTTTGGTGGTCCATCCGAGCCTAGTGGGAGTGGAGACCCGCCATCTACCCCCGGCCCACCAACAGCTGCACCACCGCCCGCCCCTCCTGAGCCCCCTGTTCCTCCTCCCGTTCCACTTCCAGTTCCAACTGGGCCGCCCGAACCTCTTGGAGGCCCACCAGGTCCACCAGCTCCACCTGGGCCTCCTGGACCTCCGGAAGGCCCAGCAGCTCCACCTCCACCTCCACCTTAAAATTTGATTCTCCAGCTTCATTTCAATTTTTTTTTTTTAACGGCGGGAATTGCTTCAAGATTTTCTTGCATTTTCTTTCTTGTTTAATTCCTCAGTGTTCTAGCAAGCAGTTGCCAGCGTGTCTTAGAGTTTGAAAATGCAACTGCACAATAATGATGTGTATTATGAAACACCCCATGATATACACAGCACTCTAATTAATTACCCCCGTGATGTTACAACACTCTGATGTACGATATTCACTAATCTAAGCTAATCCCATTCAGTAAATACAAGAAGTTCCGTTCTATGAGCTTTGTTATTATTATTGTCCTAATCAAATGGTATTAACCGAAGTAGCTTAATGTTTAGCACACAAAAAACCACATCAGCGCGTCAGATGCTGTAAATAGCCCGTAACGGAGGGATTCTAAATTTATTTTTTTTTATTAAAGGCATTTTGTGACGGAACCAATAGGAAGAGGGAACTGTATAGGTAATGGTCTCGATTCAAATATGATATCCACCGATCCACGACAACAACATTACTAAATTTAAGCGAAATGAAATTTGAATCTTATCATAAATAAATAAATATGGGTGCTGCATAATAAATTATTTTTTAAAAAAAAAAAATTTTGCTGTGAAGGATATTGTTCGGCGGGGATTGGCCCTCGTCGGAAGAGTCATATCTATAAGTGAGTTGATCTGACAGGCGATAGTATAAGAAAAGTTATTCCACATGCAAATTATAGCGAGATGTTTACTTTTTCGATTGAACTCAATCGCCAAAAATGGGTATCATATTCTCATTCCGAATGCTTCTCCTCCCTTTCCAGAGAAGACATTATAAACCATTTTCACGTAGTTTTAAGAGATATTACGGTGTGTTGCATTTCAAAGTGATTCTGTAACATGGGTTTTGGCTCCTGCTTCGATACTGGCAAAACTTTCATCTCATGATCGATCCTTAATGGGACTTTTTTTTTAATGTTTGTTAATATATGATTATTGTTAACTAATGGGAGCCAATTGTACTGAATTTATCATTTATCATTCTAATTTAGTTAAAAGCAGGTCGTTTAAGTTGAAGTTATGAAGTCTGCGTGGGGATTAGCACTTTATCTGATTTCTGAAATCTGTCAATTTCTTGTCCATGCAAGGGGGAAAAAATGTATCTTTTTTTGGTTTTTGTTTTTTTGTTTTTTCATTCACTTCAATTGTTAAGACAAGACTTCCTCTTTTAATTTTTTTAGAATCTAATTTATAAAAGCTAAAAAAACCCAAAAGGCAGCTCCAATTTGCATATATATATATTGGTATACCTCTAGTTTCCATTGAATTGAAACTAGAGTCCCCATTCCCACCAAACTTCAGAAAGCCTTGAACCTTCTTATATCTCCAGCAATGTCTTGTAAGACAAAGAGCAAATTTCTCTTACTGGCGTATAGATTTCTATAACCAACATAATTACAGTTTATACTAAATAAAGAAAAAGCACTCGAATGTATTCAAATGGAATGCAGTGATGTCCAGGCGGACAAATCCTTGCACAAGCCAGTGAAGGTTAACAACCCCGAAAGAAACTGATTACCAAGTTGAGTTGTCATGGCTTTAAATAAAACCCCAAAAGTCCCATCACCTAGTGCAACTCACTTTCGAGTTATCATGGCTTTAACTAAACTTTTTTAACGTCCAACCGTATAATTTTTTTTTTCCATTTCCAGCTACATCGAAATGGTGAGAAGGCATTTCATAGAACATAAACTCTCTTACATCACCACCGGCAAAACACTGAAGTTTCTTCGCCAGAATTGTGAAACAAGAATAATTTTTTCTTTGTGGGATCTAACAAATCTTAGGAGTTCTGGAACCATGAATGGTCACAAGACCAGAAACATCCATGATGCAAGGAATAATGAAACATGTTTCACCCTCGAGGCACTACAGAAAATGACAATTGAAATTAGTAATTCCTTTAAAATTAGTGATTTAAATGATTCAGCATTTTGGTTGCAAAAATGGATCCTAATCTCATGCATGGTATTAGATACAACTTCACCTAACAAAGTACCTGCGGTGGACTCCCATTAAACAGGAACACTTCCATTGGCTCTTGCTGCATCGTTCCAAATAATTGTCCTACAAAACCAGGGATGTGCCCATGGGAAAAGCTTCTTTCCAGTTGTGTTAGGACTTAAGAACCGCTATTTAAAGGGTAAAGAAATAAAAAAGGGAACATATACATGATGCATTATTACTATGCATTCTGCTTGCCACTGAAAGCAGTGTTGCAAAAATTTAGCTACATCAAGCCACCATGCAGTACCTCTTCATGAACACGGCTGCCACAGTACTGTGTTTTACTTAGATGTAATTGTTGTTAGAGCATATGACCGTGTTGTCTGCAACTTTTCCAAGAACTAGCATAGTTTATGCTTAGATTTTTTAACAAACTGAGTTGCCTGCAAAAGAATAAAGCCGTTATTTACTTCTGAGCAATCCAACTGGAGCAGTCTGAGGTTCAGAGATATTATCAACAGGAAACTGATTGGAAGAGTTAGTGGCAGGGAGGAATCCTCCTGATACTTCCGAAGACTCTGCGAGAATTTGATTAGGCTTACTTGCTGAAGGCTCTCCCTGTTTCAGAAGTAAAAGGGATGATTCAAGTCAGCTGACTCTCATTTAAGAATGTCTTCAGCTAATAAGCTGTGAAAGGAATAATAGAGTTTATTTAGAAATGGACAAAACACTAAAATCTTACCGGTAATAACAAGAACTAAAACTAAGATTTCAAAAGTTGAATAAGCTAAGGAAGACTACTTATTAAAATAAAAGCACGCATTTATATCCTTTTCAAAGCAAAATTAATTTCCTCAAGATGGCATAATTTCTAGGCATAACGAGTTCATTTGGTAAATTTAACTCGGACATCTGGGTCTTCCATAAATTGGTTGCAAGTCAATAGTCTCTGAAAAATAACAACGGACATAGGTTTTAAACTATCGAAAATATAACTGCAAGGTGTGCAACTGTGAAGCAAATGTGAGTAATTGTAAGTCAAATTTTCAATGGTTTCTCTCATTCCAATTAACAAAGCCCGAATTGAGTGAAGCCACCAATAGTGAGAACAAAACAAACCTTTTTGTTTTGCAGTCCATTTACTGGGTCATCTAAGGAGGCCCTCTGAAATGGAACCTGTATTTGCATTTGACTTTCCTGTGATGCCTCTGGACTCGCTATGCCACAGCACAGTTCCTTAGCTGATGGTACATGATGCATACTAGCTACTACTGATCGAGAACATTGTTCCTTTGGGAGTAATAAATTTTGGTGGCGAGGGGGACTCATGACTCAATTGCATTGGTTATAAAAATTTAGAGATTAGAATAGAAAGTTAAAACTGATGAATTAGAAAAATGCATCCCAAGAGACCTATTCAAAGAAATAAAAGCTATTCCAAGAGACTCTATGAAACTGTTCTTGAGAAAACTTGTTGGCTACTTCCAATGGAGGCAATAAAATGGTACGTTTTCTCATTGGGCAATGCCCAAAAGTTTGCCTAGGGTAGTTAGAGCTAACCAACCACGTGTTGGTATTTAGACGATGGACTCGACTACTGTTGATCAAGATGTTGGGCCGGTTAGTGCATTAGGAAACACAAAATAGGAACCCCTTTAACATATCAATGCCCAACTCGCAAAAGTAGAAAGAGTCTTATTTGATCCACAAACTGGTTTAAGGATGTGGACGTTTGAACTGTGGATTCGTTTGGGTTGTGGTTAAAGCCGAACGATTTTTGGGCCTAAACTTCAACCGTCGCCCGATAGATTAAATGTTTTGACAGATGAAATGAAGGCGTAGTATATTTTACTTCGGAGTATAACTCCGTCTGATGGGGTCATGGGCTATGTTGTAACTACTCTTCAAAGACACAACAAAAACTGCTAATTGTTCGTCAAAAGAATCTATACATTTGTAAATTTATGTCTATTCTCAGACATCGGCCTTCTAAGTAGAAGTACCAAATGGGTCCACGGCAATGGTAGATATAAATTTGATAGACTCCATGAACGTTTTAAAAAAAATAAATTACATATATACACACACACTCGACTTCTACATTCTCATTGAATGGTTAAAGAAACAATTTGCTATTGAGAGCGTGCTCTTTAACGACGTGTCAGAATGTAATTCGTCAATTTGTCGTAGTTGGGATCTGGGATGTGAAGTCGTTAAAAATTGCGGACCTCGTAAAAAGAGAAATTGATGCCTGAGTTTGACCTGTGGTTTTGGGCACATAGGAGTAGGACCAAACAAATTGATGCCGCTGCAAGGGCGAAAGGAGAGATACTGAACCGAATAAAGAGAGAGAGAGAGAGAGAGAGAGCAAGAGACGTACGAAAATGGCGGGGGGGCAGCCACATCCTTACGTGCCTAGTGATATGGAGCTGAAGGGATACGTTCCAGGACAACTCTCTCAGTCGACCATTCTTTGCGTCTACGGTCTCTCTTCTCTTCTTGTCATTTCTCTTGTCTGGCTGTTTTCAGGTTTCCTTCTCCTTCACTCTTTTATTTCTTTTCTTTTCTTTAGTCATTCATAATGGTAGAATGGTTTCTGTTGGGAGATCTGCTCTTTGTACTCGTTACATCTTGGGAAAAGCCAATTAAGCTAAAACCATTGTTACCAATTTCAATCTTTCATGCTATTGTTGCGTTTGCCTTTGAATCAGTCAGTGTTTGTTTTTTTGTTTTAAAAAAAAAATTGTTTTCCAGAGAATCCTCTAAAGCGGTCGTCTAATCATTTTTCACGAGGCTATGATATGATGGCATATAAGTCGCTATTAGTTGTGGATCTGCGAACGTGTTCGCTCTGATTGATGGTAAATACGATAAATAAGTATGGATTATGGAGTTGTAGCCGTTCACGGAGTGTCAGTGCGCAAAAGTTTCGTCTTTTATTTCAAAAATGCCTTCTTTCCTAGTGGAAGCTTGGTGTTTTGCCTTTTCTCTTGTTTCAATCCGTGTGGTTTGGCTGGTGTTTTAGTTTTATTTTGCAGTCGCTAATTGATTTAGGCTTTTTTTCTTATAACAGGAAGGTCGCCTAAGACACTAAAAATAAATAGATTGCTCATGTGTTGGTGGGCTTTCACTGGTCTCACCCACATAATCCTTGAAGGTTATTTTGCTTTCTCACCGGAATTTTACAAGGAGAAGACTGCTCATTATCTGGCTGAAGTTTGTGAGTAACTTCTTACCTTCTGTCGTCTATAATACCATCATGAGTTCATCAGAATGCCATTGATTTTGGAATAACTGGACCTTAGTAGATGTATAATGCTTGTAGCAAACTCTGGCAGGGAAAGAATACAGCAAAGGTGATTCAAGGTATGCAGGGAGGGACGCTGGAGTGGTTGCAGTTGAGGGGTTGACTGCAGTTTTAGAGGGTCCAGCTAGCCTCCTGGCAGTGTAGGGTTTGCTCTTACTTTGTTCCATAGTCAGATTACACATTTATAGTTTGGTCTGAAATGAATCATTAATTCTCTGTCATCTTCTATGCGTAAAAATTATCAACAGAGTTCCTTGCTTACACTTTGGCAGGTATGCTATTGCCACAGGAAAGTCATACAGTTACATACTTCAGTTAGCCATCTCGCTGGGGCAGCTTTATGGAACTGCTGTTTACTACATAACTTCTTATTTGGAGGGTGACAACTTCTCATCGAGTCCATTTTACTATTATGCATACTACATTGGTGCCAATGCCTCCTGGATTGTGATTCCCTCTCTTATTTCTATCCATTGCTGGAAGAAGATTTGTGCTGCATTCCAGGTGCCAGCCCAGAAAAAGACCAAGAGTCACTGAGGTACATAAAGCTTCTTGTTTCTTGGTTAAGATCAGCAGAAACCATCTTTCAACTGCTTTCTTACTCCGCTCAACAGAGGAAATTTTTCTTGCTTTTCCTCCCTATTGAAATAGAGGATTGAAGGGATCACATCCTCTGTGAAAAGATGCTGTTATTAAGAAAAAATTTCTTTTGATAATCAAACAGTTGATGGTCCTCTTTCATATACTAATCTTGAGGTGAATTTGTTTGAAAATACAAGTTTGATTTGTCATGCGGGACTATAGTACATTGCCATGCTAACATTGCATGATTGCTTCTGAACTGTGGTTCGTTCCAGAAACAATATTATATCTGATGCCTAACAGTGAACCAATTCATGCTATGGATGCTTCTTGTAAGCTTTTGTTCTTGTTTCATTTTGCCTCATTTCCTAGTAATTTTAATCTGTTACATGTTAAAGATTTATGCTAAAATTGGTGTGTAAGCGAGTTTTTAATTGCTTTGAAGTCATCTGGATTGATGGAATTTATTGAAACATAATAAAAGAAAATTCAACCAACAACGCTCCTTGACATTCCATGAATCATCCCTTGGTGCTAATTCGAAAGTCAGATTATCATATTTTTGTGAATTTAGAAGGTGGGGGTCGTGGGATGTTTCTCAACATGGTAGCTGCTAGCAAAAGCATATTTCTTTCTTCATTCAGTGCATGAGATCGGTTCTCTTTGCATGGCCAATCTCAAGTTATTTATGCCACATTTGCCTCACAAGAAACAATAACTTGGTTGTGATATCCTTCCATAGTTAATCAATGAATATGTCTCCCATCCACTCCATGCTGCAAGACTTTCTCCTATGGATGTGTAAGGTACCCGAAGGCCAAACAGATAAGAGCTACCATGCAAACATACAGGAGTGGGAAACCTACTTGAATTCTTCTCGTCCTGTTCTTCATCCTCAACGTCTCCTACAACAATGAAAAAGCCAATGTCATGGAGTTCTCAAGTAACTTGAAGATGGGAAAAATCAAACGTAATAATTGAGATCAATTACCTGAATTTAATTTCGCTCAGTATTCAACACATCGATTAACCTTTTCTTGATCACCTTATTTTTATGCATTCTTTATCACATTAATAAGTCAACACCACCCATACAATTTTTTCAACTCCCAAAGACCAAGGACCCTTCAACAGAACGGTGCCTGCATAATGCTAGCCCGGCGAAAAACAAAATTGCAAGTGTAGCAGATTGCTTACCACTTCATGCTTGAGGATGTCCTTCTCTCTAATGACCCTGCCCCTCGCATCAGCCAGCGTTATGATGGTTTGGTCAGCCTGGAAAAGGAAATAAGTGAAAATAAATATGACGGAAGATTTGGCCTGCACATCATCAAGTGTAGATCTCTTATCTTCCAGACGAAAAATCCCAATACAAAGGCAACATGAATCAGAGAATAGGTGGTTTCAAAGAACTTTAAATGGCACATGGGACTGTGTAGAGGGCCTCTCTGTCAGATTCCTCGAATTAAACCCATCGAGCGAAACCATGGTTGTGCAAAGTTAAAATGCTGCATTTAAGCGTACAATATGATGGTAAAAGAGTATAACATACCTCTCTTAGTTTTGAATTCATTTCATAAAGCTTTGACCTCAACTCCTCAAAATCTCTGACCAAAGTTTGTTCTGCTGTGTCCTTTTCTGTATCCGCATCAACAGGTGCTCTCATGTACGGATCCTTGGTAACTCTTGGTTCTTCGGTGTCCTTGGCAACTTCAACACCCGAAACATCCTCAGGTAACTTATAGAACAAGAACAACTAACATGTTAGGGTCCTGAAAGTTCATATGCTTTTCACTCAATAAGAATGTTATATAACAATTTAGAAGGCAAGACGCAAGATGCAAGCCACATGCTTTTCTTTTCATCTACTGAAACAGAAGACATTCTTATGGATATATTCACGCAAACAGTGGTTAGGCAATACAGCAAAACAAGCTTCATATGACAAGGTGCCAGAACAATGTGCATTCTTCCTCCTAAGGATGTTCCCCAGCTAGATGCATAAGCAAGCAAATCCACGTCATGACAGAAACATGGAGAGAGGTCTGGGAGAAAGTAACGAGGGTTATTAATAACAAGGACTCACAACAATATCATGGTAGCTCTTACCATATGAGGTGGAGGAATATTTTCAATTCCACTCGGCACCACGCTATTGTGCAACAAAGTGCCAGGAGGTGGAACTTTCTTCAATCCTCGATTATTTGGAAGCAAAACTGGTGACTGTGGTGGGCTAACAAGAAATACCCTCAGTTTCTTCTCTTCAATGTGTTTTCCCACACCTTTAGAAAACTGCAAATCAAGACAATAAGATATAGTAGATAAATCATGAAGCAAAGAAGAACTTGAGATTTCCATCATGCAAACAACCTGAAGAAAAAGTAGCATCAAATTCTTACCACGTCAGCTGTAAGGTCTTCTTCAGCTAAACCAGGGGGGACGACTGTGCTTTGTACAAGGAACTTGTCTTTGCACTGCAAATCAGGTGGAGCTACCTTCTGAGCTTGCATTGTTACTGCAATTTCCAAGACGTGAAAAAAAAAAATGATTATCTTGTAACTGCAAATAGCATAGGTTAAAGCCAAAGACTACACCAGTTCCTTTTACTTAACAAAGTTGGCTTGCAAAAAAAGAATAATGTAGCAAACAGAGAATTAAGACAGGTTTCAATTGATTATAAGCAGATAGCTGTTAAGATGGGAACATACCTGTGAAATCACATGCTGCCATTGGCTTGATTACACCTATGTTAGGCCGTACACAATATTGTTTCGGTGATGTAGTCTTCACCTAGCAGGATATTGGGAATTTTTGACATTTCATGAAAGCAATTAAATTTCTGTGCAAAGACAGAATTGCATTTGCGAGCAACGTAACAGGAATTCAAGCAGGAATTGTTTGCTACTTGTGCAAATAGTTTGAAAAGAGTACCAAAACAAGAAAATAACAAAAATGAAAAAGAAACAAGGGCTCTAATAATAACACTGCAGAAATTCAATTCATAGATGAGAGTACCTTGAATGCAACATACTGATCAGACCTATTGGTGAGTTGAACCGAGCATGAGCTTTGTTTCTTCAACTCAACTACGGGGAGGGGAGACAGAACAGGTCAGGTTACTCATGACAAGATTCACAACAAACCACAGTGGATTAGAAACGAAGCATTAACCAACCTTAGTAATTTCCTTTACCTTGATTACTACAGATATTCATCTCGTACAAAAATTAACAACAAAAAAATTTCTAAGCTAGTACAGAGTAAAAGATTGTCTTTTTGAACAAGACAGGCGCCAACACAATGCATGTACACATTAGTCATCCCTGTCCAGAAACCAGTGATTAAATTCTACCAGCAAGTCGTAAAGGTCAATAAAAAGCCAAACTCACCCGCCTAGGCCCTCCCAAGTTTCGTGCCCATTTAACATTAAAGCAATCTTCCCACTCAAAAAATAAAAAAAAGCAATCCTCAATGATACACACTAGCATACACTAGATCCATCAAGCCAAGTTAGCGCTGTTACATTCCCCCTTCCCTCACCCCCTACCCTTTTTCCTTCTCTCTCTCTTCTCCATTCGAAAGGGTCTAACTTGGTTCTTTAAGGAGGATA
This sequence comes from Ceriops zippeliana, assembly GCA_037897445.1. Taxonomy (NCBI): domain Eukaryota; kingdom Viridiplantae; phylum Streptophyta; class Magnoliopsida; order Malpighiales; family Rhizophoraceae; genus Ceriops; species Ceriops zippeliana. Next base: position 2,770,272 of record JBAPLH010000061.1, on the reverse strand, counting down.
ATATATATATCCTTTCATCCATCCATATGTGCGTGTGTGGTCCTTAATTGAAAACCAGTGCCGGATTAACCAAAATTGTTGTGAGTACTGTAGATTGCCATTTCCGTTACAATTTATAATGCAAGTGGGATGCCAATTTCATACCATTATGAAAATTTATACTTAACACTTACATGTAAACTTGAGTTCATGGGGTTGAATTTCCAAAAGTTCTGTCGCCATAACTGGGTAACACCGGAAATGAAAAGGAGAAGTAAAGTAAGAAATCAACAAAAGAAGGCTTCAAGGAGAAAAAAGAGTACACAGAGAAAAGGCTTACTGGGTTTGTGCATCCCAAGCATGACAGTGTAAGTCTGTAACTAAACGAGGCTTCCAAAATCTGCGTGCGCGTCTGTTTGTACGTGAGAGAGAGAGAGACAACGAGACAGTGCCGGCGTTGGTTGTATGGGTTGGAGAGACAGAGAGACAGAGAAAGACCGGAGAAAGAGTTAAGGCCTGAGGGCTGTGCGTTTCTATGTTTGCGCTTCGGTTTTTCCACGTCCAATCACGTACGGACGGCTTGTTTTAAAAAGGAAACCGCGGCTCCATCGGCTTTAGCTGTTAGCTTTTTATGTTCCCTCCGCCTCCTCCAACAAACATTATTGTTACTCTTGTTTGAAAAAAAAAAAACAAAGAAAGAAACAGCAACAGAGGTCAAAACTCACATATGAAAAAAAAAAAAAAAAAGAGAGGAGTATTTAGCTGTTTTCTCTATTTCTCAAACTGATTTGAGATATAATAGAAAATAAAAAATTTCCTTCAGCTAAATGTTTGCTTTTTGATTTTTTATTAATAAGTCTGATTTGAAATAATAAGTTCATGTTCCAAATTAACAAAGTGCTTCATTAAAGTAATCCAACCAACTTGTCTTTTACAAAAAAAAAAAAAAAACTAAATCGAATTTAACTATTTCTCAATAAGATCATTAGACAAAGCATATGAGATAAAGAAATGATATATGTTTATATATATATATATATCTTTTATTTTATTTTTTTTAGCATACAACAAGAGGTATCTTACCAAGTTTAATTGGGTTTTCACTATTTTGTGTCTATCGTATTATTCAATAAAAATTATTGCATAAATGTGCTCTTGTCATAAAGGTCGCGAATTGTTTTTTAACAATTAACACGTAAAACAACGAGGAATTTGCGTTTGACGTAAAAATGCATGAATGATTAGTGATGTGGCCCGGAACAACGTTAAAAAAGCTCTACCAAACTTCGATGCAAGCAAAGCCACCAAGGCAAATGCCAAAACCTAAACCTACGGCGGCCAACGAAAAGCGTTCAAAACCAAACGTACGCGTGTCCCTCATGCAACTAGGAACAAAGGACCAAACGTGTCTCCGTATGTATTCTCTCTCTCTCTCTCTCTCTCTCTCTCTCTCTCTCTCCGTTCTGTTTCCATTCCAGCACAACGATGGCCTCTGCTTTCTGTGATCTCTGTTTCGAGCTCTCTCCGGCAGACCCGGGTGACTACTTCATTACAACCTCTCTTGTTTCTTTACTATTGTCTTTTTCAACTTATAAATTAGTTTCTTCGTCTTTGTATTTTTTTCTTTTTGGGTTTTTCTTATTAAAATTAAAATCTCGATCCTTTTTTTTTTTTAACTCGTTTACAAGTATCGTGCATTTTCTAATTTATGGCATGAACTTGATATTCTAATCGACCCTTATTGCATTTTTGTCCCATCTTGTGGCTTCATTATTATGAATATTGTTGTGCGTTGTGTGCCTGAATTCTCAATGTGTTAAAAAAACAAGCATCGAATGAAATAATCTCTGGTGATTAGGCCTCGCTTATCAAAATTTTGCACTTAATATCTATGCAAGGATTAGTAACTACTAACTAGCGAGCAATGTTCTTACTTCGTTTTGATTAGTTAAATTTGCTGTCAATATAAGTTATTACTCTTTTTTTTTTTTTCAAATGTTATCTTATCATACTATAGACGTTCCTGATGGCAATTTTACTTAGTTCAATTAATGCCGTAATTTTGTGAATTTATGGGGATCTCTTGGTTTATGTTTGAGCAGGCACCCTGCCGGTAGAATCTCTGGTGTGACTCTTCTGTCACCGGAGAGTCTAAATTTTCTGTGCTTGGTGCTGATTCTCTCTTGACACGGTACTCTATTATCTACTATTATGTTTTGATATCTAATAATTTATTTTTTTTTATCTAATTAATTTGCCTTCTTCTTCTTTTTCATTTATCATTTATTGATTTCTTCCCATTTGATTCGGTTATTTTTATACAAAACACTAATGAATCTCGCTCGCGACAAGTGGACATCCATGAGGTCTATTTTAACAATTGTACTAAATAAAAACATGGTAATGTTGCACTCGCGTGGATTGCAGTTGTTTGTTATCAAACTCTCATGTGTAAAGAACACCAACTGTTGTATGTTACGAATGCCATTAAGCTTCCTTTTTCTTTTTCTTTTTTTTTTTGTTGATTGGTTTGCGTCATCTCGTTCGATACAGGTTGAGATCGTAGTGGGACTCAGAAGAAGAATTTGGTATCAGTTTGGAAGAAGAAAGTGCCAGAGTATCTCTACCGTTCAAGATGCCGCTGATCTGATTGTGAAGCTCGTTGAGAATAAGGGTGCTTAAATTGCTTTAAAATCGCCAAGACTGCAATGCTATTAGAACCGTATTTCTATGTCAATTCTTCTTTTTTTTTTTTTTTCTTTTCTGGGACCTCTCTTCTGTGATCCTAAAGTTGTTGTGTTTGTGTTTTGTCAGTCATTGTTGCTTATACGTGACTTTTGGTCGATTAAACGTGCTTTTTGTGTTTTTTTTAATTATCTTTGTCGTTGTCTTTAATTCCTCTGATGAAACACATGTGAGTAGAAAAGACCGTTTGTCTTTTATGGTAAGATAAAAGACGAGCAATTTCTACCAAATTCCTACGAAAAAGTTTTCTTTTTAATTAATTTAAAATTTTATTAATAATTATGTTAAAAATAACAATTCAACTGAAGTGACGGATAATTATTATAGTAGTAAAAATAATTATTTACTATACCAATAATAACTAATTTTTTTATATAGACTTTAAAAAATATTATATTTTAATTTTTTTTTATACTATCTTCTACTTTAAATTTATACCAGTTGCGGTGACCATATGACTCCAAACCGCAGAAAGAAAATTCCCCATTTCCTTCTTCGAGGGTTTTAACGGTGTTCACGCGGAGAGCCCACTTTTTCTCTATGTAGTTCAGTTACTGCTAGCTTTACCGTTTTTCTTGCAATTCCCGGGTCGGATCTCCGATCAGGTAACCCTAATTCTCTAATATTGTTCGCGTATTTATCTATCTATCCATCCATGTTCTTTTGTTTGTTTGTTTCTTTGTCTGCCTGACAAGATTTCCAAGAAAAAATTGATTTCGGTGAGAAAATTCAAAAGAGAAAGAAAATAGTAGCCAATTTTGTTAATTTTGGTTTGATTAATTTCTGAAAAATAAGCCAAGATTATATAATTATTTGAAGTATTCCTCCTTTCCGTGCTTGTAAGTCGATATTCTTGTCATTCTGCTTCTCGAGGTAGGTTCGTGCTGCGTTATATGTTCCTTGGGTTTCGGTAATCTTTGCGATCCATGCTTTTCTTGTTTCCTTCTTTTGATAGGATAAGCTGATTTCTTAGATGTACGGCTTCTTCAAATAATTACCAGTTTACTGTTACTCTTATTTTGTTCATTTTAAGCACAAAATTATGACTCCAATGACCAGTGCAACCTCACACACAGGGCGCCCACTGTTCGTTATTGGAACATGGGCGGTCTATCAAATCCCATGTGTATGATTTATTGCGCTGTATATTTATTTAATCAGTTAATTGTAAAAAGGTACTGAACAAAGTCAAAGCGTCCCAAAGCCGACTCCAAAGCTTTGCAGTCCCCTTTTTGGTTTGGTGCCTTCTGTCTCTAGTGATGAAACCCTACTACTCCTAGCAAAACGTCGCAGTTTTGAAAGTTCCGCCGGGCTTGCTTGGCTCTGCCTCCTCTCTTCAGTTTACGAATTGGGGCGCACTTCCTCCACCAAAGCAAGCATTTGACTGATCTCCAATGTCCTCTCTCAAGCATGCCCAGGTAATACAATAGCAATGGTAATCCTGACCACCCATGTTTTCTCTTGTTTAACCTTGAAATTGTTGTCATTTGCTTCTTGGGCGGGGGCCCCAACCACTATCATGGTTGCAAATTATTGTAGATTGAGTAAACTGTATATGAAACAGGAAATTGAACCTCTTTTTCTGTCGAAAGATAGAATCACATGCCTATTTGACCAATCAGAGGGATGGTCATAGTATTTATACAATCTGCTTATTAGGCTGCAAATGGATTTTGGGTTTATTTGTTCACGAGGCATGGAATCCAATGGATGATACTTACCCAGTTCAATGAACAAAATGTAATCCTGTATTTTATAGCATTTTTGGTGGTGGTGTTGTGATGATCAGAGAGCCTTTAGGAACTTAACTCTGAGTAAGGGGAAGACAGCAGGGAGGAATTCTCAGGGGCGCATTACATCTTTCCACCGTGGTGGGGGAGCCAAGCGGATAGGCCGTATAATTGATGTGAAACGAAACACTCCTTCTATTGGCATTGTTGAGAGGATAGAATATGACCCTAATCGTTCTTGCCGGATTGCTCTGGTGCAATGGGTGGAGGCCGTGCAGCAAGATGGGCCAGGGAAACAGGAGAAGGAACAAGCGGTTGCTGAGGGAAATACAGAGATTGCTGAGGCGAAAGAAGAGACCAATTCACGACTTAAGATCCTAGATCCTTCAGTGACTGTGGTACGTGGCCTATTTGCTGGGAAGGTAGATCAAAGAATGGTGGCATCCACTATCCGGGGCCTATTTTCATCCTCCATGTCCAGGAAGGTAGATTGCATTTCTCTTGGATAAGGATTTATGGCCAAGTCAAAACCATTTTTTATCAACTTTATTTGTTACAGAACTGATATGTTAAACTGACCTAACCTAGTTATTATTTGATGATGATTACTAGTTTTTTTGATCCCAACTAATCTATCTAAAACTTGATTCTGGTTGGTTTTGATCTGTTTGTTATTATCACACTTTGGAACATTTTGGTGGCAAATCTGCTAGGAAATGATTGATTTATCATTGTGGGTAGTTGTAGTCTTCAATTGTGTTCTAATTTCTAGATCCTCATTTTTTCTGGTTAATGTTCAACCAGGGAACTGTCAATGGAATCAATAAACAGAGTTCTGCTTCACTTTTGGTTAATGGGAAATGCTTTCACTCGCTTGCAATGCAACCAGGTGCATCTTGCCCGTGAGGCTCCAGTATGGTGAGTTTTCCTGGCCATCGTGCAGTATGTCCATTCATGATATCACTTGCATTAGTAATTCCTAAAGTTCTCCTGTGCATAATAGGTGCAATATAGGCATTATTAATCTTTGTGATTCTGCTTGTGGATAGTCAAAACTTGTTGCACTTGGTTGCCCACCTCGGTATGGTACTCTTGAAACTTAGTCCACCTCATACTTACACTAGTCGTGTTCTATTTGTCTGATATTTATGCGATTAAATGGCATATCATCTTTGATTTTCTGTTCTGCCCTCTGGTCATGATGCTGACTTTCTTCTTTTTGCTGCCTTACATCCATGTTTGGTTGATTTTGGAGTGATCAAGTGAATTCATGAAATGAAGAGCAATTCTGATAATCTTTGACAGGAACTTGTTAACCTCTGTAATGAATAGATCCTGAAGTTTATCTCATTGTTTGATTGTGAGAAGAATCCAAAAGATCGGAAACTTATTCATCTCTTTTTTAGCTAATTTCCTGCTTTTTTATTTTTTTCTCTAGTGTGTGCTGGAATTTTCACACCAGCTCCTTCGTTGTTGCCTAATCTTTCAGAGTTAAATTGGGTTGAGAAGCTTGCGGAGAAGAAGGGGGGTGCCAAAATGGCTATGGACTCAAACATGTAGTTCCATGTCTCTTCGTGTAGTGCGGCTCTAGTGAGCTTATTTCAGTGACCTCATTTTTGTTAGATTTGGTCCATTTGGTTTTTGTCAAATCTCTTATCTCACAGTGATTAGTTCCAATCTGCCATTAAAACTTTATCCTCTCCATCCTGTCCCCACATTTATCCTCTTTTTTTTTTTTTTTAATCTTTTTAGAATTGTTTAATTTGAAGTATATTTTCAAGGAAAAATAAAGAGAATCTTTAGAATGCATTAGTGCTTCCAAGGATCTGGACTAGTATGACAAGTTGACTCTCTATGTGTCTTTAAATTTGACTTGTCCGGTAATGGAAGTTTAGTTTATTCGTATTTATTCCCCTTTTTGCACCAAGCCAGAATGAGAATTGATATGTCATTTATTGAAGAAAAGTGTTAGTGGCTGGTGGCTTGATCGCGACCCGGCCTGCTCGGGTCAGACCTCATATTTAACCTGATCCACCCGACCTGTAAAGAGTAAAGAAAGAATAGAAGCTAACAACCATATATTACTGTTGACAACCAAGTTTTAGCTTTTTAGTTAGAAAATATTTGAGTAAAATTTAAAATTTTGGACACACGTTTTGATTCATTGTCCCCGTAGACGGTAGACCAGGACCCATGATCGTGTTATCTGTCCCCGTAAATTAGGCTTCTCGGCCTAATCTGTGTACCAAGAACGGATTGGAAAAAAAAGTAAAAGAAAAAAGACTTTTACTGTTAATCATGCCAAACTTTCTGACAGTGAGAAACAGCTAGGAATGACTCAAACAGCCAAGCGTATTCACCTAATCCTCGCCATTAAGCATGGTTAGCTATCATGTAACATGATTTTATTTGACCATTTTTGTCACCTAATTCATGGCCTGATTGGATAAAAATCATGAGCCTCCTCATTTCACTCAAAATTTCCAGCAGAAAATCGAAAGGGCAACCATGTGGGGCATTTATGACAGGCAAGAACCATTGTGTTCTGAAACTATAGATATGAGTTTCAATGAAACTAGCTTCTTCTCAAGATATTCAAAGTACGACTATGTATCGGTGGTAACCTCAGCGTCGTAATATATGGAGGGAGGAAATGACTGGTATGAAAAATAACATTGTGTACGGAATTGAGAATTAAGAGATGAAAATGCAAGCGTAGAAAAAGCTAGTACAAGCCTGGATCTTCTGGGCAGCAAACGATTCATATTTCATTTAAGCTACAGTGACAAATATGCCGCCCATACCGCAGCAACAACTATGTAAGCTGACAATTCTACTGAGGGAAATGCAAAGTCAGGATCTGATGTGAATGAGCCATCAGGATTTGGTGGACTTGGGTCGGACGGAATTGTGGGGATGGACGTAGTGGGGGAAGGTAACTCCCCGCCAGGAAAAGGAAGCAGTGGAGAAATATCTGGTGATATTTCTTGGGAAGGAGAGACAGGAGGAGATTTTGTCGCAAATGCTGGAATGCTTGGGGTGGGAGAGGCTTGTGCATGTGAACATAGCAAAGGAAAGACCATTAAAGATGTAATGAGTACGGAGGGAAGCCACAAGGAGGCCATTCTAATGATGAAGAAATGAATGTCTCAGCTTTACTTTACGTGGTTTATGCCATGGCTGCAATGAAACTATGATGGTCTGTTCTCGGATACAAAATGGGAAGCAGTTTGCAGAGTGCAAGCTATCATTGAACGCTTTTTAGGAGGGAAAATAACGTAAGGGGTATGGTGCGGGGGCCTTGCGTTCGAATATTATTTTCTCATTTTTCTATAAATAAAAATAAATAAATAAATAAATAAATAAATAAATAAATATATATATATATATATATATATATGCAAACAGATATTGTAATATGTACAGTATATATATAGTTATCAAAAATTTATATTTGCACGTTTATCTTATTTATTTACGTATTATGTGTTATTTACATCTTTATCTTAACTCTTTATATATTATATATTATTTATATCTTTACTTGATCTATTTATGTATGTCATATATTTTTTTATTAAAAAAATTAAAATAAACTTGATGTGCGCACAATCCACGCCAAGTGGGAAGTGCGAAAAGGAGACCTTGGGTGGGCCCGTGTGCCACATGGCATTTGGTGAAAGGGGTGATGAGAAATGCAAGTTGGCATGCTTGGAAAAGTAACGAAGGATCGGTTGAATTTTGTTTTGATGTCTTTGCCGGGGAGCAGATTCCATTTAGTCCCGTGAATTTGGGTCTTCCTAATTTCTGTGCAGTCCGATTATTCAACGGTAACCACTTTATTCATCAAGTGAACAAAATGACGCAATTGTCGTTCCAGTCCATATGCACGCATATATATTGACGGCATTAACTGTTCTGTAATCCAACCCCAACTTCCAAGGTGCAAAAATATGATATTAACTGTTCCGTACTTCAATCCATCAATTCTGCTCCCCTCAGTGTATACGACATTAACCCCTCATCCAGGCTTCCGAAGACGACGACTTCAGGGCCTTCAGCAATCCAGCTAATGTTCAGAATATCTGCAACTTCTGAGGCAACTGATGAAGACAGACTGATAAACTTAATTTGAGTGATAAAACTAGGCAGTCGCTGCAACTTTGGGGCCACAAGCAAAGTAGCATGAGCTAAATCAGGGCCATTTGGAAGTCATCTCTGCCCTGAAAATCAACCAAACTAACCAACTTTTCATAAGTATATCAAATGACTTCGCGGTTAGAAGCGCAGCAACTAAGCCAAGATCAATGAACATCAAAGAAACAGTACTTGCATTTTACGGCCCTTGAACATCTAGAAATTTTAATGTGCGTAAAAGATAAAACAAAGTAAGTGACAGAAAAGTTGCACAACTGCATCTTTCCACCTGCTGCAGGTTTGACCAAATTTGCCCAACTGCTGCAGCACTTGACAATTCACCACCCTGGACTTGAAAAAATTGAACTTTCAATAAGATGAAGGACAACAGGGAACAACTGAACTTTCTTCTTCAACACAGCTTGATTGGTGATAGCGGAGATGCTTGAATGGTGTCCTGCTGCTATCATTCTGTGAATATCTCTATTTATACCATACCATCCAACAGGCTTGAAACAGTGGATGCCGCGAGGCATGCAATGGCATCTAAACAGTGCCGCACATGGTTATCCTTCTCCTTTTCTTAAGGCGTGATACCAATGAAATCAATGAGTTTAGCACCTATTACTAATGAAAGATATTATATCTAACTGTTCGTATATATTTGTTGCGAATTGATTTGTGGGCGGTTTGGATTAAAATTTCTCATTGATGAGGTAGAAAATGTTTTTATAAAATAAGTCAAGCTTCTTTTTTTTTTTTTAAAAAAAAATCAATAAGGACAATTAAAAAAATTTGCTTGATAGGTTAGTGCTATTTTTTTTTATAAATATAAATTATTTGTGCTTAAGTGAAGAGCCTCTTAGGTTAGACGTTATCTCTATTCAGATTGATTTATTACAGACCGTGATGATTTCGTTTACCGTTGGAAATTTACAACTACGCCGCCGCAACGCCAAAAATATAAATCAAAAACAGAGACCGAAAGCCAAAAAATTCAAAAAATATAAAAGGGAGAGTGCGTTTTTCTTCTCTCCGTGTCAGTCAATTGCAAAAAATGGAAATCACGAAGGGGCATTTTAGTGATTCGACGTGACTCACTCGCGCACTACACGCTCCACGCAAATGGACAGAGCGCGTGACGGGTCCCCAGTTGCAGTGATCATATGACTCCGAATCGCAGAAGGAAAATTCCTCATTTCCTTATTCGAGGGTTTTAACGGCGTTCGTTCAAGCGGAGAGCCCACTTTTCTCTATGTAGTTCAGTTACTGCTAGCTTTACCTTTTTTTCTTGCAATTCCCGGGTCGGATCTCCGATCAGGTAACCCTAATTCTCTAATCTTTTTCTCGTATTTATCTATCTATCCATCCATGTTCTTTTTTTTTTGTTTCTTTCTTTGTCTGCCTGACAAGATTTGCAAGAAAAGATTGATTTCGGTGAGAAAATTCAAAAGAGAAAGAAAAAGGTAGCCAATTTTGTTAATCTTGGTTTGATTAATTTGTGAAAAATAAGCCAAGATTATATAATTATTTGAAGTATTCTTCCTTTCCGTGCTTGTAAGTCGATATTCTTGTCATTCTGCTTCTCGAGGTAGGTTCGTGCTGCGTTATATGTTCCTTGGGTTTCGGTAATCTTTGCGATCCATGCTCTTCTTGTTTCCTTCTTTTGATAGGATAAGCTGATTTCTTAGATGTACGGCTTCTTCAAATAATTACCCGTTTGATGCTACTCTTCTTTTGTTCATTTTAAGCACAAAATTATGACTCCAATGACCAGTGCAACCTCACACACAGGGCGCCCACTGTTCGTTATTGGAACATGGGCGGTCTATCAAATCCCATGTGTATGATTTATTGCGCTGTATATTTATTTGATCAGTTAATTGTAAAAAGGTACTGAATTTAATTTGGGTTTGCTATGCATAGAATGTAGTGCACTGTGACAAGATTTGTAATAAAAATGTATTAATCTACTGTGGATATTAGTAATGATGACATGAGGGCAGACGTTTGAAATTGAAATTTGGCAACTGTTTTGAGTTTTGTGGTAGGAATGTGATGGCATCTTCGCAGTCTTCGCCCAATGTTGAGATGGAGGCAGCAAAATTTCTGCACAAGCTCATTCAAGATTCTAAGGATGAACCAACGAAATTGGCTACAAAACTTTATGTAGTGCGTGCAGCTTCTTCTTGTGAACTAGCCTTTGTTGTTTCTACTGGTAGTAAATTTTAATGCTATTTGGGTGTTGTGCTTTTCAGATATTGCAACACATGAAGTCTAGTGGGAAGGAAAATTCAATGCCATATCAAGTAATATCAAGGTGAAATCATTTGACTTGTTTTTCATTTCTTTATTTTTCTATGATTCTTTTTTCCATACCTTTGGTGAAAAGTTGTTTAAATATTTAAATTGTGATATCATGCTAAGTTGTACAAATCAGACGATAACTAAGGGGTGGTTGTGCATTTATTCTCATCTCATGTAAGATAGATTTGGTGGGCTATTGCTAAAAAGCTAACAATTCACGTATTTTATGGTGATTGGGTTTGCAAGGATCCAAATCTGTAACTTTCCTTTTCCAGTGAAATGTAACTGTGGGACTACTTTGGCCTTATTAACATTGATGCTAACATGACTCTATACTTCAATATGAACTTTGTCTTGTTCTATAGTTGGAGATTAGGATATTAGAATTTCACTGTTACATGTATGGTGAACAAAGTGAACATGTGATTATCTAGGTTATTGCTATTTCCTGTACCATTCTTATCAATGTAACTTAGCTTATTTATGCTTAAAAAGCTCAGTGCGTTAAGCACAGAGTGGTTTCCATTTTGAAAGTCTGCTAACATAATTTGTGGCCATAGTGACTTTCAGCTGTGTTATGTTGCCATCGAATGCTCTCCATGCTGTTCTATTTTGGATTGTTTCTAACTTCTATTTTATTGAGATGTTTCTAGTTTAGTTGTTCATACCTCTTTCTTTGTAGAACTTCACGGTTGCTAGTTTTTTTTTTTTTTTTTTTTTTTAATTTTTGAACTGCAGTTCATTGTACATTGCAATTTTCTTGCATTGCTGTTGTTTTTATGCAACTTGTATGTATGAATACATGCCTGTCTATTAGTCTCTGACATTACTTTCATTAACTAAGGGCCATGGAAACTGTTATAAATCAAAATGGTATTGATATTGAGGCTTTGAAGTCATCAAGACTTCCTTTGACTGGTGGAACTCCAACTGGGGATTCTACAACAATACAATATGCAGGTAAATATGATTTCATCTAAACATTGATCTACACCAGTTAATCTATTTATATGTTGCCTTGCAGTACATGGTATTGTTTATTGACAAATGGCAATACTAATTTGCAGGATCATCACAGGCAGGTGGAGGAGTTGCAAAAGATTTTAAATTGGCTGTGGCAGAAAATGACATATCCAAAATTGACCCATTTAATTCTAGCAGAGCAGCTGTTGGCCTAAGTGGTTCAGGCCATGATTACTATCAAGGTTCTGGAACCCATAGAAGCAGTCAGTCTTGTGATCATGGAAGTCCTTCTAGCTTGGACACTAGGTCTACCAATTCACAGTCCCAAGAAAAGGCGCTGAATCAAAAGGATAGTAGAAAGGCTGCTGTTAAGAGGAAAAGAGATGGTCCATCTTTACCCTCTGAACCTCCCATTGATAATGGCCAACAATTTGATGCTTTCCATAGGAAAGGGAAAATAAACAAGGTTGATTTGCCTGGTGGGTTTTCAGTTAAAGGTGGTGAAAATTTTGGCTTGAATATGGTCCCAAATAGTGGCCAGCTGGAAGTTTCCTCTGCCCTTTTAGCAGCGGGACAACAAGGTTCCCACCCTTCGATGCACGAAAATCTTACTTCCGGGGGTGCATGGATTCAAAGTAAAATGGGGTTACACCTTGAAAGATCCCAAATTCCCAGGTTTTCTTCTTCTACTGCTGTTTCCAGTAGCATGACAGCAGAGAATCCATCGCAGCAACCACTAGGATCAAGTAAGGATCAATGCACTGTCCAGCAAAGTTACAGCAAACAGGGAATGGTCTGGTTTTAACCCAGATCAAAGTTAGAAAAGTTATGGGGTTAACTGCATGCATTGTTTAAACAGTGATATCTTCTGACCCTTGCCAAACATCGTAGTTGGGAGCTTTGTAGATTGAGATGTCCTTTATATATTTTGCTTCCTCTTATGATATCTGGAATGAAAAATGCTTCTTTGCTTATAGTGAAAATGAATATAAATTGTGTCTGAAAATCCCTCATAAATGTGGCTGAGCCCTCATATTTGTCTAATTATTGATCAACAAACTTATAATATGTACCATTGATGTTCTAGGTGCTTTTAGCAAGGTTCATGGAGGGATATCTTCCAGTTCATATCCAATCAGGGAGCTAGGATTGTCAGGTCCAGTGCAGTTTAATGGTTCTGAACATCAGAAACATGGATTAACGAAGGGCAGTGTAATAATGCCCACTGATAGGGCCATGGAAACCCATGCTCTTTCTGTCACAGGAGGGGATGACTTGGTAGCATCATTTTCCACGGGAAAGGTTTTGGAAACTGATGGAGGAAACTCAAACATGTTAGCTGATGTAAATAAGAGTTTTCAGGTACTTCTTTGTTTTCTCCATTTTTTTTTTCCTTCTCATACTTCCAATAGCAGTTGAGTGGCAGATGCAAGGTGCTTGCTTGGCCCAACAATAGTTTTGAAATGAAAACTGAAAATTAATTAATGCACATGAGACTGATTATGATTAACACATGGGGACTCTGCTTATTGTTGTTAATGCATTAAACTTCCTTGCATATTCACATGTATGTTGTTTTCACTAGGGCGGTGGTAGCAGAACAGGTTCTAGAGATGTGGGAAAATCTCCTGTTTCCCAGGGTCTTGTGTCCTCTGGAATGCCTTTCAAGGAACAGCAGTTGAGACAGCTCAGAGCCCAGTGCCTTGTCTTCTTGGCATTCCAGTAAAATACATTATTCACTGAATATGTATTTATCCTTTGTTCATTAATTAATGCAGAACTGATGGGTGTCCTTACAAATCATCTAATACCTACTTGCAGGAATGGTTTGATTCCGAAGAAACCACATCTTGAAATAGCACTGGGAAACATCTTTCCTAAAGATGGTAAGAACTCTTTGATCAAACCTGATCATAGGCCTGCCTATCATGTGAGTGTTTCTTGACAGGCATGGTCAAGGGATTTGAGCCTGTGCAACAGCAGGATGAGATGGGTCTGTAAATAGAGACATGACAGTAAATAGAGACATGACAAATTCTCGGGTTCTAGACTGTAAAATTGTTCATGTATTGCAGTGGCTTTTGACTCTTTGTTTTTAGTTGAGAGTCTGGTATTGTGTTTATAAGTAAGCCAAGGTTGGACTAGTCTTGGGCATAAGGTATGGACCCATTGGTGACTACGTGAAAGCCTAGCCAGAAGCCCAGAACTTCTTATGATTGGTTCTAGCTTTGACATGTATCTTGTTAAGTGTTACTGCTGTTGTTATTGTTGTCAGCCTTTATTTGTTTGTTTTTTTTAACTTTATTGTATTCAGGTGGTAACTCAGATGGCCCTCACAAAGAGCTGGTTGATCATAAAGGAAAGTTGCAATCACTTAACGAGCATTCCAGCATTCCTGAGGTTGTAGTGCCTTTTGGCAGACTGAGTAATGCTAGGGAAGCTAGCATCATTCCTCCAGGTGCCTCATATAGTGGAAGATTCCTTGACAGCAACACTTTATCAAAAGAAGCTGATAAATTGAAAATGAATTTTGATAAAAAGGGTCTATGTCCTGATACCTCAATACTTGCAGATGAAAGAAAGCACCAAATGACTGCAAGAAAAATTGACCCTGAAATTCAGAGCCAGGAAACTGTGGAATCACAGGCATTCTCGCCTCCTGCATCAAGGCAGCCTGAGTTGTCTAGTATAAGGGGCAACATAGCCTTTACTAGCTCTGCGAATGACATAGATGGCCATGTGCAAGTTGGTAGGGATGATCCGATGGCTTCATCAAAGAACATAAATAGGCAGGTGAATTCTGACATGTTTGGCTGGACTAGAATTGCTGATCACCATGAGTCTCCATGTCACCTGCTGATGGTGCCAGACCGAAATGTGCTCCTAAGTTTCAACAGTGCTTGACACAATGCTAGTGTGATGATTGGATTTCTGTTTGAGAAAGACAAATCTTTTTGAAACGAAGTTAATCATTGCAAATAGCAATTGCCTATGTAAATCATGGTGCAGATGATCCAAAATGGGCTGAATTTCAAGCAGGATTTGCTTTGGATGGGGGCAAAGTTATTCTTGTTGCAAAATACTGAAAAAAAAAAAGTAACGACATTTTATTTTGCAGCAGAGCAGGATGATGAAGATAGGTCAGCTTCTACTGAGTCTCCACCTTCTCCAAAGTACACCATGTTAGAGAAATGGATTATGGTGCAGCAGAGAAAGAAACTTCTAGTTGAGCAAAATTGGCTTCTAAAACAGCAAAAGACAAAACAAAGGATTTCCACCTCTTTTGAAAAGTTGAAGGTTTGTTATGAAAATTGTACTATTGTTGCCTAATCATTGGTTTTCTGTTCTGCTGCCTTCCTCTGCCCTGTTACTTGTTCCTTGGGCAGGTTGCTGTGTACACATGTCTAGCTTTGGGTTTATATACGATTACTTTTAGGGTGCAAAAGTATTAGAAATCTGGAAACATTGTTGAATGTCAAAATATCAGTAAGTTTGTTCAGGTATCCATTGGATAGAGCAAAATGATATGGTTCTAGAGCAAATAAGATTCTGCTTAGTGTTGGTTTGGGATTCTCGTTGTATAGAGCAAAGTGATATAATTTTGGATCGATTAAGATGCAGCTTAGTGATTGTCTTTCTTTTTCTTTTTTTCATATTCCTACTTTGTATTTGTGAGGACCTTCATGATGATAATATATATATATTTGTGTTCTTTTATGTGCCCTGAATGTTTTAACTTTTTCTTTTTCTGGTCGTTCTTTTATTGTCTTGTATGATATACATTGAAGATGCATCATTTTGTCTGTATCTTGTTTTGTGTCTCCATTTGTTCCCTTTGACATGTTTCATGCAGGGTGCTGTGAGCTCATCGGAAGATTTGTCTGCCAAAACAAAAAATGTTATAGAACTGAAAAAGCTTCAGTTGTTGAATCTTCAACGCCGCCTAAGGAGGTTATTCCGTTTCTCCTTTTTCTGTTAAAAGTTAGCTTCATTAATTTTGACTTATTTAGTTGTTTTGAATTGTCAAAGCAATGTAAATTAATTGATATATGGATTAAATTAGTTGCTTTTTGTTTAATTCTGGGTGTCTTTTGATCAATTTCTGTAAAATTTTTGGCAGTGATTTTCTGAATGATTTTTTTAAGCCAATCACTGCTGACATGGATCGTGTGAAATGTTATAAGAAACATAAACATGGTAGAAGGGTAAAGCAACTTGAAAAATTTGAGCTGAAAATGAAGGAGGAACGGCAAAAGAGGATTCGTGAAAGGCAGAAGGAGTTCTTTGCTGAGATAGAAGTTCACAAGTATGTGTTTCTGTGTTTTAGTTTAAGATAGTAATCCTGGGCCCCTGGAGTCTGGTGGCTACCTGAAACGATCTTTTTGACCTGCCTGTTTACCTTAAATTTAGGGAAAGATTAGATGATGTTTTCAAGGTTAGAAGAGAACGATGGAAGGGTTTCAATAAATATGTGAAGGAGTTCCACAAAAGGAAGGAGCGTTTCCATCGTGAGAAGATAGACAGAATTCAGCGAGAAAAAATCAATTTATTGAAAATCAATGATGTGGAGGGGTATCTGCGGATGGTGCAGGTCAGATTTCGCTTTTGTTCTGTGGATTTTGGCATTTACGTGTCTTCTTATTCATGATAATTTCTTATAATGATGAAGGATGCAAAATCTGATCGTGTGAAGCAACTGCTGAAAGAAACAGAGAAATATCTACAAAAATTGGGATCCAAGCTTCAGCAAGCAAAGGATTTGGCATGGCACTTTGAGAGTGATATGGATGAGACACAACCTGGAGCTGCTGTTGAGAAGAATGAAACTGCTTTTGATAACGAGGATGATAGTGACCAGGCAAAGGCAAGTTTCTTTTCTGTGTGCCATCTTGAACTCATTTTAGAATGCTCTGCTTATTCACTGTTGTTGTGGTTTGCAGCATTATATGGAGAGCAATGAAAAATATTATATGATGGCTCATAGGTATCAGCTTTGTTTCTTTATTTTCTCTTCATGGTTTCATTTTTATTTGTTGCTTCAGCTTGGAGCTTATATGTCTGGTTGTAACCGGTAGGCTTTCCAATTTATTTTCCTATTTCTTTTGTGGTTCTCTTGTATGAAACATGTAAAATACTTTGAATAAACTTGTTAGACCTTTCTTTTTTCTTTGCCCTTCTTGAAAAGAAAGTAAATTGTTATCTATGTGGTGTGGTGGATCACTTAGTTCAATTTACCTTTGGTTAGTTGTTCAATCTTTATGAATTGTATGTAATTGCCTTATACTAAACTATTTACATTGTTTTCTGCAGTGTAAAAGAGAGCATCACAGAGCAGCCAACCTGTCTTCACGGGGGAAAATTAAGGGAGTGAGTAGAACACAGTCTTTGCTTATACACTTTTTTTGCATGCAAATATGTAGGTTGGACAGGTGGAATCTGTTGTGTCTTGGTTTCTGCAGTCTGTGCATGTCCTATAATTTATGCTGGTGAAGTGGGATTCCCTTGTGTTTACTGGGTTGTGTTCATAGATCCACTCTGTTATAATTCTCTAGTTTGAAGTTATCCTAATCTTCAGTGTTTTTTTCCTTTAGGTATCAGATGAATGGGCTAAGATGGTTGGTTTCACTATACAACAATAATCTAAATGGTATTCTTGCTGATGAAATGGGCCTTGGAAAAACTGTTCAGGCATGGTTTTGATTGTTTTGTGATCTTATATGTTACACATTTTTCAGGTCAAGAGTCTGAATGCCTTCCTGTTGTTTTTATTTTCTTTTCTAGGTTATATCCCTGATTTGTTATCTGATGGAAACCAAAAATGATAGAGGTCCTTTCTTGGTGGTTGTACCTTCTTCGGTTTTATCAGGATGGGAGTCAGAAATCAATTTTTGGGCCCCTGGAATACTTAACATTGTCTATTCTGGCCCCCCTGAGGAGAGGCGTAGGTTATTTAAGTAATGACATACAACATAACCTTTCTTTTCTAGTATTTCTGAATTGTGCTTAATGTCTAAACACATATCCTATTTTATATTTCAGGGAAAAAATTGTGCATCAGAAATTCAACGTCCTTTTGACTACATATGAGTATTTGATGAACAAGCATGATAGGCCAAAGCTAAGTAAGATACATTGGCACTATATTATAATTGATGAAGGCCATCGTATAAAGAATGCTTCTTGCAAGTTGAACACTGACTTGAAGCACTATCAGAGCTTTCATAGGTTGCTTTTGACTGGAACACCATTACAGGTTGAAAAAGAATGTTTCTTTTTTGTATTTTTCTGTTTTCTTCAACTTATATTTTATACACCTTTTCGATTCAGTATATGGCACATTCTATACTTTGTGACTAAATATCTCTGATTTTCAATTGGTCTGAATTTGATGGACTGGCCCAATTGTGTTTCTTTCAAATGTAGAACAATCTTGAGGAATTATGGGCACTGCTTAACTTCTTGTTGCCTAACATATTTAATTCATCAGAGGACTTTTCTCAATGGTTCAACAAACCATTTGAGAGTAATGGTGATAACTCGGCAGATGAAGTGAGTTCTTTGATTTATTCTTCTCTTGGGTCCATTTTTTTATTTTTTATTTTTGTCTTTTGTTATAGAGTTATTGTTGCACAGTAATGAAAGTTCTTATCTTGGCATTGCTGGCTTTTTTGGTCAAGGCCTTACTTTCAGAGGAGGAAAATTTGTTGATCATCAATCGTCTTCACCAGGTTCTTCGACCATTTGTACTTCGAAGACTGAAACACAAGGTGCTAAGGATGATTAGTTCACTCTCTTCAATTATTTATTTTGGCACGATTTTGATGTCCATGAGTCTGGATGACAGTTGATGTGAAGCTTTTACTCCAAAGAAAGGCTAATACCTCTTGGGTTTAAGGGTCAATTTCTCATTACACATTGCATTTTGAGAATTACTCTTTTATATTTTCTTGATTTCTTAAATGAATTTGGTAGGTTGAGAATGAACTTCCTGAAAAGATTGAGAGGCTTGTAAGGTGTGAGGCTTCTGCTTACCAGAAGCTTTTAATGAAGAGGGTTGAAGAAAATCTGGGTTCAATAGGGAACTCGAAGGTCTGCCATTTTCTTCTCACTTGATGGTCTTCTTTCATGAAGAGGATCTTATGAAACTGCTGTGCGTGATATGCAGTTTTTGACCTTTGAGAACCAATCTCTTGCAGGCTCGATCAGTGCACAATTCAGTCATGGAGCTCCGCAACATCTGCAATCATCCATATCTTAGCCAGCTTCATGCTGATGAGGCATGCTCTTTTTCAAATTGCTACATGAGCTTATATTTCATTTTTCCAAGAAAAACTGTTTCAGAAATTCCATTTTTCCATATATATATATATTTATTATTTTTTTTTTTGTTTTTTGTGGAAAACTTTCCTTTCGTTGTTTAGTCTTTGGTTGTTGAACCAAGGGACAGACTCTATGTTTAAACCCACTGATTTGTTTGCCACTTCGAAACCTTACTTGGATTTTCTTTTTGTAGGTTGATAATTTGATACCTAAACATTTTCTGCCGCCAATCATTAGGCTTTGTGGGAAGCTTGAGATGTTAGATCGATTATTACCCAAACTCAAAGCAACAGATCATCGGGTAAGAATAGCTTGGTATATTTTGCCTACTTTCAATGTCAATCGTTGGCAAAAAAAAAATTGTGTTTTGAATGTTTCTGCTTGCTGTTTTATTCTTTAGTTTTTAAGAAAAGATTCTGGCGAGGTTCAGATTCAATTAATGTTTTTTTCTAATGAATTTTTTTATTACATTATTTATAATGCTTCTATTTCATTATTTTTATTACGTTATTTCATTCTATTTGCTTCTCTCAAATTGCTTTAGCTTGGGGTGGGCATTAGTTATAATGCTGCAAAGTTTTGCTTCTTGGATTGGAATTCTGCAGGTTCTTTTCTTTTCTACAATGACTAGGCTGCTTGATATTATGGAGGAGTATCTTACCTTCAAGAAGTATCGATACCTACGTTTGGATGGTCATACCTCTGGGAGTGATCGTGGTGCCCTTATTGAAATGTTTAACCAACCTGATTCTCCTTATTTTATATTTCTGCTCAGGTGATTTATGTTTCAAGTGTAGTTTATATGTAAGTTGCTTCTGTTTTCCTGGTTAATGACATTAAAATGTGGGAAATGAGAAAGGGGATCTCAAATGTTATGGGTTTAATGTATGCTAGGCATTAGTTACCTGTATATCTCCACTTTTTGCCTCTGCCTTAATGGGGGTTGAGGGGGGTGTGGGGGTTGTTATTGGGGTGGGTAGGGGGAGTTGGGGAGCTGGGGAGCAGCGGAGACAGGTATATTTGGAGATTGAAGTGAATAAGCTGGTAAATAAATTACATAATTGTAGACAAATGTGTGCACAAGCGCTTGCACTTGGGAAATGTAGAAGGCATTTATGAAACGAAACTGTGTGGTTAGAGGCTTTATTCACCTGTGTATGTGGATGACTGGGTGATGATTGAGTTATAGGCTGTAATGTGAGCCATGCAGTGGATGATTGAGCAATGACCCATCCAGACAGATTACTCAGTCATAGCTTCACAGTATTTCAATGTGCTTTTTTTTTTTGGCTCTTGGAAAAACAGTATGTATAATTGTGAATTTAAAATAGTAAAATGAATTCTGAGTATGTACTCATGCTTGTGTCAAGTTAATTTCAATAATACTGACATTGTAAAACCTGTTGTTAGCATTCGAGCTGGTGGTGTTGGGGTGAATCTTCAAGCTGCTGATACCGTGATTATATTTGACACTGACTGGAACCCGCAGGTTATAAATCAAATTACTTCACTTGATTTATTGTGTGTAGGTGTTGATACTAAAGCTGGTGTAATTTATTCTGTACATTTTTAGGTGGATCTTCAAGCACAAGCAAGGGCTCATAGGATTGGCCAGAAGAGGGATGTGCTTGTTCTTCGGTTTGAAACTGTGTGTCCTCTTCTCCTTTGTCATCTTCCTGGCTTCTGAAGTTGGAAACAGTGATATCTGATTATTTATATCTGATTATTTAATAAGTATTGTATTTTCTTGTCCATTCTGAAATTTTAGTCTTGGCATGACAACTATTTGTTGTCATTGCAAGTGGAAGTTGAGCTTTTAAGTTTGGTTATGCTTACAAATTCCATCTCTACCCTGTTGAAAGGATGACACTGGCATGTTTGGAATGGTTGTCCTTGTTCCTTTGCCATTTTGTGTTTTCTATGAGATTCCGTGGAAGGGGTTGAGCCTTGGCACAATGTTGAGGTTGTTCTTTTGTGACTGGAAGGTTACAGGTTTGAGTTGTGAATAGACCACTGTGAATTGTACAATAGACCATTGGCCTCAATCCTTGCAAAGTGGTGAACCTGAGATATCTTTATGTGATTCCATGGGGAGTCTTTGCTCTCTTAATGGCTATAGTTTTTTTTTTTTTTGGGAGTTGGGGGCGGGGGTGGTGGAAGCATCTTTTGTGCAGTTTGTTTACAGAATATGATTGCTGGTCAATTTTTCCCTTGCCTTTCCAATGCTTTGAAGTTTGTAGCACCATGGTAAACTTGTTTAGATCCTCTGAATTGGACTGACTGCCTTATATATTGGGTCCATATCTCATACAGATGATATTGTTGGGCTATTATCCCATTTACATCTGAGTTGTGAGCTTTTAAAAATTTTGTGCAATTGCTTCTGTTTGTGATTTTCTTTTGCATGTTTTGGCTTTAGAGAGAATAAAAACGAGTAAAAATGCAAAATGATGGGTCATTTTCATCTGATTGTGTGCATTATAGTTAGACATTTGGAAAATTGGGAGTGTATCAGTTAAGAAGGTAACTAGTCACGTTTGAAAAGAAATGGTTTTGCCACAATAATTCTTAGATGGCATAATCCTGTCCTGTTGTAAAATTTATGAAACTGAATGCTCCTTTAGGCTATGATGTCTGCTTCCTGATATGTATTTTGCACTTGAGAACTATTCATAGGTCCAAACTGTTGAAGAACAAGTCAGAGCTGCAGCTGAGCATAAACTGGGAGTTGCAAACCAAAGCATTACTGCAGGTTTCTTTGACAATAATACAAGGTGAACTGTGATACACATTAAGACAAGCTATCTTTTGCATAAACTGGAAACAATTTCAAAGGGATTTTACTAATGCCATGTAGAAATTTCTTTTAACATCTTACAGTGCAGAAGATCGTAGAGAATATTTGGAGTCACTCCTGCGAGAGTGTAAGAAAGAGGAGGCTGCCCCTGTACTAGATGATGATGCTCTGAATGATCTTTTAGCTCGCAGGTAAATCTTGTCTGGATTAATCATTATCTATTTTCTAACATTCTGTTTGGTGGCTGGTTACCTTCAGAAAAAAAAATTAAAGAGCTTAATTCAAGCGTTTTTTTTTTCTGTTTTAGAACTTATGTGCAACCTCTGCATGGTTGAAAAGTAATGATAGTTGTAGAGGTGCCATTTTTTTCTGCTATGATTAACTGTATTTCTCTTTTCTGGATGAGGGGAAAATATAATGATTAAGGTGCCACAAAATAAATTTTGTGGAGTCTGTACCCCTGATTAACTAAGAAACTGTTTTGTTGGTGTAAAGAATGGATTTTGATTCAGCTGTGAGCAAGGCATGTCTTTTAGTTTAACCTTAGCTATCATATGGGCTATAACTGAAATGATGCAGTATTCTTAAAAGATATCAGTCCTACCCTGGGATAATTGGAATGGCCCTCACAATTGCACTTCATGCAAGGCTGGGTTGCAATAGTCTGTTGCTAAACATGATCTTTCTCTTAAAAGAGTGCTGATTATTGATTAATATCTAAATTCTGATGGACTCTTCAGATCACTTCTCATGTTTATGTTGCCTTTTATGTGATGTTCTACTGTGGTATGATAACTGGTTTCTGTAGTCTTCTAAATATCTATGAACTGAATCTCTATCACAATGAAATCTACATGATTGTTAACTTATGTTGGCAGTGAGTCAGAGATTGATATATTTGAATCAGTTGACAAACGAAGACGAGAAGAAGAGATGGTATTGATGAATGTACCTATATTGGTAGCTTGTTGATTCCCTGATTGCCTGCTTATTGACACTTCAAATCATGCAGGCAACTTGGAAGAATTTATTATTGGGTCAGGGGCCGTATACTGCAGAGCCTTTGCCACCTTTTCCTTCTCGCCTTGTGACAAATGACGACTTGAGAGCATTCTATGAAGCAATGAAGTTATATGATGCATCAAAGGCTGAGGTAGTATCTCATGGAGAAGTAAAGCGCAAGGACCGATATCTTGGGGGCCTGGATACTCGGCACTATGGAAGGGGCAAACGGGCTAGGGAGGTTTGTTATTATTTGTTCTAGCCAGAAGATGTGTGTTTGCAGTGTTGTGGTTTATGTTCCTATGTAAATTTGTTTTTTGTGCATTACCAGGTGCGCTCCTATGAAGAGCAATGGACTGAAGAGGAATTTGAAAAGATGTGTCAGGCTGAGTCTCCTGGGTCTCCTAAGATAAAGGAAGAAATGGTAGAGAGGAGCTTGCCTAAAGATGTTATTGGTTCCACGGTAGCCATTAATAACACAGAACCTCATGTGCTGCCCCCTCCACCACCATCAGTACTGCAGCCTCCACCACTGCAGCAGTGCTCTGCTGCGGAGGTAACCCCACCACAAAAGCGAGGACGTGGAAGGCCAAGAAGAGTCTCTACTGATAAATCTTCAAATACAGTGGTAACCACAGTGCCATCTGGAACTGTAAAAGCCGATGTGGGCTTGCAGAGAGGAATTGACTCCAGCCCTTTGAAAACCTCTGCTGTTGATTCTTCTCTTGCTTCTTCTAATTCAGTTGGAAATGACAGTGGAGTTACACCTCAGTCTGCTGTGGAGAATTCGCCTTGCCCTCAGGCAACTGCTGCAGTTTCTAATACATCTGATTCACATTCTGTTGCTGCTTGTCCTTCTGTATCGATGCAACCAAGAGGAAGGGGTCGGAAATCACAGAGTGGAGTACAAGCAACACGGCGCAGGGGAAAGAAGCAGGAGGCAGTTTTGCCCACTCCTGAGAGTGTAGCTGTCTCTAGTCCTAATGTTAATGTGCAATTACAGAGTGCTTTTGCAAATGCTCAAGTCGCTAGCACTGCTGGAAATGTTTCTAGCTCTCCTATCCCACCAAGTCCTGGTAATTTACCTGTTACTTCTCCTCCTGTTGAAGTTAGTGGAAGTACTCATCATTTGGGTCTAGGAATTGCTGTGGACACTCAATCAATGCCTACTCTTCCTTCCATGCAATCCCCCTCTCCTTCCTCAGCTATTCATATGCATACAAAAGGGCAAAGCCAGAGTACCCTAAGTGGATCGGGACCTCCTCGACGTAGGGGAAGGAAACAGGCTCCAGTATCATCTACTGTTCCAGATGTCTTAGCTGGTCAGGTTCTCAAATCAGCTGCACCATTGCAGAATAGATCAGGGGATCCATTGTGTAGTAAAGCCCTTTTTATGAAAAGTGTCCAGGATAATGACACCCAGGAACCAATAAACGGCAACCAGGAGCAACTATCCACTGCAGCTTCTCAGGATCTGAAATCAACTGTGAATTCAGACAATGTCAGCCAACACCTGCAGCCAATACTTTTATCAGCAGCACATGATGGTGCTACCAGATCCATGGGTAAGATATATGCATGCATGATAGCTTGCAATAAAAAGGGCATCCCAGTGCATGAGGCTCCTACAATTGTGGGGTTTTGGGAAAGGGTCAATATATGCAGCCTTGCCTTTGTTTAAGTAAAGAGGCTGTTTCTAGGATTTGAACTTGGGACTACTAGGTCACAGGAGAGTAACCTTTCTGTTACATTAAGGCTTGCCCTTCGTATAATAGCTTGCAATGGATGATATAATTGCTCACTGATATTAAGCAATTAAAACCTGTGCAGGGTCGTCTCCTATGCAAATTCAAGGTGTCAATATGCGTGATGCAACTTCTGTCATAAAGGAAGTTTCAGCTGAAAATAACTCTTCAAAAGCTAAAATTGATGAGCATCCACTTAGTGAAGGCAGAGATACCTCATGTGTACCAATATTAAGTAATACTTCTATAGAGATTGCCCCCAATCTAAGCTCAATGGAGAAAGCAGCCCAAGTTTCTGTTCCTCAAATCGAATCTGCCCCACCTGGTTTTGATACTGTAGAAGCTGCTGACAAGATGATGAATCAGCTTTCTGCTAGGATTGCTTCCAGCTCTCAGCCAGTTTCATCTTGTGCTTCCCTTACTCCAGCCACTCATTCTGCCCCTCCTGAATTGGTGCGAGTCAGAAGGCCAGGTCGTAAGGCTCCAAGCAGAGTGGAAACACCCAAGCGTAGGGGAAGGAAACAGGGTCCTGTTTCACCTGCTGTTGATGCTTCAGCAAGTCAGGATCTGAAATTAAGTCCACAAGTACGTAATAAATCCAGAGATTTAGTGGGGATCAAGGCCCTGTCCCTGACTAGTAAGCAAGATACTGAAGTAAAAGAATCAACAAATGTAATGCAGGTATATGCATGTTTATTATTTGGTCATTTCTTGCCAGGTTGTGGCATTTAATGCAAAATTTCATGCTATGTGATCATGTTTTATTTGCATATATATATATATATATATATATATATATATATTTGATGAGTCATTTATTTAATTTTACATTTCTATGCAATAAAAACTTTTAGGAAACCATTTTGCCCAGTGGCATTGTTGTTCAAGGTTCAAAAAGAATAGAGACCAGTGGAGTTCCAGTTTTTGGTCGAATTCAATCTGCTGATGTAACAGATGTTGCACGGGTGATGAAGGAGATATTCTCTGAGACTTCCTCATCCAAAACAAAAATAAGCGAGACTTTGAAAGGTGAAAGTAGAAACACATTTGCTGTACCTGTCTCAAGTAAGATGCCTGCAGAAGTAGTGAAAAACCAATGCTCAGAGGATACAACACAGATGCCTTTACCAACTTTGGAAGCAGCGGGTCCATTTCTGGGGATTTCAACAGACATTTCTCAACAGTCTCAGTCTGGAGATGCTGACAAGATGCAACAGGACAATCCTCCCACTTTGGGTGAGGCTTCTATTTCCAATTACAATGCCTCTAGACTGGAAAGCAAGAAAACCGATGACCCTGTTGAAAATGTAGCTGTTTCAGCGGATGTTTGCATTAAAAACTGTGTCAGAGGGGATGATGTGGATGCCACTTGTATGGTTTTACTCGATGGTGACCAAAAGGGGAATGTTGCATCACGTAGACCACTTTCTGATGATCTCACTACTGATGTTGGGGCATGTAGAGATAACATTATTTTACCTGTGGCTTCTCAATCTGTGGCAAGGCCTCCCAGGATGAATCAGAATGATTTGGGAACTGAAGAAGAGCTTCCTTCTATGGAGCCTTTGAAATCTTCACCCTCAGAAAGTGGCTTGTCCAAGTGCCCCTCACTTTCTAGGAAAGCTGATGATGATCATCATCATCCCATAGCGACTCCATCTTTACTGAGTGTTGGGGATCCTGCTGATACTGGTAGATTTGTAACGAATCCTTTGGAGAACAATCTTGGAAACAAAAAAAATGTTTTCGCAGATGCCTCTTTTGTGTCTTTGCCACTTGATGATGAGGTTGAAAACCCCGCACTTTCTGCAATACCTAGTGGTGTCTGTCATTCTGAGCCAAGTGTACTTGTGTCTTCTGGTCTTTCTCATGGCATGACTGAGAGCACAACAGCGAACAATACTTTGCCTTCTCAAGAAGGGTCTCTTGAATGTTCTCATCTTGACAGTGCTCAAGGGCCCACCAGTTGCTCCAATGCTGTTGGTGTTGGTGGCCACCTTGGAGAGTCTGCATCCCATTCCACAGCTTTTGATCATTCCAGCGATACTGATCTTGGTGGCAAGTCAGAAATGCAAGCTATGGAAAGAAGATTGGCTGGACTTCCAGGGGAAGCTCTGATTGAATGTTCCAAATCTCCAGAGATGATCAATATTCTTGAACCTGATCTTAGGTCAGGTGAGATTTCTTCAGGGTATAATGCTACTACTTTGCATGAAACATCCTCTAAAGAGGGGAAACTGGAAGATTTATCTAATGGAAGTAAAGATGAAAGGAATACCACTTTAGAACCTTCACAGTGGGTCACTTCTGAGTCTACTGCTGTAGAGATGGTTCCGGTAGAATACAGTGACCTGCAGCTGCAACAGGCTGAAAAAAGGACTAAGGGTGATTATGCTGGTGTCTGCAGCATGGAAGCGGACAACTATGAAGTGCAAGGGCATTCTAAGAGAGACTCCATTGCTACAGTTGCTGATAATCAAAATGTTGCTGAGGAGAATGATGGAATACAATGTATTCCTGGGTCTGGAAGCAGTGAGGGTGATCATATTGAAGTTTGCAAGTCACAAGGACAAAAACCCTTGCCAAAAGATCTTGCTTCTGAATCTTTCAGTGTCGAGGACAGTCAAAGTACCGTAGAGACACACATGGGAAATGAGAGTTCAGGGAACTTACATGTTGATGCTTGCAACACAAGAGCAAGCTTCTTGGAAGCAGGTGCAAGAGTGCCGCACGAAGTTGCTGAACCGCCCAATGCAGAGATAGTTCCAGAAGGTCATATTGTGGTTGAGAATCTGTCTAAGGTTGAAAAGAAAGAAGATGATTGCGACAGTGTCTCTGATATGCAAATAGGCGCTGCTTTAATACAGGTACTTTTTCTTCAGTGATAATCATTATTCTTGTTGCTTAATTAGCTGTTTGGAGATTGCCAGAATAAACATTACTAAATATTTGTTTTTACTTATGTATCCTTGTTATGAATTTGTGTGATGTTAATTTTGCTTTTGTGCCAACAGTGGACTTCCTACTTACTCCTTGCTCTGATATCCTTTTTCTTTGTTATGTTTCCTGCCAGACTGGCTTTTATATTTGATATTTAAGGGACTGCGATGTCTTATTTAGGTAGTTGTTTGATTAATGTCCCCTGGCATTTGCTGATACTAGTGACCTGCACTAATATCTGCTATTAAGTGGTTGCATGTTGTTTTATGATTCTGAACTTGTGACTTGCATGAGTTCTTAATTGACCACGTTGGTGTCCATTTGCTCCATTAACAGGCTTCCCCACCAAAAGATTTCTCTTCTTCCAATGAGCAAGTGCAAAATAATTGTGCAGCTGAGGTTGACAACCAAATGGATGCTTCTCAGGCTGGTGAGATCCTACTCCAAAATCCTTTGGAAGAAATGAAAGAAAAACTTGGAGCTTTATGCGAGGTTCAAGTTGATTACTCACCAGTACCGAAAAAACCAGTTGGGCCCCATGGTAATATGGGTGACCAAGTGGACACTTCTTTAGTTGCTGGCATTCTGCAAGAAGATCCATTGGGAAGTGCTATTTTGCCTTCAAATCCTTTGACTTTGGATGAAGGAAAGAACAGCTCATCACCCAAACAGGGTTTATCAGGCAACTCAGTGGCAATGGAGGGATCAAAAGGATCTCAAGACAATGCAGCTGATGAATTGGATTTATGTCATGCTGATATAGATGTGCCAACAAATACGCAAGAAAACAGGGTTTTGCCTTTATCATCTTCAATGGAAGAAGAAAAGTCTGAACATCTGAATGAGAAGATATCAGACTGTGGCTCATTGGTACTAGCAGAATCAAAAGCTTCTAAAGATGTAAAGGGTGATTGGATTGGTTCTTTTGAGGTTGTAGCTAAGTGTAAGGAAGTTACGGATTTTCCTTCATCTTCTTTGGTCATTGGGGAAGAGAATTTTGACAAATCATCCGAGAGATTTCCACCTTGCCAAGCTGCGCTAGTAGAATCAAATGATTCTGATGGTGATAAAGATGATCGAATAGATGTGTCTTTGGCTGGTGGTTTGTCTTCCTTTGTAGCAGAGGATGACCAGATTGAAGGCAAATCTGAAAAGGGTCAACTTGATTGCTGGGGAGAAATGGGGGAACCAAAATTGCCAGATGCTGGGACGAGAGATGAAGCAAATGTGTCCTCAAATGATGAGAATGTCCCTGAAACTGAGATGGGATTAACTTCACTGTTGTCTGTGAAGGGTCAGCCTAGCGGCTCACTGGCAGAGAATTTAAAAGACTCTGGATGTGGAATTGGCAATCAAAGTGTTGAGAGTCGTGATGGTAGAAGTACACATGAAACTACCCTAGGAAATGCTGATCTACCTTCATCTGCCTCGATAGTGGAGAAAGAAAAGATTGAGGATTTATCTGAAACAAGTTATTGTGGCATCTCTGAAGCAGTGGAGGAATCAGAAAGGCATGGAACAGAAGAGAGCAATCAACTTGGTGAGATTGATCCTGAAGATAATTTGGGAGATGTGGGTTTGCCTTCATCCTCTGTAGCAACAGATGTTGAAATGACTGAGGGCTTATCTGGTAGGAGTCCTCATGGGGTCTCGGTGGTGCAAGAGGAACCAAAAGGGTCCAATAATGAAACCATTGATGAAATGGTCGCATCTCAGTCTATTCAAGTAGGGTTGGATGATCTTTCTCTGGGTGCTATTGAAACCAAAGATACTGAGTTTGGTGGAACTGGGCCTAAAGATGAATCTGCTAAAATGGAAGAGTGTTTGTCATATTCTGCAATCCCAAAGGAGAAGATCGAGGTCTCTTCTCTAGAGATTCCCAATCGATCAAATGAGTGTCAAGCTAAAATGGATGAGCAAACTCAGTGCGTCCAGATGGCTCTAGAAAACCCATCAGAGAAGTTGGTTCTACCTCCAGATTCGCTGGTGACAATGGAGGAAAAGATTGATGTCTCATTTGACAAGGCAGAAAACATTATTCCGCCTTCATCTTCTCTAGTGCCTCTGGAGGAAAATATTGATGCCCCACCTGAGAAAGGACCAGTTGGCAGCTTAATGCCTTCTTTGTATTCAAATAGTTCTGGAGCTGCAGTGGGTGGTCAGGCAGAGCATGCTACAAATGGGCAAGAGGGCTCGTCTCTGAACATTCCTGATCAATCAAACGAGTATCATGCTAAAATGGACGAGCAAACTCAATGCATCGGGGTGGCTCCAGAAAACCCACCAGAGAAGTTGGCACTGCTTCCGGATTCTTTTGTGGCATTGGAGGAAAGGATTGGTGCCTCTTCTGCTAAGGCAGAAAACATGATTCAGTCTTCATCTTCTCTCGTGCCTCTCGAGGAAAATATCGATGGCCCACCTGAGCAGGGACCAGTTGTCAGCTCGACGCCATCCTTGGATTCAAAGAGTACTGAAGCTGCAGTGGGTGATCAGGCAGATCACCCTGACGTTATAATCCCCGAGGGCATCCGCTTGCCGTCGTCTTCATTGTCAACTGAGGACAAAAATGTGGATGGACGCCCATCTGAAACGGATCCACTCGACAGTTCAGAAGCCCCGGAGAACTTCCATTGATCCGTCAAGCTGAGTTTGTGAGATGGGACTCTTTTTTGGTATAGCAATGCTGTAACTATGTGTAAACTGTTTTATCCAGGGCGGAATCGACATTTTGGTTCTTTATCAAATATTACGATGCATTCTGTGTTGTTTAATAGCAGTCGTATTTGTAGTCGAAAATCCTGAATTGTATTTGCCTTTAGCTGGTGATTCTAGTTATGGTTTGGGATAACGAGGAAAGAAAGGCTTTTTCTTTATAAATTATATTTAAAAAAAATGTTACTTTGTACAAGAATTTTATCACATTACTGAAAAGATTATCAAATTTTATTTTTTCAAAATTGCAATTTTTGTTGATAAAGTTACAACTAAGTTAATATTAATTTTATGGAAGCAGCAGTAGCATTGAGCATAAGGCGCCTCCCTTCATAGCTTTTAGTTATGCCATGCCGATGCTTGTATGTGTTGGACAGGGGATTTCCTAGATCATGACAAATGAAAGAGGAGCAGGCAAAGCCCTGAAACGACGCAACTGACATCTACCTGCCCACCACAACAAGCCAAGCGCGCCATCTAACGCCAATTGACCGACAGGACGTATTTTGTTCTTGCTTCTCCCCCCACCCCACCCAAACTCTCTTATTTATTTATTTTTTGCAGAAATCTTCTTCCTTTCTCTTGTTGTTCTCTTACTTGGTAGTGAGCACAGCACGGCACGGCAACCGAAGGGAATGGAATCTGAATCTGGCAATGTATTTGTTAACCAAATATGACTTTAGCTGACTTCACTTCCACCTTTTTTTCCCTCCCTCAAGTTCTTTTCTTTGCGTTTGATTATTTTTCTTTTCAAAGCTAATAAAATAATAACTTATTTAATTATGCTAAAACTTGTTCCTTTTTTTTTTATTTCCTAATTTTGGGGGTTGTTAAGAAATTGGCTTCAAGAGGAATAATGAGGAAGAATCCGACCCTGATTTGTGCTCCGATTATGGGAGAAACGGTCGACAAGATGTTGATTGATACCCATAAAGCCAAGGCCAGTGCTGCTGACCTCGTTGAAATCCGCTTGGATAGTTTAAAGGCCTTCAATCCTCTTCAACACCTCACTTCCATTATCAAGCACTCTCCTTTGCCCACTCTCTTCACCTACAGGTTTTTCTCCAAACTGACCACAGTGATTTTCTCTGTTTTTTTCTCTTTTCTTATTGGTGAGGGCAATTGCTTAATTTTTGGTTAAAGCCTACATTTTTGGGGGAATATAGCTAAGCCTAGCTACGGGTATTTGCTTAATTGTAATTGCTGGATTTCTCTTTAAAAGTTTCAGTCTTTGAAGATATATATGTATATTTACTGTTTCTAGGTTGTGGGGTTTTTTTTTTTTTTTTTTTTGTTTGTGATTGTAGACCAACATGGGAGGGTGGTCAATATAATGGTGATGAAAACAAGAGATTGGAAGTGCTTCATTTGGCCATGGAGTTGGGTGCCGATTACATTGATGTTGAGCTTAAGGTTGTTTTTGTGTTCAATCTAGAACATATTACTTATGGAGATGATTTAGGCTTCTTTTGAATTGTTTGTGTATTAGGCATTTTCAATTCTAGAGTGGGTCTTTTTGACGTTTTTCTTTGTGTATGTGTGTGAAGGTTGCTCATGAGTTCAATAAGTCCATCCATGGTAAGAAACCCAAAAAGTGCAAAGTCATTGTTTCTTCTCACAACTATCAAAATACTCCTTCTGTCGAGGATCTTGGTAATCTTGTGGCAAGGATACAAGCTGCTGGAGCTGATATAGTGAAGATTGCCACGACTGCATTGGATATTACTGATGTGGCACGTATTTTCCAAATTACTGTCCATTCTCAAGTAAGAAGCGAACGTGATAAGCAAAATGCTTTCTTCACTATGTTTCTAATTCAAGCATCATCTGGTCCTGAAATGTGTGGTTTGATGTTTTCAGTAGGGAAACTCTTGAATATGGTAACATTTGAAGCAGGATGAGCAAAAGTTTAGGCAAAAACTTAATTCAAAAATTACAAAGAATAAAAAAAATATTGTTTTAAACTGTTTCCCATCTTCAACATAGGAAATGAAATTAAACATTTGTGGCATGGCTGCTTTTTAGTTTTAGTATTCTTTTCTATTTCTCTCAAGTTCTTATGCATCATTTTTATGAAATGTAATTCTAGAACTTGTTGATCTTATGTCTTTCAGATTAACAGCTTCTTTAATTAACATCTACTACACCCACAGGTTCCAATAATTGGTATAGTTATGGGTGAGAGGGGTTTGATGTCACGAATACTTTGTGCAAAATTTGGTGGTTATCTTACTTTTGGTACCCTTGAGTCGGGAATAGTTTCAGCTCCTGGTCAACCATTGATCAAAGACCTGATGGATCTGTACAACTTCAGACAAATTGGACCAGATACAAAGGTATTTGGCGTTATTGGAAAGCCTGTTGGGCACAGCAAATCTCCTGCTTTATACAATGGAGCATTCAAGTCAGTTGGTTTCAATGGGGTATACGTGCATTTGCTGGTGGATGACATTGCTAGTTTTCTCCAAACATACACTTCTACAGATTTCATGGGATTCAGGTTGTATTTTTAGGAGCATTGACACTTGTGAAATTGATTGTCTTTTGTGATTGTTAGTATCTTGCTCTAGTATTTTGTTTACTTTGGTGGTAAGAAGTTGGCAGCTAGAGAATCTGCCCTCACTTCTTTTGGTATTGTTATTGTAAGACATTGTTATATATTTAGCTGTTCTTTTTATGCAATAGATGTTGCTAAATGGATAATCTTCTTGTGATTCTAGCCATTATAACTTTGTGTTCCATGCACAGTTGTACAATTCCTCACAAGGAAACTGCTGTGAAGTGCTGTGATGAGGTCGATCCAGTTGCAAAGGTGATGCCCATCTTTTTTTGTATCTGTTATGGTAGTATACCAAGCCTATAACTCCCTAGAGTTCTTAAACACTCTTTATGTGAATTGTGACAAATTTGTGTAGTTGATCTATTTTCACAGTCAATTGGAGCTATCAATTGTATCGTAAGAAGACAAAGTGATGGGAAATTATGTGGTTTCAATACAGACTACATTGGTGCAATTTCTGCTATAGAGGATGGACTGAGAGGTTTTATTTTATTCAGTTAGAGCATGCTTTTCATATGAGTAGAACTTCTCTTGAGATGTTTCCCCATTCCTTTTTTTGGCAGCTTCAGAGAATGTGAGCAGTGGAGCCAGTTCCCCCTTAGCTGGAAAGTTGCTTGTGGTAATTGGTGCTGGTGGTGCTGGCAAGGCACTTGCTTATGGGGCAAAAGAAAAGGGAGCAAGAGTAGTCATTGCTAATCGCACTTATGGTAGGTTCCTATGAAGTTGCTTTTTGTCATTTTTGCATGTTTGTTATGTATTCACCCTCACAAATACACTTAAAACCTGAAGGAATATTAATTGCTTGTCATGCATTGAGTGCTATGTTTGTGTTTGATTAGTTCAATGTTCTGCTTACTTTTGGGTTGTGAACAATGTCTACATTTCCCTCACCTCCCTCCACCCCCATCTTTCATGGTGTTTATTGACTGTAATTTCAGTGCACTGATGACTTGCATCTATATTTGAATTTAAGATAAAGCGAAGGGACTTGCACACGCAGTTGGAGGAGATGCTATATCTCTCGCTGATTTGGATTATTTCCATCCACGGGGTGGCATGATTCTTGCTAACACCACATCTATTGGAATGCAACCAAAAGTTGATGAAACACCAATTTCCAAGGTTTCTTTCTGTTATGCAGATTTTCCATTGTGAATGATGGGTCACCATCTAAATATATAAAATTAATAGCAAAGAAATTTGGATGCTCATGCTCTCTTTAGGTTCACCATTAATGCTACCCAGATTGAACTTTCTCTTACAGAGGTATATGGATGCAAAATGAGGGGCTTAGTTGGATTAGTTATTGTATTACAAGAAACAATGCGAAAGAAATATGCTTGCATGGGTAAGATAGTTAAGAACTCATCTGTTTTGACAGGATGCATTGAAAAATTACTCCCTGGTTTTTGATGTTGTTTACACACCCAAAGTAACCAGACTTTTGAGAGAAGCTGAGGAGTCTGGAGCCACCGTTGTTTCCGGGTTGGAGATGTTCATTGGGCAGGCATATGGACAGTATGAAAGGTTCACTGGATTACCTGGTAAAATTATTATTACTTGCTTTCTTAACATTATCAACAACATTTTTCTTCTCTCTCCTCAATACCCTTTTTGGCTATGCAGCACCCAAGGAGCTGTTCGCAAAAATTATGTCATAGTACTGGCAGGGCATCACGCGGCTACTCTTTCTACATCACGCGGCTACTCTTTTTACATGCAGCTAGTTTCTCCTTCTAATGTGGCTCAATTTAAATATTCTTATTCCCTTCATTAGGAAAACTTTTAGGGTGGGGAAGAAAACATTGTCATGATTGATTTTGTCGTAACCATTCCTGGACTCATATCTTTGCAATGCCAATAGAATACAGCTATTTCAGCTCATGTTGCTTATGGTCAGTCATTATTGCAAAGTGTTACTTCGTTGCTTTCTTGTATGCTTTGTAGGTTGTTGGGTATGGCTGTTAGAAAGTACTGCTTGCACCATGTGCTCCTAACATGGCGAGCTAAGAATTGGGACTTATTTTGGAGACACTTTGAAAGGTTTTGGAGCCTCGTTAGGAAACAAAGCTGTGTGATGCGTAACAGTCAAATTTGTATTGCACAAATGGCCAATGGAAAGGAAGCAGGGATGGTAGTAAAGGGGGGCAAATGGTGGATGAAGGCTTAAAGTTGATTTCACTCCCCGGAATAGAATTGGGGGATGAAAACTAGTGATTACTTCCATTTTTCTAGCCCGACCCCGACCCGTACAAAAATAAATTGTAATTAAAATTCCAGTTGGGTCTGGTAGAATTATGTGGGCAGGCCGAACGAATGATGGATTGATTCCCACGAAAGCACATCCGAACTCGGTTTATTGCTGTGGGTGTGTATGAGTTGGTTGGGTCGGACCTTCTTAGATATGGGTCTTCTTCTCTTTCGTATATCAGTTATGATCCCCCTTTTTTAAAAAAATAAATAAATTATATTTATATATCTTTAAATTTAATTTATATTAAATATACATATATTATGTGAAAAATATTTATTATTATTATTATATTATCAATTTGATTTGATTGATATAATATAAATATTACAATATTTTTATTTTATTAATTTTTTGATTTTTTAAAAAAACATAATATATATTTACAAAATTAATAATGTAATACAATGAGCAGATTAATTAAATTTTTATTAATAAAATTAATATAAATTCTTGAAAAATGCAATAAAATAAATATAATTATTAAAAAAATTAACATATAAATAAAATTAGCATTTTTCTAGCACTAAAATTACAAGAGTTTTAATTGTTATGTTCCCAATTCATCAAAAAAAAAAATTCAAATTGCGATGGTTTAATTGTTCCCCGACGTTGCCCCCCCCCCCCCCACCCCCCAAGTTTGTTGGCTTCCCCTTTCCTTTCCTCTATTCTCTCACGCCATTCGTGTGGGGTTCCTCTCTCGTTGTGTCGCTGCGTCGGAGTAAGGCGCCGCTTCTCCCTTTTTGCATTCATTTCCATAAAAAATGATATATTTCATTTTCTGAGTTTTTCTGTCTCTTTCCCCTTTTCCTTTTTTTTTTTTTTGGCCGCAGAAAGTTTCATTGTTTAAACTTAACCAACGACTTTTAGTTTCTTGTCTTTCTAATTGTTTCGTAATTTGTGCGATATTTTTGCTTACATCTATGTGCATGTTCATTCGTAGGTTGTTTCAATTTTAGGTTTTTTTTTTTTTTTTTTTTTCCAACGTTCGTTTTCTGAGTTGGGGTTCTGCCGAGTTTTGGTTTCGATTATTTTGTTGTTTGAAAATGGGGTTTTCTGGGATTTTTCGCTGGGGTAATACGGCTCTTGGGTTGGCCTACAATTTCTCGTAGTTTACTATTCTTTACTGAATGCTTTTGTTGGATGAAAAGTTATCCTTTTCTTATGTTGGTAATCTTGCTGTACTTGCTACTGAAATATTTGAATTGCAAGTTTATATAAGGGATAGGTTCTCAATGTTTTTGTTTTGTGCCCGGGAAGTTCAGTTGACAGGCCCTTGCTTTTGATGGATTCGTTTTGTTCATTCTGGCAATTATTTTTATGGCTAGTTTTTTTGTGCAGGTGAAGTATGGACATTTTTTTGTATCACTCTAAAGACCATTTTTGTGTATATGTGATGTTGATTCCAATGTCTTTCACAAGTGAAGTGTTTGCTTTTTTTTTGGTAAATTGTTTAATTACTGTTCATATTCACTGGGAGCTTTTCTCAGCATCTCTCATATTAGTGACCAGCTTCTCCTCTTTTCTAGCTCTATTTTGAGATGCTGTTCGTGTTCTTTTTACTGATTTGCAGCAATCAGGGCAGATAAAGGGTGATTTCTTTAGATCTTGTGGAGGCTCTGCATTCAAGCTTTGAATGGTTATTTGGATTGATCACAGAATTTTGGTCCTGTGTTTATATGTAGAAGCAAGAATGAAGTTCTAGTGTGGCTTCCTTTTTTATGTGCTTGAAGTAACTTGGGGTGAGGTTCCTTGGTCACTTGATGATGGACTGCAATAAAGAAGAGGCCATCAGGGCCAAGCATATTGCTGAGAGTAAGATGCAGAGCAAGGATTTTTTGACAGCTCGTAGACTTGCACTCAAGGCCCAGCAACTTTATAAAGACGTGGAGAATGTATCTCAGATGCTGACCGTTTGTGACGTGCATTGTGCTGCTGACAAGAAACTGTTTGGAAATGAAATGGACTGGTATGGAATTCTTCAAATTGTGGAAACGGCTGATGAACTATTGATCAAGAAGCAGTACAGAAAGTTTGCTCTCCAACTTCACCCTGACAAAAATAAGTTCCCTGGTGCAGAAGCTGCTTTTAAGCTGATTGGAGAAGCTCAAAGAGTGCTTTTAGACAAAGGGAAGCGGTCCTTACATGACATTAAACGTAAATCCTCTACAAATAAAGCAGCACCTCCATACAGAGCCTCACAGAACACTGCCTACAGCCAAAACTTTGGAGTCCAAAACAATTATGTAAGAAACTATATGGGCTTCAATTCCCAACACAAGCAGTCGCAACATCAAGCACAACAGGGATTCTCCGCTGGCCGCCTGACTTTTTGGACTGCCTGTCCATTTTGTAGTGTTAAGTACCAGTACTACATAGAAGTTCTCAATAGAACTCTTGGTTGTCAAACTTGTGGTAAGTCCTTTGTTGCATATGAAAAGAGTGGGCACAGGCCTCCAACAGCTGCTAACTTTAGTCAATCAGTATTTTCTCAAAGGAAAGATGCCCCTGCTCCTGGAGTTGGTAAAGTGGAACCAGGCCATCAAAGGAATCATAGTACTGGCCATTCATATAAAGATTTTGTTCAAAAGAAAGGTATTGGTGCTGAGTTTGGTCCAGCAAAAGAAAATTGTAAGAGACAGAGCAATCAAGGAGTGGAATCTAGTGATAGTTGTGACAGTGAAAGCAGCAATGACACTGAAGAAGATATGCTAATTGATGAGGATGGTGATTTTAAATCTAAGATGAATTTTGGGTCATCTGGAGAGTGCCTGAGGAGATCTGATCGGTGTAGGCAGCCAGTCACTTACAAGGAAAATGTGAGTGATGATGAAGAGTTTGTGAGCCCTCTGAAAAAAGCAAAGAGGGTTGGATCATCTTGTTCCACTGAAGATCAGAATGGGAATGGATTGAAGGAGGATTCATCTGAAAAGAATGAGCACTGGGGTCGACCTGGTAATGCCAAAGAAGAGAATGAGGTCAAATGGGAAAAAGTTCAAACAAGCTTACCAAATAAATTCGAGGAAACCAAGAGTGTGGAGAGCAGAGATCAAGTAGAAGTGAATGGCTTTCAGGGAAATTCTGAGGCTCCTATTGATTCCAAAACACACTCAAGCACAAAATCCAATTCAGAACCAGAGGTTTATGTGTATGCTGACCCTGAATTTTGTGACTTTGAGAAAGGCCGGAATGCAGAATGCTTTTCAGGAAGGCAGATCTGGGCTGTGTATGATACCCTGGATGGGATGCCTCGATTTTATGCTCGAATCAAGAAAGTAATCTCTCCTGGATTCAAGCTGCAGATAACCTGGCTAGAGCCAGACCCGGATGACGAGAATGAAATTGAATGGGTCCATGAAGGCTTGCCCACTTCTTGTGGTAAGTTCAGACATGGGGAGACAGAACATACAGAAGATCAACTTACTTTCTCTCATTTGGTTCATTGGGAAAAAGGCAGCCAAAAATGGACTTACAAGATATTTCCAAGAAAGGGAGAAACTTGGGCCCTCTTCAAGAACTGGAATATCAAATGGATATCTGAGGCAGAACCTAATAGGAAGTATGACTATGAATTTGTTGAAGTTTTGTCTGACTATAACAAAGACGCTGGCACACATGTCAGGTATTTGGCTAAGGCAAAGGGCTTCGTCAGTGTTTTTGGTCAAATCTGTAAGGGCACCTTTCAAATTTCACCATCTGAACTATTCCGGTTTTCCCACATGGTTCCTTCATTTAAACTGACAGGTGGGGAAAGGAAAGGTGTTCCTCATGGATCTTTTGAACTTGATCCAGCATCTTTGCCACAAAATATTGAAGAGTTTGATTTCCCTAAAGATTTGGGAGTGGAGCTTGGCAGTGGTTGTCCTTTTGGCTCTTGTACAAATTCTCCTTCGGACAAGCTGAAGCATGAAGAGTTAGCTGATGTGAAAGGTGCATATTTAGGATTGAACAGCAATGTGAATGCCTTTAAAGATTGCAGCAGGCCTTCTACATCATTGTCTGATGATATTGAAATTCCAGAAGGAGAATTCTTCAACTTTGACTCTCAAAAATCTATTGAAAAGTTTCAGGTTGGTCAGATATGGTCACTGTATAGCAAGGAGGATGGCTTGCCAAAGTACTATGGTGAGATAAAGAAAATTGATTCTGACCAGGTTTTCACAGTGCATGTAAGGTGGCTTGAACATTGCTCTCCACCAGAGGAAATTATTCAATGGCATGATGAAGATATGCTCATTTGTTGTGGAAGATTTCAGATTAAAAGGGGCAGATCAAATTCCGAGTCTTATACATCTACTGGAATATTCTCACATCAAATGACTGCAGTTCCTACTGGTAAGAAAGACGAGTATTACATCTTGCCCAGGAAAGGCGATGTTTGGGCATTATATAGGAACTGGTCTCCTGAAATAGAAGCCTCTGAAGTGGAAAACTGTCAATATGACATGGTAGAAGTTTTGGAGGAAAATGATTCTGAAATAAAAGTGTTGTTTTTGGACCGTGTGGATGGCTTCAATGCAGTTTTTAGGCCTGAGCTGAAAAGGGGATCGGCTGTTACAATGCAAGTCCTCCGAACTGAGCTACTCAGGTTCTCCCATCAGATCCCTGCATTTCGACTCACTGAGGAGAAGGGTGGTAGCCTAAGAGACTTCTGGGAACTTGATCCTGCAGCATTGCCACTCTATTATTTTGCTACTAATTGAAGTGCCTACCTAGTTGTTTTTTCAGGTTCTTTCTTTTTAATCTTTTGCAATGCTTTGGTAGCCAGGGTACTCTTTCAAAAAGATAAGATTCCCTGTTATGCAGATTGGAAATCAGATATTAGCTGAACACCGACAGTTACGTTTGTAATATTGTTAATGAACTGCAAATTAGGCCTTGTGCGTTGCTTAAATTTCTTCCAGGTTTCTGGGAAGCAAACTATCGTTTGATAGGAAAAAAAAAGTAGGGGTTGATTCTGACGGGGTTCTACATATTTTGGGTCATTTCTTTGGTTTCCAGATTATTTGATATGAGTTCCCTTGCAGAAGGTAATGATCGAGTTTAACCCACGAGGGAAAAACCCAAGTGTCAATGCTGCCCCCTCTCACGCCTAGCTCTTCCCTTCATTTCCTTATGACCTTTCTTTATTTTATTTTATTTTATTAAATTCCTTCTTTTGTGTTCATGTAAGTTTGATTTAAATAAGAGAGCTTTAAAAAAAAAAATAATAATAATACCCCGGGTCCTACTACAATTCTTCTTGATTTTTGGTAATCATACTTGGATAAATCTGATGCAGTTTTGTGTTTTTTTCCTTCGCCATTTTTATTTAGCAGGTGAAAAAAGTGGTGATGCTAGCGGACTGCATTGTGTACGAATTACTATTCTTGTGATGATAATGTTCCACCTGAGGATGAATTAAAGACCCAAGTCGTTAATCTTTGTGGTGACTCAGGTGTTGCGTGATCATGATTTTCTGGTAAATAAAGAAAATAGTTGTAGTTTTACTCCTGTCCCGATGCATTGATACTCCCTCGTTTTCACCTTTGCCTCGAATTTTTGATTTTATTTTTCTTATTGCTGCACCTTGTGCTTTGTGGCATTGTGTACATATACCGAGCATGCTTTCTGGTAGAACCATTTAAAATACCAATTGACGCGCAGGGGTTGGAGGATTGCCCTTCTTTGTATAGAAAATCTGAAACAAAGATTATTTTTATGGACGGAGTTCCATGAACAAGGCCATCCGTACTATGACGCAGAGGCTCGCGCGGAGGATATAATCTGAACTGCATTGTTCGCAAATCAAACTGTACAAATTTCTTTCTTAGGGACCTTAACAAGATTCAATTATTCAAAAGAATTCATGCAGGACTAGCCACCGGACTAGCATTCGAACTAGCCGGCCTAGCGTTCCTGGAAACCCGAGCTCTCCAAGTGACATCGCATGTACAATGCGTTCAGGCACATTGCTACTGCGAAACCCAAAACAGCCGAGATAAATACAGCGTACGGGGGCTTGGAGAGCACACTTGACACGGATCATCAGGCTGTTCACAGAGCTGCATTTGCTGCAAGTCTTGTCTTTTTCTTTACTTTGTTTACTCTTGCCTCCAATATGTACCCCTAATATTATTTAATTTACCCCTCTTGGTGAGATTGTTCATCTTTTAAAGGTTTAAATTGCTTTTAATTATAGCTTACAACTTTTCTCCAATTCC
Organism: Ceriops zippeliana; assembly: GCA_037897445.1. Taxonomy (NCBI): domain Eukaryota; kingdom Viridiplantae; phylum Streptophyta; class Magnoliopsida; order Malpighiales; family Rhizophoraceae; genus Ceriops; species Ceriops zippeliana. The sequence goes on along the minus strand of JBAPLH010000061.1, from coordinate 2,728,881 downwards.
TCAACTGTCATCCATGCGTTTCACAACTCAACTCCTTTTGTATCTTTGGCAAACAACTGGGCTTTGAACAGCTAACCCCATCATGGTTAATCACTAGGAAAGAATTCGTCCGGAGAGCAAAGAGCAAAAGAGCAATAAGAGAGAGATTAAAAGTGTATAAATGATGGTTCTTGAGTTTTGAAATCTAAAAACAAACCGGTTATATATTGGATTCTATGTTGGGTGTTGATATGTTACAAAATAGATAAAAAGATATATAATTTATTATAATTATATGGAAAAGATAAAATTTAACAACAAAATTTAGTTTTTTAAATTTGTAGTAAATAGTAGTAATAATACGAAAAAAAAAAAGATTGAAAAACACTTGTTAGAAAGAAAAAGAAACATAAAGATAACTTTTTTTTTTCTTGTTCTATTTTCTTATTAATACTAATTTTTATATAAAAATATTTTTAAAATATAAAATTTATATTTGATTGACTTGTCAAATTTTCAATAAATACAACTTGAAATTTCAATTAAGATTACACATAATAACATTTTAAATTATCACTAATAAAATTTTAAATTTAAAACTAAAGCTCTTGGAACTTGATGGAGTATGATTGCTTACTGGAGAGGAGGAAAGGAGATTGTTGCTAACTTTCAAATTTTAGTTTGCAGTCATTTTGAGCATATTTTCTTCCAACCACTTTCTGATTCTCCAAAAGGGCAGCACCATTAGACTTTCACTCCTTCTCGGTACTTCTATTTCTCAACTTTTTTGTTGTCAAATTGCATCAGTATAGTTCTTTTATCACTTTCTTTTTATATTAAGTTAAACATAACTTAAATAATTTCACATGAGAAACTAGCTTAATTTTAATTTAAAATCATATTTTTAGGGCCATTTTTATTAATTTTATCTCTTTATTTTTTATAATTTATTAAGTAATTCATTAATTGTAAACCATATAATAATTTTATATGTATATTTTTATAAATTTATATGTCTTTTTTTGAAATTATAACTCGAGATACCAAAAATTTAACCTTGAAATACGAAATTTATGATGATGTGAAATAATTTTGGATCAGAGAGACTAATTTTGAAAATTACATAAAATGAAAGATAAACATTGAGCAAAAATGTCTAAGAATGAAAGAAGAGGAATGTCACGTAGCATGTCCTATCATAGAATTAATTAATTAGTGAGAATATATATTCCAAAGAAAATTTTTAAAGGATTCAAATGCAATTGCCGGTTTAAAGATGGTCTCCGTCTCCCCCAGGGGACGGTTTAATTTAATGTTCGTCCAGACAAAGGAACCGAAAGACGGGCAGTTATGTGGAGGGTAAATCGGGGGGAATTACGAGCCTGACAGTTTTTTCTGTTCAAAATCAATCATATTGTGTAATTATTAGCCATTTACCCCTGTTTCTGAGTGTCTCGAGCCTTTTTGTCTGGACCCCACTTCCTTCTTTTTTTTTTTTTTCCTTCTCTTTCTTACTGATTACTTGTTCTACGGCCGGCGTCAATGGGAAAGGAAAAGAAAAGGGACGATCTCAAAGTAAGATTAATTAATTTCTTCGAGGTTCCTTAATTTGACCCACCCCCCCCCCCCCACCCCTCTTTCTCTAATGATTTAATTTCTTGCCACAATTTCCATTGATGCACGACTAAATCGATCGCATTGAACAGCAAGTAGTCGTAGAATTCAAAGTCTCCATGTATTGTAACGCATGTGAAAGAAGAGTAGCCAAAACCATTTCCAAGTTCAAAGGTAATTAATGATTAATTAATCACTTAATAATTATAAACACACACACACACGCTCGCGCACATATCCATGATCCCTATTGCATGCATTTTTGTGGTGTTGATTTTTACGATTGGTAGGGGTGGAGAGATTCATCACAGAAATGTACAAACACAAGGCGGTGGTTACGGGCCGCATTGAGCCACAAAAGCTTCTCAAGAAACTAAAGAAGAAGACAGGGAAGAAGGTGGAGATTGTTTCTACCAAACACAAGGGAGAGGACGAGGGTCCAAATAATAATAACGTTAATGACGGTCAGTGCTGTAATGCAGAGTATCCAGAGGGATTTTCACCACCCTTACCCTTCTTTAGTCATTGCAAAGTGAGTGACGTTCTAATGATGTTTAGCGACGAGAACCCAAATGCATGCTCGATCATGTAAACACACATGCACCCAAATTCCATTGGCAATGGAAGTTCCCACACCCCCCGGGGGGGTTCCCCCTAGTCTAGATCTTGTGCTCCACCGACTCTTGCTTGTGAATTCCAACACTTTTTGGTCTCACTCAAATAAGGAAAATGAATATATACACATTCAGATGGTTGATTCCTGGAGTACCAATCTTTATGCAGTTTCTTGCCGTAAAATCTCCTTTCAAATTCCTTGAAAGAGGGTATCATAAATTGCATGGAATCTGGGATCCATTGCGTCTAGTGCTCATCTCATGTAGCCATCAATGTTCTCAGTAGTTTTAAAATTTTTTTTTTCTTATTTCTTTCTAAAAGAGAAACTATTAATGTCCCTTTCGGGGACATCCGATAAAAAGACAAACTATTGATGAGTCTAATACATTTTTGGAAATAATCTTGGCTTGGCGTCCATTCTTACTTCGAATCGAAACGGGTAAAATACAAAATTTGATTAATTATCGAGAAATCCGATGACAGTAGAGAAACAAAATGATCTGGGAACTATGTATACAGACATATATATCTATACATAGATGGAGAGAGAGTGAAGGAAAAATAACAATTTTAATGGGAGAACATAGAAAATAACAGCAAAATAAGACCCAATTCTAATTCTCAATAGAAACAGTTGGGCTTCCTGTGGCTCCGCAGAGGGTGATGAGCATGATATTGGCCTATTCCATTGCAAAGCACATAAATGCAACATATCGATCGTATCCAATTAGTCAATAGTACATTATGTTCGAAATTCATGATTGACACAAATTTTTCGTTTTGTTCATATACTCCAAAAGTGTGTCATTTCGATTAACTTTAGTTTGCTTTATTAATTGCAAATTCAAGTGAAAAAGGAGCTTTCGTTTTGTTCATATGCTCCAAAAGCACATAATAAATATATCCACACACACACACACAAAAGTACATGGACAGCCCCCAATTTTAAAAGAAAAGAACAAAATAATAATAATAATAATAATGCTAAATGGGGCCCCGTCCCTTCCCGTCCAGGTAACTGGACCCTAACTATATCTTCAGAAAAATGTAGACAGTTATTGGAGAATTGAAAATGAAAGGGCTTTTAATTTTTAGATAGAAGGTTACACACTTATAAAGAAAGTCTTGTTCTTTACGCCAAGAGAGAAAAAAAAAAAAACAAGAAAAGAAAATAAAAATCATATAAATTGTATTGAATCAAGAGTCTTTGTGTTTTTTTTTTTTTTTGTTTTTAATTAAGATTCTCACTTGTCTTACAATTTCCTGAGATTTTACAAGATTTAATTTTTTTTATTGCTATTGATACAGTGAAAATGTTAGGCTTGGTTGCACTTTTCGCAACCATCCATTATTCAACTCGATGCACGACAACTACTGCGACTTCTTGCAAAGAAGAAGAAGAAGAAGAAAAGGAAAGAAAGAAAGACAACGTATGATTTCAAGGCAAGTTCCAATGTCATTTTCTTTAAAGATGAATTCGTCGTATAAGAAGATTGTAATTTCAAGGGACGTTCCAATGTCATTTTCTTAAAGCTGTATAAGAAGATTGTAATTCGTTTTCTTCTTCTTCTTCTTTATAATTAGTGTCGGCGGCCCACTCTTGGCCTAATTGCCACCACCAAAGAAGCGATTGCGATACGTCCACGAAGTGGGATTCTTTAAGGTCAAGCCGTACGTACAATGACATGACATTCCTGTCTTTAGAATTGTCTTGGCCATTTGGGAAGCAACACGTAATGTTAGGCGCCGCCAAGCATCTCCTAATCCTCCAATCTCTGTTATTGGTCTCATTAATGGAGATGATGTCTAGCATTGCATCGCTTGCGTGGCATTGCATCTTTTCCGCCGAAAGATACTGAACGCGTCGTACCTCAACACTTGTCGATCCACCAAAAATAAAAATAAAAAAGATTATTTAAAATGTGTATTAAATATTTTGCTGCTTAATTTTTTTGTTGAATAATATATTTTCTTATATTCTCTTTTTTTTATTATTTATCAATAGATACCCCATTATGTATTATGCATTATATGGTGGTTTAGAAGTTATTTAATAATAAAAATATTTATTTGTATCAATGAATATAATTCTTTTAATGTGTATTTCATAAAATATTCTGTTTATTATCATCAAATAAGTTATATAAAATAAAAGCATGTCAAATTTTTTATTTTAAAAATGTTTCAACACACTTTTTTACTACTGCACATATGGGGTTGGCAAAACAATAGTGAAATTGTTCCTGCTTTAGTTTCTCTGTGACATTATCTCCAAGGCTTCTCTTTTCTGTCCAATCATGTTGAATAAAGTTGCTGCAATATGCGATGGAGAGAGACCAGCTTGCATCAATTGGTCCGCCGGTGACCCGTGGTCAATATACTTATCAGGAAGAGTCAGTGGTCTCCACTGCACAACGAGTATTGAGCTAATTATTAAACAATGTTGAAGTCCCAATTTAGAATCATGAAATGAACCAAAACGAACATAATAATTTACTACAGCTCAGGATTTATAACCCCTTCCTTGTGGTCACGTCACATAATTCAAGTCTCATTGCAAATTACTCCTTTTTTTTTGGGGGGGGTCCCAAAATTGGTCAGCTTGAGTTATAGAAAATTATTTGCTGTTAATAATAAAAAAAAAAAAACCATTTAACTCAAAAAGTTGAAGATGTCAGGCGAGAGTCAGGAATGGATCACAAGTTGAACTCTTTTAACATTATTAAACCAAAGACGCAAGTGAATAATGGGAAAGTCATTTAGATCGTTACCTTCAGTTTGCCATCAAGAAGACCATCAAGAGCAAGAAATTGCACAACATGAGATCCAAAGCCCCCAGTTGATCCCTCTTCCACTGTGATCAAAACCTCGTGCGATTTTGCTAGCCTGCGAATAAGATCATGATCCAGTGGTTTGCAAAATCGAGCATCGGCAACCGTCAAACATATGCCATGGGGCTCCATCAATGAGGCTGCGGCTAAACAACTTTGAACGGCAGTCCCATAGCCCAACAGTGCCACTCTTTTTCCTTCAACCAATATCCTTCCTTTTCCAACCTGTAGAGGAACTAGCGAAGTTTCTGATAATACATATGAAAGATTGGTTTGAAAAAAAAAAAAACTTAATTTAGATTCCCTAAAAAGTTTGTGGAATTAAATCCTCCAGTAGAGACACTTTGGTTGAACCCTACCTCAAGAGGGATGCCTTTGTTGCCTGGTGGCAGTTCAACACCGACGCCATTACCTCTTGGATACCGGAAACAACTAGGACGGTCATCTATGGCAGCAGCTGTGGCAACCATGTGGAAAAGCTCTGACTCATCAGAAGGAGCCATCACCATATTTGGAAGGCATGCCATAAAAGTGACATCAAAAGCTCCACAATGTGTAGGACCATCAGCTCCAACCAGCCCAGCTCTGTCCATTGCAAATCTTACAGGCAGTTTCTGCAAATCCACATCGTGTACCACCTGTATTTTTCATCCAGAAGACATTAGTAATAGAGCCTACCCAACCCATGAAGTCACCCTACAATTATGCATCAACCCAATCAAATAGAAGATGGCATTTTGGCTTGCCTGGTCATAAGCCCTTTGCATGAAAGATGAGTAGATGGCACAAAAAGGTTTAATGCCTTCACATGCCAGTCCGGCCGCAAAGGTAACTGCATGCTGTTCTGCTATTCCAACATCGAAACATCTAGTAGGAAAACGACGAAGAAAGAGATTTAACCCCGTTCCCCCTCCCATGGCAGCATGAATTGCAACAATATCCTTGTCTGCTTCTGCTTCTGCAATCAAAGCCTCTGCAAAATATGTTGTGTAAGATTGCGTATTGGCACTGGCCTTGGATTGCTTCCCTGTTGCAGGATCAAATTTGACCACCCCTGCAAAATGGAAATCAGGTGATCACTCTTTTTAGATGACAAAGATGTGGATTTCATGTCTACGCTGCCCAGATATGAGCATGAACATTTAAAGGTAGTTAAACTCAATTCATTCTTGCAAATAATTTGTCACTTAAATTTACCATGGTACTTGTCTGCAGCTCTCTCAGCATATGGATATCCCCGGCCTTTCTCTGTGACAACATGGATTAGAACTGGGCCTGTTGTCTTGGTGCTCTTAACCTCTTTGAGAATTGAAACTAGGTCATCTATGTTGTGACCATCAACGGGACCAATATAATAGAGACCCAGTTCTTCAAACAGAGTTGAACCAGAACCACTGATCATACCACGAGCATATTCATCAACCTTTGCTGCCAATTCATGCATAGGTCCACCAATCCGTTTAGTCACTCCCTGGGACAATTACAGGAACAAAAGGAATCTTCATTTCCAGCTAGCTCATCAACATGCATGTTTACATAAATACTCAACACACACACACACACACACACACACACACACACTCTTTCCCTGTGTCCTGTTTATTTACCTTAGCAACCTCTCTCAGTTCTCTGAGAGACCTGCTTGATTGCAACCTACTAAGAGCACTGCTCAAGGCTCCCACAGGTGGTATTGGCCCGTCTAAAGTAGCAGTTGGTAAAGAAACCTGCTTGTTGTCATTAAGAATGATAATCATATCGGCGTCAAGGTAACCCGCATTGTTCATAGCTTCATAAGCTTGTCCTGCTGTCATGGCACCATCACCAATAACTGCAATGACGTTGTTTTTTCCTCCTTTCAGATCCCTTCCCACAGCCATACCTATCAACCGAAACAAACAAAATTTTACATCCCAGATTTGAAAACTCAACATGCATAACAACAAAATATGGCTAGCTTTCATAGCCACATCATATAGAAACACAAGAAATCAAGAAACCAACAAGACACTCCAATCAATTTCTAAACGGAGAATTCAACAAAGTAATGAAGTAGAGAAATATAATTCATTTTCCAGGCAAGTTGACAAACCGCTAATATTTGATATTCACAAGCACCAGTCCCCAGAGGAATTTTGAGTATTTGTCCATTGTAGTTGAAACCAACTTCATGGCACCAAGGCTCGGTTGATTTACCTCCATGGCAAAACAAAAACTTTTCCTTGGAAAAAAACAAACAAGATAGATGCCCTAGAATTTGTTATCCAATTATAATTCTAATTTTTTAAGAAAGGGGCTGATTGCTACCCAAGCTGGCAGAAATAGTGGTAGAACTGTGGCCAGTGCCAAAACAATCATATTCGCTCTCTGAGCGCTTTGTAAAACCTGACAGCCCATTTGTCTGCCTTATTGTATGCATCTTGTCTCTTCTTCCGGTCAGAATTTTGTGTGGATAAGACTGCAAACCAAAAATTACAGTCAGATATGGTTTCCATTCATTAGTTCAAAAGCAAAACAGGGAATCTGAAAATAGGGAGAGATTTTGGGCAGACAACCTGATGGCCAACATCCCATAGTATCCTGTCTTTAGGGGCATTGAAGAGATAATGAAGAGCCACAGTGAGCTCAACAACCCCAAGGCTAGAGCCTAGGTGACCCCCAGTTCTAGAAACATTGAAAATAACTTCTGACCGCAACTCATCTGCTAGTTGCTTCAGCTCCTGTGCACATGTTGATGAACTAACATAAGCATACACACAAGCTTTATATGAGCATAAACATAAAGTTCCTTTTCAATCTTGAATAAGTAAGCACCTTGATTGATAGATTTTTCATGTGAATAGGATAGTTTATGGTGTCTAAGAGAGGTGTTGGCGGCCTCTGCGAGGGATACTCTCCTCTTTCTGATAGTGACGCACAAACCTCGCCTGACCTTTTCTTTACCCGTGCCTGAACAATGCAAAACCTCCCGTTTATTTCAACGTTTCAACTCAAACCAAGAAGGAAACAAGTATAGCAACAAGAATCCTGGCCTGAGGTTCCTTACTGACAATTCTTACTCCTTACCACCCATGAACCATGGTTAAGCGCCGGCAAAAACTTCTGAGTCAAAGTAAGAGAACTAAAGTCGTAACAAAATGGGCACAAGTTTCAGTTTTTTTTTTTTTTTTTCACTGCCAAAAGAATGCATATGAGCAGACAGACCTGGTTGAGCTTGTTGGTGTACAGGCACAGCGGATCTGACCCGGACAACATAGAAGAAGACAGGGAATTGGTATAGCACTTTGGGAGCTCTAAGCACGATGCCTTGTTGACATGAGCAGGAAATGAAAATGGACTGAGAGCCATTTGCTGGTAAAGTACCAAAACAAGGAAGAAAAAGCAGAGAGATAACAGAACGTTTAAAAAACTGAGGTTATTCTTGAATGGAAGAAAAAAGTAACCAAGAAGCTAGCAGAAACAAAGTTCAGGGAATTTATGACTCTAAATTCCCCCTCCACCCCCCCATCCCACCCCAGCTAAGTTTTGGTAATGGCGGTGAAGAACTTCAATAAAGTACAGTGTATGGCTATAAGTGGAGAAATGCTAGTGCGCATGCGAAAAAGAGAGAGAAACAACAGAAAGCTCAGCACCGATCGGCTTGTTTAAACTGAAGAACTTGTGGGGTTCCCTATTTATAAATAACAGGGACAGAGTGCCCACGTCTGTCCATGCCAATTGGGCCACGTCGTCAGAAATCTCTAAGGGATAGATCGATGTATAGAGATATACATGGATGGAAAAGGATAGACAGGGGATATAGATGCAATACGAGATTACTGTTTAGTTTCTGTCCTATTTTTCTTTCCACGGTTGGAGACAGGAAAATGGGTCAATGCTTTGACATTTGTTAACTAAATAACGAGATGCATCTACGAGAAATCGTTGGATATACATGCATTGGATTCCTGCTCGTGAAAACATAAAACTTGAATACTACAAGTTAATTCAAGTTCATTCCTCCTCCTTTTTTTTTTTTTTTTTTTTATAAAAAAATAAAATAAAAAAGAAAATTGCAGAGAATAGAATTAGTTTCTCAACTCCTGTTTCTGATTGCCCCCCATGCCCAGCGATACCACGACCGCATATCATCCATACAAAGGGTGGGGCCCTTCCTTACTTAAAACGTAGGCTGTCTTAGAGGTGACGTTGTCACTTATTGAGGGTCCTTGGTGTTATTTATATTTCTGTGTTGAATAAGAATAAATGTACCCCACCAATCGTTATAATAATATAGAGAAACACTTTTTTTTTTTTTTTTTTGTTAATTTGCATCTACTAGAGCTAAATATAATATATTGCTGAATTTCACCAAACAATGGTCGACATAATTTAAAAAAAAAAAAAGTTTATAATTAACAAGAATCTTATGTTTTAAGTTATGTTATTTACTCACGCTTTTAACCTCGTAGATTCTCCCGTGAGAAAAAAATATCAGAGTTTAACATGATTTATTCCTAAACATCATAGAACAGCTTAAATTCTTTTGATAGAAAGGTTTCTTGACAGAGCCCCCCAAAAAGAAAAAAAAAAAACTCATCCGTTCTGTACTTGCGACTGCAAGAAAACCTATTAATTTAACAGTCACTCTTGTAGACGCGTGACTGGCGTTTTTTTTTTTTTTTTTTATGGAGAAAACCGACAGTGCCACCAACTCAGAAGATGATTAACACGAAGCCAGCAAATACAATTTTTCAATCCATTATTGTCCTTAATTGGTGCTTGTGAACCACACACACACACACACACACACACTTGCATCCAGTCCAATCAGAAAGTCTAATTTGATAAGGATATTTGATAGCAAAGTAAAATTTGGCACCCAACTCACAGTTTCGGTAATCAAGTTCCCCAAGAAAATTTTAGACCACAGAGACACTATAAAGATCAGTCTAGAAATCGATCGTTCAGTGCCATATTCCTCCTAACACTAGATGAACCCGTGAGTGGGCAACCAAAAGTCACTGACAAGAATGGGAAAGGCCTCCATAAATGCCAATGGAAACCCAAAAACTGACACTCCAGGACAATGTAACTAAAGACAAGGGCATGGGACTTTGTGGGGCAACAATGAAACAACAACAGCAGCAAGTCAGTCAGCCCAGAAAAGCAAGTAGGAAACGGACATATCTGTTCTCATTTCATTTTAGCCTCTGTAAACAGAACATGGCGATTCACGCGAGGATCATATTTACGAAATTCAAGCTTCTCCGCAACTTTCTTGGCACTCTTCCTCTTCACGTAGAAGAATCCAGTCCCAGCAGCCGAGACCAGCCGGATAAACATGAAAGTTTTCTTCTTCTTGTCACCCATCCCCTGATCATAAAAATACTCACTTGGGCATTTCGTCAAACATCGTGCTAGCCAAAGACGTGAAACATTGATATTCAACTAAAAAATTCAAAATAACAAATTCCCAAGAACAAAAAAAAAATATATATATATATATATAAGCCAATAAGTCACACAAACCACAAGATTCTTACATCAAAGAAAGAAATTAAAGCCCACAATTAACTAACCACTAAATACATGTTGATTAAAAAGGTTTAAATTCCTCGCTAAGAGATGTAGAAATCAAACTCACCTCAAAATCTTCCTCTTTCTTCTTCTTCTTCTTCTATCTAACGAGCAGTGCCCTTTGTAATTGCCCCAAAATGCTCAAAATTGGGACAGAGATAAACCCTATAAATGTATTTACTCTCAATCTGGCCCAAATTTCCGGGCCTGCTGCCACCTCTCGCCAACTAGGGGGCATGGACTGGCCCACATATTGTGCCACTCTGGGCCCAATAAGTAAGGGCCCAAATAAAATATTGTTGCTATTACAGGCACAGCCGTTTGAGCCTGTTGCTTTCTTAGGAGCGTCTGTTGGTAGAAGCGATTGGAAATGGCGAGCGCGGTGGATGCGGCGGGCAATCCGATACCGACATCGGCGGTGCTGACGGCGTCGGCGAAGCACATTGCGACCAGATGCTTGCCGGATGCAAAAAGAAGGATCCGAACCCGGAGAAATGCCTCGACAAAGGCCGTGACGTCACCGGCTGCGTCCTTGGCCTGTAAGCACAAAATCTCACCTTTATACCCAATTTTTAATCTTGAAAGCTCCAAGGCTTTAATCCTTAAAAAATTAGCATTTCTGTATAGACAAATTTCAATAGAGTGATACAGTATCTTTAGAGTTTTTAGTGCAGTTTTGGATTTTGATGTGATAATGGAATTGCTTCTCTATGACAGTTCAGAGGACCCTGATCTTTTGCAGTCCAAAACATACATGATTGGATGATGAAAAATTAAAGCTCCATAGCATCATCCTGTGCATTTTTCATAAGAATAGATTGGGTTGCTTTTTAAAAAGGAACCACAATCTAGACCAGAAAACAAGAATATTACCAAAACAATCTTGAATCTTCTTTATTCAATCCTTCTCGCCAGGTTCTTGCAAACCACCAAATTGTCACTCTCTTGTTCTTTGAGAATAACTACTCTCTTCATCGTCATAATAATAATAATAATAATAATAATAATAATAATAATAATAATAATAATAATAATAATAATAATGTCTTAATCTCAAGACTTTATCAATGTCCCATTTTGATATTGCATGACAAAAATAGTCGGGAATAATACTCTGACACGAATTTTTTCCATCATAATTACCTTTATCCTGTAAACTTCATCTTTAGAGTTCATTGATAACTATATATATATATGTAGAATCTAAAAAATAAAGAAGGCATTTTTTGTTAATTATGTATGCATGAACTATCAAATATGTACAAAAGACAGGAATCTACCGGTGACTATTAGGACATGCACTAACACATGGTTATGGCCCAAACCTCATCAACATCATATTCAATTTTTTTGGTCATAGCCGTGTCAAGTCCATGTTTCACCTGGTTCCAGTTGGATGATCAGCTTCCTTGATACATGATTGTCATTTCTTGCTTCATGTAGTTGTTGACCATAGAATATTGACATGGTTATTTTCTTACATTGAATTGAAAATGCCATCATTTCTGATTACTTCAACCATGTAATGTATCCCAATGCTCTTGATGTCATTTTTCTTCCCATGTGAATTTTTAGGAATTGAAACTTGGTTTTAATCCTCCATACTTCCATATCTGGGTTTGATGCCTGCAGTTTGCAGGTAAACAGAAATCAATTGATATGTATCTATGTGTGGTGTATATTGTTATAGGGTCATTACCCTCTCTCCAAAAGGCTAACTTGCTGGGGTGTGTAGTGCTCACGTTTATAAGGTCGTAGATCTCCTTTTTCTTTTTGATATAGGATTCTGTCACATTATCCCCCACCGAGTGGGGCCCCCTGCCTACTCCCCCTACTCCTAGGCTTAGAGTACTTGGCAGCGGAAATCAAATTTGGGACGGGCCGGCTCTGATACCATTTATCATAAGGCTATTACCCTCTCCCCAAAAGACTAACATGTTGGGATGTGCAGCGTCCATGTTTATGAGGCCTAAGGATACCCATCTCCTTTCCGATATGAGACTCCGTCTCAATATACATCAAGGATGTTTGCATCGATACAAATAATACATTGGCAATGCACATTCAATGTCTTTTTTATTTCTTCATTTTGAGCTGTTTGTTGCTACAGGTTGAAGGATCTCCACGAAAGGTGCACCAAGGAAATGGATGCTTATGTTGGTTGCATGTATTACCAGACAAATGAATTTGATTTGTGTCGCAAGGAGCAGCAAGCATTTGAGAAAACATGCCCCTTGGAATGACAAAAAGAATATGCAGCGTCATTCATTAATTTAGGCTATTTGCCATGGGCAAACTCTTGCATTTATGTGCTCTCTGTCTCCTATTTTCCTGATCTCAATTTTCTCTCTTCAGTGTAGCTCACTATGTTCTATGGGGACTTTTTCTAAGCAAAAAGATCGAACTATACTGTCGTTTTGAAAAGTAACTGTTGACACTAACACTTCTTGGTTGAATGCCCTCATTTGTTTTCGGCTCAGCTTGCATTGAAATTGTGCTGTAGAAATGTAGCTTCTTAACAAGCCTTAAGCCGCGTTGGTAAAGTACAAGAATATGCAGCTTTTGGATGGTTACATTGTACGAGACAAAATCTGTTACAGCTTAGAAGTATGTGCATTAGGCGTTAGGCATGTTTAATCAATTATTTTTAAAAACAGTGATCATAACAAGGCTTCACTAATCGGTATGAAGTTTTGCGTTTCATTGGCGGCAGAATTGCGAGAAGTGGCTTTGACCACAGGTTACAGGTAGCCCGAGCTCCCTTACTCCAGTTTGGTTTCACCAGGGACTTAAAAATGCTAAAATGGCGTGGTTGACAGGAATGGTGTCATGACGACCTAAGCAACAGTCGGCAACAGAGGTAAAGACCACAGTGTTGGCCGCCCATATCCTGGAATTGACCTTGGGCATAAGCCCAGTATTCACTGTTGTGTGACTCAAATCCTGGGTAAATCAGGGAACACTGCAGTTACAGATTGTCCATGCTGCAAATGTAAACACCTGATTCTCAAAGGCCAGAATTCACAAGCCAACGACCAGCATGCAAATTCCAACTTCCATTTACTCGTACGAAAAAACTAGATTAGCAAACACATGTAGTAATATCAGTCAACTCAAAAGTCACTTAGACCCCAGAAAAAGTCAGAGTCATAATCACGATATATTTATCATCCAGCTTGAATAATCTTGTCACGTGCATTCCAACAGGAAACCTCTTGTGCAACATAGCAGCAGAATTCATGACATCCTTCAACGAGACCTACAAAGTTCATGCAAGGATCAGTGAGAACTGCACTACCTAAAAGATTTCGGTAATTTTGAAATTAGACATTGGAAACATCAAAATAATTCAGGCTCCCACTTGCAAGCAAGTCGTAGACAAATGACCATTCAATTAGGTGGTACAAAATATTTACCACCGTAAGTCAGATGAGTCAACCCCCACCTAAATTCATTGCAAGTAACATGATCTCTAGACGATATATGCACAAACCCCTATATCCGAATTGCAAGTCCAAGTACAAGCTTCTGGGCTGCTTACTCATAGGATCGTGAACGAGACCTAGTCGGACTGTGTTTGATGTGCCTTGGACTCCTTGACCTGTCAAATGCATACTCCCTCTCATCGTGAGGGCTCTGACCATTCTCCCTTGGACTAGGAGACCTCTGGCTTGACCTATAATCCCTCTCATCACGTGGTGAAGGGGACTGTGAAACTGACCTAGATCTCTGTGGGGAGTAATAATCACCCTTCAAGCCATGATCCCTGACACGATGGCCATTAAAGACATAAATTTCTCAAGCAAGCATGTAAACCACCAACAAAAACTGAATATCAGCCAAACCAAAGAAGATTCATGCACACCTGTCTCAATTTGCAGCATTCATACATTAAGTAATTTCGACAATTAATCACAATTACAAGAAGCAAACTCCTTCTACACAAAAAGGTTTTCACTTACATCTTCATTGAAAATCCAATGTGTCAAAACATGACCTTTACCTGCACCTTTTTCAGGAGTCCTCATCAAAATTATGATACCTGAATCCAAACACTTTCAGAGTTGGGCGATCTAAGGATGTACTGGTTCATTGGCATCTGACAACTTCATAGCTCTCTTTGGTGTTTGCCCCAACTTTCTAAAACCTCAAATTATCTTTTTCTGGGACATTGCCATCATATCTCTACCAGTAAAACCTTTGAATAGCTTTCCTTCTTTGAAGATGATTTCTTTCTTTGTCCAACTATAAGCTTTATATTCTTTCTTAACTGGATGGTCTATGCAAAACAAGATGTCAAACTTAACAAATTACTTGCTCAAAATTACTTTAAATTTCAGATGGGAGAAGGGGAAAAACAAAGTACCCCTGCAATTTTAATCATCTCTCATACCAAGTTTAGCTATCGGTTCATTCAACAATAGCAAAGCCCTGAACCAAAGGTCACCGAACAGGAAAGCCAAAGCATTTTGCAGCCAATAGCTGGTGAGGTGACATAAAGGATAAGTCATATGAAGGGGCTATCATTGAGAGAAGTCACATTCTCCATCACTTTATGAACTCTTTTGTTGTTAATCTTTATTAATCCAGGAGGTCTTTAAAGTCTCCTTTTTCACTTTTCTATCTGCATAAACAATGGCACCAGCAGCTAACATTCAAACTCATTTGCACACATACAATATCATGCCTCATACACACAATTGCTCATGCATTGAAATTTACGTGTATACAGCAGGTCATCAAGGCAAAAATGGGCATCCAATTAATCATTTTTGGTATGCTACCCTATAAAAGTAAGATTTGCTCAATCATATACACTGAAAAAGGAAAAAAAATGTTGCTACCCTAAGCATTATTTAAACTCAATGCCAATGATCTGTGCAGTGAGTTTCATATAGCCATGCACCATAAACCTGCTTGTCTAACAGGGAATGCTCCATCATTATATGTTATTTAAAACGACCAGTGGGTTCATATACTTCATGTAGCACTAAATGGCTTAGAAAAGAAATATCTCAAATCTATATGCCTCTAAACCATCATTAAACATCCCCTGCTAAAAAAAATAATAATGTACTTTTAACACATGTAAGTCCAAACATTGTGTTACACATCCAAGAAATAGAAAACAAAATCAAAAGTTTCCCTTTTCCTGATAGCCAGGGCCACATTGCAAACCGATGGCAGTATTGTACCTCACAGAATCCTAGAGACCCATGAACACACATCCTAAACTCAACTCTTGATATGAGAACCCAAAATCATTATACAATAAAGATACAGGTATAAAAACATCACACACAACTCAAATATAGTTGACAAATAAAATTAGTAAACAACCAACAAAAGTATAAAGCATATTAGAGTAAAAGAATGTGAAACAGACTCTTGACAAATAAAATCAAACCTTGAGTCATGCCTAGCTGGTGAAGGTGAGAGTGAGTATGCTGAAACCAAAAGGATATAAAATTCAGTCAACAGCACCAAAGAATAAATCTCTCCTAGGTAGTTTTCATATTATGACTGCTTACTGCTTAATATTAAACCACAAAAATTAGATAATGATGTGGGAAACTTTGTATAGATGTACAAGTGAGCTAGCACTAACAACGATATCGGCGTCTTGGGGACCTGGGTGGCGATCTCCCTCTGCCTCCATATCGACCACTTGACATAGATTCCAAAGGATAATCAATATGGGAAAAATTCCCCATCATCAATGTAAAGGAAAGTAAGAGAACTGCTGCATACCTTATGCGGGCACTCAAACGCATTTCTTGCGGAGTTTTTCTATTCTCCTCAGCAAACACAATTCTTATCTCTCGTCCACCAATGACTTTATAATTCATGCGCTGCTTTGCTTCTGCCGCATCTTCAGCATAACGAAACTTCACAAACCCAAAGCCTCTTGGCTCCCTGTAATTTGACATCACAGCACCGAAGTAAGGCATGACAAAACCTACTAGTCTATCAAGGGAATAATGGAAAAAAGAAGTTCACGGAATACATATCAAAAACGTGATAAATATGCTAGACCATTCTTATCCAACAAGAATTATATATGCACCAAGAAACAGAACCTTGTCACACCCATTGAGAGCAGCTATCTCATTTTTTTAAGTCCTTTTGCATCCTCTGTACAGGCAAAAGGTCTTATTTCTCTGAATCCATTTTCCAGTAATCTACTCACTCTCAAAAAATTGCCCACACAATTGTAGTGTTCTCAGCACTTTTTGTTGGACAAAGGTGTTGAGTGAATGATTTTCAAGTGTCCGTGATGCAATCATTTGCTTCAGAAAAAGCACAAGCCTTCTAGAATTGTTTTTGTCTCACACGTGCAGTCAAAACAATAGCTAAAAAATAAGTTCACATATAAGCCACAAGCTTGATTAAGGGGCTGGCCAAAGCAAACAGTTTACAGCATATCCTAATCTATAATTCATGGCAAAATATCAAGCACAGCCAAGTGATTCCGATTGTAATGAAAAATTCACACACAAACGCATCATGATACAGTAGCCAGCAGTACCAAAGTCTCGACATGCAATGCACAATAGAACTCAAAGGTAAGTGCATCAATAAAACAGACCAAGAAAGTGTACCCAGTATAGTAATTCTTAGGCAGATACACATCCTTCACAGGACCAAATTTCTCAAACGGAACCCTAAGATCTTCAGGCCTGCGCAACAGCATCCAGCAAATCATTACAATTTCCAATTCAGGCAAGAAAAGGGAGACATAATATCCAAAAAGTAGCAAAACAAAATTCAAGGTAAAAAGATAACAGGGACGCAACTTAATGACGGGAATCACGGTCGCAATTATTAAATAGAAGAAGATTACTGTAACTGATGAAGAAATTAAGAACAAATTTAAAACCACAAGAAGAAATTGAACACTCATATACACGGACTAAACATATATGCATATGAATTAAACAGAGAAAAGAAGAACCTGGTATCAAGAGGGAGATTGCGAATGAGCAAGCCGGAAGGAGCAGGAGAATGGCGGTCACGGCGAGAGCGGCTGTCACGGTAGCGGCCGCGAGGTTCCTCGTCGTCGTAGTGTCGCTTCAGGTAACGGGGAGGGGATCTGCTGCGACGACGGGGACTGTAACTCCTACTCCGGCTCCTGTGGCGCGCCATTAAGGGCCTGGACAATAAAACTCCCGTGCGGGAACGGGCAGAGATGGGCGAAGCCCTAACCCTAGAAGGAGATTTTCGAAAGTCTTGGAGGGAGAAGGTGGAACACTGAGAAACGCGATAATATTTTTCACTAGGGAAATTCTTGTTTTAATTTATCTCTTTTTTTCCAGCGAGTTTCAATTATTAAAAATGGGCTCATTATGAAATATGAAATTACAAAATATTTATATTTATAATTTATAGATTTAGCCACGAAATTTTTAATTGGATTTTTTTAAAAAAAAATTAAGGTTAAAATTTTTCATATTTACTAAATTAGTTAAATTAAGGAAGGGTCAAATATTAAAAAAAATTGAATGCAAAAAAAATAAAACAAAGAGAAATGTTAAAAAATAAATTGTGGAAGTTTTGTTAAGGTTATCACTAACTTGTATAGTTTGGTTTGGTGATAAAATTACCTAATTTCAATGGTCACCATGAACAAAAATAAAATTTATTAGCATTGAGCCCTACAATAATGTAATTTGATCCCAAACTTCTTACAAATTCAATAAGAGTTCTTGTTAAAAATAAAAATCAATAAGGATTTCAAGATATAAGAATGAGATTTTTGGTATGCCTAAATTATAAGGGGGTTAGAAAAAATCAATTAATTTTTTATTTTTGCCTCTTTTGTATTCATTTTTTTAGATTGAATTTTATAAAATATTAAAATATAAGATTAATATATAATGAGATGAAACGTAAATAACCACAAGTTTTTCATATGTAGATTTTGTGCAAATTGGGCCTGGAGGAAACGAAAATTGGGCTCAAGGTGAAACGCACCGCAAGTATCCAATCCAATGGACCCCTTTCTTTTCTTCTCTTTTTTTTTTTTTTTGTTTTTACTTTTTAAACCAAAATACCTCTGACCCTTATCTTTATTATTATTATTATTATTTTCCTAATTTACAACAAGAATAGAGATAGGGCCGCAGGCTTCCATCTCATACGGGACCAAAGGCCGCTCTCTCGCTTTGAAAAAATGAAACAAAAAAGAGATTATTAAAAAGTTTTATGAAGATACATTGATTTGATATATTTATATATTTTTAAGGTATAAATTCGGGTTAAGATCCAAATTTCTATGGATCGCCAAGCTCATTTGCCAAATTCGGGTTAAGACCCAAATTTCTATGGTCGAAAAGCGTGCGGGCCTAACTCCGTGAAACTCGACTCCCTCTAGGTTCTTCTGGTAATGGCAAATTGACCTGCAATTTAACAAAACAAAAAAAAAAAAAAAAAAAAAAAAAAAAAAAAGGCTTGCTAGTATGATGTGATGGAAATTGGAAGCGTAAATGGGGTCTGAACTTTGACAGCAACCGAGAGACGCGTGGCCTTCGCATGCATACATATGCATGTTTTGGCCTATAAAAGAGGAAAGATTTCCGACATGTCAGCATAACTAATGTCCTAACTTATTGTCAGAATGTTTTGTCCGCCAAGTCCAAATCGCCTCTTGCCCTAGAGGTCAGCCCACTCAATAGTGGCCCTCCACTTTCACACACACACACACACACAAAAAAAATACAGGAGGGTTATCGGTCGTTCCTACCAACTGTAATATACAGCACTCAATAGAAGTTGTTGCTACAAAGGGGATTAGTTGACATGGTTTCCCACCTGGACTGGATGAGAATTCATATTTGCTTCAAATTAGTAGTAGACCTCTCTATGCGCAACTTTCGGCTAATCCAATCGCGGCTTTTTTTTTCGGGGGGGGGGGGGGGGGGGGGGGGGTAACAGGCTCATCATCATTTGTTTTTGGACTTGTTTGACGTTCCACCACCAATCGCGAGATGCCATCACCCAATCATTAGATTCTTACATCAACATACACCAGCATGCTTTTAGGTGTTTTCACGTCAGCATAACTTATCTATAGATCCCTTGCAACTCAGTAAGGCAAAGTTAGCTTGCATTCATATCCCAAAAACTTCGGACCCGACCGAACCCACCCAGTAAACTACATTCCGTCCCTCCCTCTCCCTCGACGCCAACTGTGATGGAGCCTTCCCCTCGTCGAGACGCTGGTCCAACGTCAAACCCCAACGGCATGGAAGTTCAAGCTCCGGACGTGGCCGAAGATTCAGGCCCATCAGCCCTCTGGGACTGGGGTGATTTCCTGGACTTCGCCAATGACGATCAATTGCTACTCTCATTTGACGATGTTGACGGGGCCCCGACCATCCATCAGCAACTGCAAGTCAGTGAAACGGAGGCAAGTACGACCCCGCTTGGCGACCAGGACAGGAAGCTCGACCCGAGGCTGACGTGCTGCAATTTCTCGGCAGGTCGGGTCCCGTGTGCCTGCCCGGAGATCGATGAGAAGTTGTTGGAGGAAGAGGAGCCTGGAAAGAAGCGTGTCCGGGTTGCCCGGCATATATCTTGGGGTAGTTTCCGGTGTCAAGTGCCTGGCTGTGAGGCGGATATTAGCGAGCTGAAAGGGTATCACAAGAGGCATAGTGTTTGCTTGCGTTGCGCCAATGCGAGTTCCCTCACGCTTGATGGAGTAACCAAGCGATACTGTCAACAGTGTGCCCAGTAAGCTCTAATTTTTTATTCAATTTGTTGTAATTTTTTTTTCCTTGGTCTCTTGCAATTTGAAACTGAGCTTATAGTTGGATGTAGTTGTACAGTTGTTTGAGAGTAGTGATATATTGCTGTCTATTGATCTGAGGTTATGGTTGTATGTCTCTCTCTCTCTCTCTCTCTCTCTCTCTTTTGGGTGGTAGGTTCCACATGTTGTCCGATTTTGATGACGGCAAACGCAGTTGTCGGAGAAAATTGGAGCTTCACAACAACATACGGCGGCGATCAAGATCAAAGGTTCATGAACCTCGGGCCCCGGGTGGTATGGTAAATCAAGGGGAACTGCAGGTTCGGGAGACTGCTTGTGATGGTGAAGCTGCAAAAGTTTACATTGCTAAGTCGGAGTAAATTTGGTTGAGGGTCTGATCGTTGCATGTGGGACTAATGTGGTTTTTCTGTGCTGTAGAGGGTCTAGTAGTTGTGAAAGACATTGTTCGAGTCCGAAGACGGACATATTTCCTCCCTCCAGTCTAATCCTAATTCTCAATATCACAATAGCAAATGTGGTTTGTCTTCTGGTGAAGCTCAATTGGATGGTGGAAGAGAGGATTCAAAATTTTCCCTTTCACCTTCCCATCATAATAACAAGAGTCCTTATTCAGCCGTGGTGGGTCTCCAGCGATTCACTGAATGCTGTATTACTTCTTTGTTTGATGACAACTTATGTGAGAATTTGTTGTAGTGCCCAACAGGTCGGATATCATTCAAGCTTTATGATTGGAGTCCGGCTGAATTTCCCAGAAGGCTTCGAAACCAAGTCTCTTAAAGAATTACTGTTACAGTATAGTATTTGAGAGAGAACAATTGTTCTTGTGTGCTCATGGATATTTGGAATTGGCTGACATGTAGTTTTCTGTGTTCAAAGATATTCGAGTGGTTGGCCGATATGCCTTTTGAGCTGGAAGGATATATTCGCCCTGGTTGTACAATCTTGACAGCCTTTATTGCCATGCCAGGATCTATGTGGGAAAAGGTAGCTTTTCACTAGGAAATGGCTTGTAAAGAATTTAGTGCAATCGACGAGATCTCGACTGCACCAATATTGGCTGTTGCAGATAAGCTAGTGCAATGATATTGTCATTTGTGGATTTAGTTCATCTGTTCATGTAACAATAATTCTGATCAATTATGCCGTTTTATGACTTCATTGTGAATTCCTTTAATTGATGAATCAAGTTGATGAAACTCACTCTTTTTTATGTTAGATTTTGAATTGATGCCAGAAGAATTTAATTGCTTTATTTTCCAAAGATTTGCTGAAACTCTTAATTTCACCTTTCTTTTTGGTCTGGTCCTTTGAAGAAGCTTGTAATAGGAAGGACACTAATGATATTTTGTTCTGGCGTATTTCACCTTTGCTCATTTATTTGGTCTGGATATGGCTAGCTTCGGTCATCATCAGTGATATGGAGACTTTGTAGCCTCAGACATGTTAGGTAGGTTGCTAATCATGTGGCTATAACCAGTTGCATGCACATAGATTATATGTATAGAACTTCCTATCATTGATTTCTCCATCCTGGAAGCTGTTCTGTTTTCTTTTTTATAAGATTTTAGTTATCCTTTTCAAACGGAGTCATGATTGCCCAAGCAAGATTGTCAATAACCTGCAAAATTTTATTTTTATCTCTATTTTTTGTCAAGCAGTTATTTGAGGATCCCATTTCACATTTGCACAAACTTCTTCTTGTTCCTGGAAAGATGCTTTCCAGAAGAGGGCCTGTGCTTATTTATCTTAATAACTTGATATTCAGTGTTACAAGTGGTAAGATGGTACCACATCTAATATTTCACTTCATAAAGAAATTTTAATTATTTGATCAACATCATGGTAATTAACATTTTGATGGACACAGATGGAGCCTCTGTTTTAAAAATCAGTCAGAAGGGACAGGCCCCATGGCTTCATTATGTTCATCCTACTTGTTTTGAGGCTGGCAAGCCCATCGAGTTTATTGCCTGTGGAAGTAATCTACTGCAAACCAGATTCCGGCATGGAAACTTTTATGTAGAAAGTAGAAAGTCTACCGAAAGCATTTGTTTTTATATCTGATTGGTTTTGTGTTGGCTTTTTCCACCACTTGAAAAAGTTCTTATTTCCAGCAGTTATTGTTCTTTTACTGGTTGCATATCAATGTGCATTTAAAGAGACTGAGTTTATTAGCTGCATTTGCTAATATCTCCCAACTAATAAATTCACAATTAGTGCTATATTGCTGGACCATGTCCACTACTTCATCCTTTTCAATTAGTAGATCTCTATTACACAGGCACAGATCTCGTCAATTGTAATGCATTCTCTAACTAGAGGAAAAGAAGAGTCCCTTCATTAAATTGCTTAGCTAAATTATCATCAAATTTGGGTCATACCAGGTCCAAAAGAAATCTAGTATCAATTGCTGCATCTATGGTAAAACACAGATGATGCTTGCAAGACTGAGGTTTGGATAGTCCTATACAGAAGAGTCATGTTGAAATATTATCTTTAGATTAGCTTGTGGGAGCTGTTGTGTTTTTCTCACATGAAACTGTTATTCCTCTTGTAGAGCTTGTTTATCATGGTATTCAGTATCCTTTTCTCAGCCAATCTTGGTGGTAACATCCCAGTTTCTTGTGCCGTTCATGGAATTGACCATGCTATTGCCTCTTGACTTTCATATATGTTAACATACAAGATATTTTTGCTTGATCATGTGCTCTTCTTGCTTCAAATTGATGTCAATTTTTGGTTACTGTTCCACCAAATGGGCCCTAAGAAGTTGTGTGGTAGCTGTTCTTTAGACTTAGACCTGCGTCCTTCTAGTTGTGAGACTTGAGGCATTGAGCTTTTAATATTGTGCCAAACAATAGCTCCATCTTTGTTGGTGAACTTAAAATAGTGCGTATAAATTGCATGGCAACATAGTTCTCTTCAACGTCTCTACTAGTATTAAATAGAACATCTGCACTTGAAAGACTTAATAATCAGATAATCTGTATAAGGTTGTTATTCAAAGTCATCAAATTAATCTTGCAATCGGAAACTGTGTAACAAGTGCATCCAAGTAGAAGCAAGAGAGAGAATAATGTCTGCTTGTCATTTTTTTAGAGTTGCCTTCTGTTTGTTTCTCCATGACTCCTAATTTTCTTTGTGTTTCGTTTTTGTTTTTCTTCATACTTGGAAACTCTAATTCTTACATTGTGATGAAATGTAATGTAAGGAAGATGTTAATGGCAGATTTCTGGTGTCATTTGCTGGGAAGTATCTGACGTGTGATAACTGTGTTGCATTACCTTGTGGTCAAGTGGAAGGAGATTCCAGTCTTGACCATCAGTTGTACAAGATACTAATCCGTCATAGTGAACCTAGTATTGTCGGTCCTGCATTTATTGAGGTATTTAAGCTGTGTAATTTCTTGTGATTCTTATCTGTACTGTTTTCATCACATGTTGGGCACATTTTACACTGATTGTCAAAAGTTGTGTGGGTTGTCAAACTTTCTTCCCATACTTATCGGGGACACAGAAATTTGTTACGAGATGGGGAAAATTCAGCAAGGATATAAAATATCCAATTTGTCAATTTCTAGACAGTGTGAATCTTGTTCGTCAAGACAAATGGCGTTCTCAGCACTTCTACTGCATATCGCGTGGTCGTTGAAGAATCCTGATTGTGAAAATTTTCAACCAATTATCACCCCTTCATGGATTAAAAGATTTAAGTCTTTATTGAACTTTTTGCTACACTATGAATTGACTACCATTTTGGATAAAGTTCATAAAAATTTGAGTCATAATAGATAAATGGAGGGTAAACAATTTGGTCAATGGGATTGTTGACGCTGATACGATGCAATTACGGGAGTGCATAGATTATTCTATTGATGCTTTTCAAAAAAGGGGTTATAAAGCAAAGGTTTGGCCTTCTGGCTGTATAATACCATGCGGGAAGGGAACCGTGTTTCTGGCCGCTACTCTGGAGGTGCTATGCCATCAGTTGCTGAATTCAGCAGTGAGGTTAGCCTTTTACATGTATCTGGTTTTGATATTAAGAATGGAGAAGCTAGACTGTGCCAGTAAGCTTTGATGTTTCTTTGTATGTTTACATATTAATTTTTTCTCGGCCTTTCCATTACCATAGGTACCATGCATCTCTACCTATGAGCATTCTCCTGGCACAGTACATGGAACTTGTTTTTTAATGATGAAATTTGATTTTTATTCTAGCATCCCTACTATATATTTATATATTGTTCTATCCTCTTCTGTGTTTTACTTAGTAGTATCATATTTTACAGGATTTGAGAATAGTGGCTAGGTCAACTACTAATATTAGAAGTGAAGATGTTCCTGTTATGCGTGGAGAGGTTGTCAGGAACATGGACCTCGTCAAAGAAAGGCCAACCAAATTGCAGGGTCACATGTTTTTCCACCAAAGTCTCTCATTGTGATTGCTGCCTTTGCTGTTTGCTTTGGAGTTTGTGCTGCCCTTCACCACCCACGCGAGGTTAGCAAACTTGCAGTATCTAGTCGGAGGTTTGTGACTGACGGGTTTTGAATTGCTAGAATAAGTCTAAATGAAGTGTTGCCTGTGGATCTTACTTGATACATGCTCACCGTGGCAATACTCGATTGCATCGAGGTATCGATACATTGAAATTGGAGGCCTTAACTTCCAACTTCTGAAATCTGAATGCTGGATTGCTAAGGCTGTCCTTTGGTTCCAGTGCCCTTGATAAGTACCCTTGCCCTTGTGGATTTATCGGTAAGAAGCTTTGCACTTGGAATTTGAGGTAAATATTTGTTGTGTCGGCTGGGCTGAAAACTTTCTAGGCCTGTCCAAAATTCTTCCAAACGACTGTCTTACCTGTTACCACAGCTCTTGACCTGAAGCTCGTACTCACGATACCCTTCATTTGTTCTCACGGGATAATCAGGTGATTTAGCTTGAAGTGTCATTTTGTTCTATCGCAAATGATTATGCTAATGCAATGAAACGATTAGGAGTTTGTTCATGCAGATGCATGCCCATGTCAGGTATTACTTGAAGAAGCACTGGTAATTACGTAGATAAGGCATAAATGGCATGCTGGATGGTTGAACGATTTAATCCATAGTGCCAACGTTGTAACAGAAATATAATAACCTAACTTTTGATTTGAAATTCTATAAGTCACTGGCCTATTGGTCTTTTAATCTTTCAATCCATAGTCTACTCGATACCATTTTGCCATAATTCAATTGTGTATAACATCAGTATGTGTTCAATAATAGTAACTTTTTGAGGATCCCAACCGAGATATCGTCCATGTCCTTTTAATTACAGTATTTATGGACCAAAATTATAGGTTATTCATTTATGTATTTATCCAATGTCTTTCATTTTAGGGCTTAATATTTTTAAGTACTATTGGATCTTAATAGGGCTTTCTTGTATTAGATCTCAATGTTAACTAATTTATAACTCAACATTATATTTTCAACATAAATTCTTAAAAGAGATAAATAAAATGAAAAAAATTAAATTCAAATTAATATAAAATAAAATGCATTAAATTATGGCTTTAATGATTGCATTTATTTTATAATTGCCGAGAGAAAACGGCTCGAGAATCATGGAATCGTATAAATTTCTTCATATTTATAATTGAATATGCGGGAAACGCACGCTGAAAGTATATTAATTACTAATTAACGGCTTCCAGAAACTGGCACATCACCTTGACTGAAAAAAAAAATAATAAATAAATAACAAAGAAACTGGAACATCACATGGATTATTTAAATTGTGAGTGGTTTCCGATTCAGGCGGACAGTAACAGCAGAGACGGAGCAGTCAGTTAATCGGGTGGCTTTGGGTGTAAAAAACTTTCGGCTGCAGCCGATGTGCTTGCTTGGTACGGGGATGGTGGGGAGGGATTGAATTAATACTACTAAAAATATCTTCAGGCTGAGTCAGTGCACAGCTACATTGTGACTCACCAAGCCATTATTTTATACTGGCTGGACAGGGGCGATTGTCTTTTTGTCGACCTAAATATAAGCATCTTTTGTCAGGTGATGGCAGCTTGGAAAGAATCGATCAATTATTTGCATATCCCAGGTCCTGCCACATGCTTGCTCGTACGTTCAAGAAATTGAATGATCCCATAAGTCAATGCTTTCGGGGCAATGCTACAAATCGGCGCAAATGAACTGTACAAACAGTAAAGGTAGGCTCATTAAACAAATGAACGAGATCCACCGGTAAAAAAATGTTTGTGCCGAAAGCACTTTCCCGTAATATACACATTCCAAATAATTCAGTTTATCGCATGAATACGAATTTGACTTCCGGGGCATGCATGTTTACCTGTGGTGGCTCTGAGCTGTATGCCACCGTAATTTACATTCCAAACATAATGCTGGGTCATCCTTGTGGATTCAATTAAGGACCGCTAAGTGGATTGTCGAGGTGCAGCTCAGCCGTACCAGTATTGTTAACCACCCCTAATCAAATTAATGCGCAATGTGAACAGAAATGAAACGGTGTATGGAAAGAAACCAGGAGACGAGAAACGTGCGGCATAAATAGTTAGGATTCTGTCTGAAACTATTTTAGGATAATAATAAGTGTACGATCGATATTTGGAGCCGTTTCCATAACAAAACGGTCAATTGAATTCTACAAATATGAATGGGAACTTTCAGAACTAAAAGCAGAAAAAGAAAAGAAAGAGAGAAACGTAATCTCCATACCATTTTACTTACTAGCCAAGTTGTTGCAAGTTTTTTTTTTAAAAAATAAAAATAAATTCCCCAATAGCTGGGGCATAACGTTCGGGAATTACATCACGAGTCTACGGCGTTTTGTAAACGATATCTCGGAGAAGTTTGACAATTCAGGGCGGCAGCTTCCGGAGACTAAAGGAATGACTTTAGAGAATCACAGTCCACTTTCAACCGTAATCAACCTCATAAAGGAACAGAGAATTTAAACGTAAAAAAAAAAAAGACGAAATTGGAAGTGAAACTAGATTGGACCAGCGAAGATGTCGCAATCTGGCCTGCCGCGAAATAAGCTGGTCTAAAGCTTCATGGGGGTTCTGAATCTGAAGTTTATTTGACCCACTATTATTGATTGAAATTTAGTATTGTAATAAAAAACCAAATTTGATATAATTTTTTTTTGACTTGAATTAAATTAAAAAAGGGAGACTAATTTATAAATAAAATATAATATTCAATCTCAGATTTCATCTTAAGAATATTACATTTGATAAATATTAAGATGAAATTAGTAGTTTATTATAGTTAATTTAATTCTTTACAAATGTATGTTTATATTATATTGTTGTAATTATTGAATAAATATTTATAATTAATTTTATATTTCAAATGCATCAAATGAAATAGATTTATGAATTTATATCTATTTTATGAGACGATGATTCGAAATTAATCATAGAAACTTGCTCTTCAGGCCGAGAAGTTCAATTATTACAACGTGTGACAGGCCTTCGCGCATGAAGAGAGTGACAAGAAGATCACATAATGATTTATGCTTTGTCCACAAAATTAATTTTATTTTGTACTTTGTAATCATCAGATAAAGCTTACTTTTCGTTGTTTTTTTTTTTTTTTAAAAAGATTTGACGTCGTCATTTTATTCAAATATTTTTTTTTTTCTAAACCATAAAATCACGTTGGAAGACATGTTTGCATTTTAAAAAGTGCACGATTCTCCTGGGCAGGAAACGGTGCACTTGCATGAACCGCGGAACGCACGGGAAATAGACAGGGCACGTGGGTCCGAATGAAAAGTATACTATCCGCGGAAGGATCAACGTCAGATTTGGACGATCCGTAAATTTATTATATTTATGAACCTTATATTTTATTTGTTTTTATTTGAAAAATAAAGAAATTAAATTACAATTTTTAATATAGAAATAAAAAATATTTAAACAATTTAAAAAATTTGTAAATTGTGATTATTTATTGTTTAAAAATGAGAATTTGAATTTTTTCTTTTTTATCTAGAAAATAAAAATGAAAATTCAAGAGCATTTTTTAAAATTATTTTAATTTTGTATTTTTAATTATGATTATTTACATTGTGTAAATTTCAGCCATAAGTGAATGATTTGTCAAAAAATCTTATGATTGTGAAAATTTAATTATAATTAAAATAGAATTATATGCATAAACAGAATCTTTATTTCATTAAAACCAAATTCATATAATATAATTTTAATTATGATCAAATTTTTATAATTATAATGTATTTTACTATTCTTAATTTATAAATTTATGAGAAATTATCATATAAGTAATAATTAACTTTTCTCTTAATCTCAAATATATGTAACCAATATGTATGCAACCAATTTTCATACAACGTGTAACCAATATTTTTTAATAACTAATTACATATTACAGGACAGTTAGTTATACAATTTATTCTATTTATTACATTTTTTATACTCTTCACAAAAATGGAATTATTTTTGGATTGTGGGACCCACTGCCCCGTCAGTGCCACGCAAATCCTCTCCTGACAGCCTAATCTTTCGCACGAAAAGCTTGAAAGCATCCAACTTGCCAGATCGCATACAGCTCCAAACAGTGCGGATGCCACGTTTGCCCACAGATAAGTCTGAAATCTCCATTTAAAGTAACACTTCCGTTCCATGCGTTAGGGCAGTA
Organism: Ceriops zippeliana; assembly: GCA_037897445.1. Lineage (NCBI taxonomy): Eukaryota > Viridiplantae > Streptophyta > Magnoliopsida > Malpighiales > Rhizophoraceae > Ceriops > Ceriops zippeliana. Next base: position 2,699,839 of record JBAPLH010000061.1, on the reverse strand, counting down.
CAGGCGCGACCGGATCCAGGCCAAGCATTCCAGGTGGCGCTGACCACGATCCAGCTCTACTTCCGTATATATATATCCATATAGAGGCTGCCAGGATATAAAAATATATCTGCTAGCCGCCGTATTTAGATGGACCCAGCATCAATCGATTCTCATCCAACGACTAGGAGATTCGACACGTCAGTGACAGTTCAGCATGGACCCGAGGCCGACATTGCTGCTTCTATAATGTCGACGAGCAACGTGAACGTCAGGTTACACCGATAATCGTGCAGCAGCATATTCTTCGGCGACAGCTTTCCTGGCACGCAATTACGACTTTCTACCTCCAGTCCATTTCGTCTCTGTCTCTCTCTACCCTCTCCCCTTCGGTGCCAATTAAATTGCACCAATAATTTTATAATTGATGTGAAAGAATTTATTTTAACAACCAAAAAAAAAAAAAAAGTACTGAGCTGAGAGAGAATTTATGAACGTAATTCTAATTTTCTCTCTCCCTCTCTTTTTCTTTAGTGTGGTCGTGAAGTTTTTTGAATAATTTTAGTAGGACATTAATTTTGTAAAAAGCCAACTGCCATCAGATTAACTTGTACTAAATTCAGCAATGCTGCTGAATAACTTTGACTTTCTCATATTGGTAATACAATTCTTTTTTTTATATATAATTTTTGAAAATTCGAAATTTAATTATCCCAAGAAAAATGGAATCTAATTCAAACTTATCAATTAGAGCCTTAGTTTTGCCTTTTTTAAATCTTGTCATACATCGAGGGCAAAAGGACAAACTTCCCATGATTTCAACATTGCGACCTGGCAAAGGTTGTTGTTTTACTGCATGTATATAAATGGCCCGGAGCGTACACACTCATGCACACCCACCTTTCTGGTCCGGGTTTGAAAAATATTGAATCTTCCCCCAATCTCAAGCCTTTCCTTCACCCTTGGCTGGCTAATTGATAGAGGGCAAAGGCATGGCGACGAACGGCTACAGTGATGTGGAAAGTGGGGAGATCAACAGTTTTGAAGATCATCATCATCGCCTGGAAATCCCATTGATCCAGGAAGAGAAATTTGTTGAATATGAATTTGATGAGAATATTGAGGACAGTGGATCAATTTTTGATTCATTTGTCAGGAGAGAACTGGGTCTGTGTTGGAATCATTTTTTCAGAAAGACAATGGGTCTACTAGGATGCTGCTGCTAAGCACTGGTGTCGCTGTTTTTGGTTCTTTTCAATATGGATATTGTGTGAGTACTAAACCAAGTACTGATAACCCTCCACCATTTTATGTCAAATTTTGTGATAGTAGTGGCATCAAGAGTGAGAAGTGAAAATGCTCATTTTGTATCTTTAGTTTCAGAATGGTTTTTGATTTACTGAATCGGTTTTTTTTTTTTTTTTGGCTAATTAGGAACCAGAAAATGCTAGGGAAAAGTGAAAATAAAATAAAAAAACAAAGAGTGTTGTTTAGCTTAAGCTGATTATTTTGGCAGATGGGCTATTCAGCACCCTGTGAGTCTGGAATCAAGGAAGATTTTAATCTCTCGACAGCAGAGGTAGGCCTCATTGCTTACGCTGTTACTTGTTTTTCTTTTCATTTCTTTCCCCAATTCCCTCAAAGTGAAGCATTTTTTGATCACCAATTTGTGTTCAAATTGCAGTACTCCATTTTTGGCTCTATATTGAACATTGGTGGGATGCTTGGTGCTGTTCTGAGCGGCAAGGTTGCCGACTTTATTGGCCGGAAAAGGGTGTGTTTAAAGTTTTAAACTTTGGATGCATAGAAAGCGTTTTCTTTCCAATCCGCTCAACCTTTGTTTTTTTTTTTTTTTTCCATATGCAGGCGATGGTAGTTTCGGCTGCCTTCTGCATTGCAGGATGGCTAGCGATCTTTTTCTCTGGAGTATGTGTAGAATAGGATTTATTTATTTTTTTTAATTTGAAGTTATTTAGGATGTTCCCTGTCACAATACGTGGCACTAAAATAGATAACTTGCTTGTTTGTTGTTATTAATGGTTCCAATACAGGGAGAAATATGCCTTGATGTGGGGAGGTTTTTAACAGGATGTGGCGTTGGACTTTTCTCTTATGTGGTAACCATAGACAACCGTGCTTTCCTGAAAGAATCCTTTTACCATGACACACTTTTTATTTGCGCTGCTTTCTAATGTTCAAGTGTTCAAAATCAATCAGATCCCGATATACATATCAGAAATATCACCAAAAAATCTTCGAGGTGGGCTCACGGCTATGAATACGGTAAGATGTGAAACGATATTCCACAATACTTGCAGTGCAATGATCACCGACTTTTGGATCCCGCTTGATGTTGCTTTGGTTTGTTTTTGTAGCTCCTTAACCTCTGTGCAGTATCTGTTGCATTCATAATGGGAACAGTCCTTTCATGGAGAGTACTAGCTCTAATAGGTAAATTCTATTTGAGAAATTGTGTCTCACAATGAATTTTTTGCTTTTTGACTTCTCTTTTTTGTGAAAATGTGTGATGTTGTGTTTGTTTTCAAAGGTATTCTTCCATGCGTCTGTATAATTTTGGGGCTGTGGTTCATCCCCGAGTCTCCCAGATGGCTGGTAATTAACCATATGAATCAAACAAAGCATTAGTCTTTGACATGCTTTCTTGTTTTGTCGAATTCAGAGGAAACTAAATCTGAAAAATTGGGTATCCAGGCAAAAGTTGGTCGTCAGAAAGAATTCCAAGGTGCATTGCAAAAACTTCGTGGCAAAGATGCTGACATCTCTCGCGAAGCGATTGAAATACAAGTATTTTCCTTTGACCATAGCATGTAAAGATCCTGTAAAATTTAATCCAAGTGTCTTATGTATTTTCTCTTTAATTGGCAGGTTACGCTTGACATCCTTCAAACCCTGCCTAAAGCTGGAATTCTCGATTTGTTTCAAAGGAAATACATTCGCTCCATTATTGTATGTGACCATCCCACAAGTTGAGAGATTCAATCTACTTGTTTGTTCATAAAAGTTGCCTGTTTTTTGTTTAATTTTTGCCATCTTGTTCTTCTCGGTCAGATTGGAGTGGCATTAATGGCATTCCAGCAATTGGGGGGGATTAACGGCGTAGGATTTTATATTAATGAAACCTTCGAATATGCTGGTAATTCAACCTTTTCTGCTGCATATTTTATATCAATTGTTTTTTCTCCCTATACTTGCCCGTCAATTCATTTTTAGATCCATTCTGTTTATTTCAGGACTGTCTGATTCTTTAGCCTCATTCGGGACCATAACTTATGCTTGTTTACAAGTAAGTACTTTTAACTGTGGTCATGTTCTAAGCAAAAGCTGAGTGATTAACGTTAGTACTCTGGCAAAATCTTATCAAGCTGAACTTGGCGTTCAGGTTTTACTTACTTTAATAGGAACGATCTTGATGGACAGAACTGGAAGAATACCACTTATATTGGTATGCTTCTCTTTGGAACTTCTAATTCTGCAAGGATTAGTTTTTCCCGACACATATCTGAATAAGTCCTCAATATTTGATTCCCTTTGTAGCTTGCTGCAGCTGGGGCATTGCTAGGCTGCTTGATAACCGGAGCTTCTTTTTGTCTCAAGGTAAATCAATGAAATTGCTTTGACTCCCATGCCTATTTTTACTGACTCTCTGTGCTTGCAACCTAAAGTTTTTGCATGCAATTTTCATGAATCAGGGATATGGTTTGTTGCTTACATGGGCACCACCATTAGTTCTCTCTGGAGTACTGGTAAATTTTACTTGAAATTTTGTCAAGCTGAACTGCGGATCCAAATTTCATTTTAAGTTTCTACATTGTGGTTTTTTTCTTTATGCAATCAGATTTACATAGCAGGAAATTCCATTGGAATGGGAGCTGTCCCTTGGGTGATAATGTCTGAGGTAACAACTACTGAGAAACACTTGTAAAAAGGACTTTTATTATTTGCAGTTCTTGTTTTACATAAGAGAGTGATACATGTCTTGCCCGACCGCTAATGAGCGGACCTAGCTTTGTCCATTTACTGGAATTGATGTTTACCTTGGATGCGATATTACCATTTTCATTGCATCTAAACCTCCCTCTTCTTCTTCTTTTTCTTTTGGCAGATCTTTCCACTCAACATAAAGGGCGCTGCTGGGAGCTTGGTGGTATTGGTGAACTGGCTAGGTGCTTGGGTTGTTAGTTTTGCTTACAGCTTTCTCATAACCTGGAGTCCGGCAGGTAAAGAGAAACCTCCGCCGGTTCAGGCAAAAAGCCACTAGATTGCATTCTTGGGCAATGTAATGACTCAAGATGTCCCTGAGTGGACATCACATTGTTCATGTTGTGTAACTCACGCTCCAGTAACCTCTTGCTAATATACCTTAATGAGAGATTACTGATTCCACTCGCGTCTGCTCGTTCTTCAGGTACATTTTTCATGTTCGCTGGAGTGGCATTGACAGCGATTTTGTTCGTGCTGAAGTTTGTGCCAGAAACTAAAGGAAAAACGCTGGAAGAAATCCAGGCAGTAATCAATTCATAGAAGAGAGCCAGCATCATTGGCATAATATGCATTTCTCTTGGGGGGCTTCAATGGAAAGAGGTTGCGCATTGTATCGTTTGTTCGTGTTCTTTTAGCTCCAAATATGCCCCCAGACATTTTTTCGCAGGATATGAAGTTTTTGGTTATCTTCTTCACATCCTGTCGAAAGAATTGGGAAGTATTTTGCTTCTGTATCCTTGCGTAGCAGCAACAGGATGTCGTGATATTTCTTTTATGTTCTCTTCAGGGCGCTTGTGCTTGCCATAGATGCGTTTTCTTTGTACTCTATGTGAGACAGCAAGAGATTCAACATTTCCTCGGTTGATTGGTTTCCATGTAAATCTACAGAAGGTTTCTTGTCGGAAATCATTTCCCCATTCTTAATGCTGAACGCTGCTCCTATGAAAAATCACACCGGTTATGGAGCCATCAATCTTGGGCCAAAATTCGCTCAGGTCCAGGCTCAAGGTACCTGGGGCCACCCAAAATATTTTGCGATCCGAACATGGAGGATGCCGAGCTCAATTGTGTTCCTGGCGAAGAGGAGCTAAAGTTAAAAAAAAGTTGATATTTTCATTTAATTTATTTTTTAAAGAAAATTTATTATTTGAAATTGTTAAATTCGATTGGTCCAAGTACACGGTCGGGTTGATGTCTAATTTGAATTCACTAGCCGGTTTTAATTGAAATATGAATAATTTTTAACTTTAATTCGCAAATAAGATGATTAATATATCAATAAAAATAAATTATGTCTTATAAAAATTATTTATTTTATTTCATACGACTTGTCAATTGTATTTCACAGCAATTATTAGGTATAATTTAATAGTCATTAAATCTAAAACAATTAAATTTTCTTTCTCCACTCTAAATAAATGAAACAAAGGCAAGATTAAATTGCCACTTTTGGTTTCAAAGATAAATAATATGTCTTGGAGAAGAAATATATTATGGGAGACACAGGATAAAACAAACCCTATTCATAATACGGATATGTGAGAAATTATGATCACAATTTAAGAATTTGTATGTTGAGTTAAGTATAATTTTATTAATGTTTGATATATGGTAAAATTTATATTTATATTTTTTAAAAACACATTATAATTTAAATTTATGATTTAAAAAGTAATATTTTTTGTGCAATGAAAAAAATACATTATAGTTCAATAATTTTTATGACAATAATATCTATCTTTATATAAAATAATTATAAAAATTTTCTTTTTTGTTTGTTTTTTTTTTTTTTTTGAAATATTAAAAAATTAACAAAAACTGTTAATTATGTTTGTTGACAGTAAATCTTCTGATTGTCATTACTAATGGCAATAGCAAAACTCGACAGTAACGTAAGGCCCCATACCGTATGCACACAATCTAAATTTATTGGACTTTGTTAAATGAATCAATCGAAAAATACATGGCTTTTAGGAATTTGTTATCAAAAATCAATAGGCCCCAGGCACACACAAGTCATAAATAATAATTAATTAATTAAATCCTAAAAAAGGGGCGTCAAAGTCAAACAAATGAGACCCACAAGCAACAAACAATCGCTCGAGAGGTCGGCCGTAGCATAATATTTTACGATAAATAAAAATAAAAATGGAAAAGGGGGTCAACTCTCTGCAGTTTGTAATACGACGCCGGGTCAACTCTCTCTGCAGTGGTAGACTGGGTAAAAAAGAAGGAAAAAAAGAGAGAAATTATAATCTGATCTTCCAATTGATTGCCAGAAAAAATTCACAGAATTGAAGGTTTAAATTCCTTGTTTTTGGATCTTCTTCGAATGCTTTTGTTTCTCTTATCTGAATATTTGTGATTGATTGCTACTATTTGGGTGCTAACTGTGATTTTTGCGCTAAAAAAAAAAAAAAATAAGTGCCGAATTTGAAGGTTTTTGTTTGATATTTTTACTTATTCCTATCGTCCAGCTGCCTGGACAGGATCTAGTATAACCTTGTTTGGTTCTGTGATTGAATTTTCATTCTTTAATCGTTTGTTGGTGTTCAATTGTGTGAATTTGAAGTGGGGTTTCTTGGACTATGACAAGGGGTGGCCTTCATTTGCTCAAATTGGAAGTTATTTTGACATTAAGTGTTTAACCGCAGAAAAGTTATGATTTTGATGTCTATGCTGTTTTGTTTTTGCAGGATTGGCTAGGTTGGAGTTTATATATCGATTAGATTGGTCCGTGTTCATGGTTATGGGGATGAAAGTTTAGGTGAAAATATGAATAGAGTACCCAAGAAGTCTCATCCATGCGATGAAGATAATGCTGGCAGTGTTTCCGTTTCAAGTCAGGGGTCTGCAGAGAATTCTTCCCATCTTGATCATGAGATTGCCCAACTCACTAAGCTTAGATCAGGACCCCATCCACGTCTCAGTCGAGATGTCTCTGGTAAGTTTGGGCTGCCTGTCTCGACGGTGAAAATGCTGGTTGGTCGAGAGAGTAATTATTCTGGAAGAGGGAGATTCTCATCGGGAGATAGTTGTCATGTTTTAAGTCGATACTTGCCTGTGAATGGTCCTTGGATGGTCGATCGGACAGAAAGTCGAGCTTATGTTTCTCAATTTTCAGCTGATGGAACTCTTTTAGTTGGTGGATTTCAGGTATTGTTATGGTAACCACTGGAATAAAAACGGAATGGTGGATGTTGAAATAGATTGCTAATTCTTTAAAAATTATGGTGAATTAGCGCGAGAACCATGTTTGAACATTGCTTCTTAGTTGATCAGACACTTCTCATGTGGAACAGGGAAGCCATATTAGGATATACAACGTGGACAGGGGCTGGAAAGTTCAAAAGAGCATTTTAGCCAGAAGCGTGGAATGGACAATTACCGATACATGTCTTTCCCCAGATCAGCGGTATCTTGTAAGTTTTTTTCAGTTGTTGGACATGAAGGCTTATGTCATCTCTGATTGCAAGCTGGTACATATATAATTGCATGACAACTTAATGCTGTTTGTTTCTGTTTAACTGAGAGTTTCTTTTCTATTTCCTTCCCTATGACTGTAGTAAATAAATTCTGTTAATATCACAGAGCCCACTATTGGACTGGTCCTTTCACTTGGTCAGCAGAAAGTTTCTGCTGTTTTTGGCTGAAGAAAAATTCAAGATATCCTGGAAACTTGAAATAGTTGTATCAATGCTGTAAATTTGAGTTGGGCCTTTCAAAACGTATATATTGTCCTGGATCTTAATTTTGTTTCTGTCAAATACAATTGCAGAGCAATTGAGATGAGCTGGAGACTTTTGATTTCTTTTCCCCTGCAAACACTATTGTAGGTATTTTCCATTTTAACTTTATTGAGCCTAACTGTAATTGGTGCAGGTGTATTCTAGTATGACACCTATTGTCCATATTGTATCAGTTGGGTCTACCGTGACAGAGTCTGTGGCTAATGTGACGGTATGTACTGGAAGCCATACTTGAACCTTTCCTATGTATTAGAATATCATGCATTAATTGTGTGCATATGACACACAATTAGAATATATTCTCTTGCGGATGCTTTAATATCATTTCTGGACTGAAAATTTATTGGAATCTTGTACAATGAATTATGTGGATGGCTGCCAATGACATGGTTATAACTCAGAGCGGAATCATGAACATTGGGTTTGTTTTGCGTGTCACAGAATGCTGGTGTATCATAAAACTCACCCAGTATATCTGCCAATAAGGAATCTAAATAGGTGAGAAGCATGATGATAGATTTGCATTGTCCTGGGTGACTAGTAAAACCTGGTTGCTGTTACATTGCTTGGTTCATCTGAGCAGGTGACTTGGTACACTAGGATGCACAATCAAGTGTTGCATTCAGCAACACTTACTTTGCACCATGGTTGGCTAAACTATCTTTCCTTTATAGAAGGTCTAGCTTTAACTCACTTGATGACTTCACTTATAGTCTAATCCTTCTTGTTTATTGTTGATCTACCTTTTTTTCTTGTTTAGTCTACATAAAGTGATCAACTAATATTTACTTAAATAGTGCAACGTAAGTGGTTATTAGGATCCTTTCTGAAATATTGCTTCACATCTATATTTGTATATGCAGGAAATTCATGATAGTTTGCATTTTTCTGGCCATGATGGTGATGATGACTTTGGGATCTTCTCTGTAAAATTTTCAACTGATGGACGAGAACTCGTGGCTTCAAGTAATGATAATTCAATTTATGTTTATGATCTTGAAGCTAATAGGCGTAGCCTTCATGTTCCTGCACATGAGGTAATATAGTTGATTAATGAGGTTAAACGCTTTTTATTTGTTATTGAATGATATAGTTGATTAGTGCATGTTCTTTCACTATTTGGATTTGATTGCAATCTAGATTACAAATTAATGCCACTTCTAGACTTTCAAGTGTGAACCTGTTTCAGTTGTTGAATCCTATCTTACCTTCTCTAAAAGTTGATGTTTTGCATTCTGCTTGAAGTCTCCATGTGATTAAAGTTGCTTATTCAGCATCTGTCTTGAGCAATTCTATTGTTTTCATAATATTTTCAGCGTTTCCTCCTTTATTTGACTTGTCTATTAACTCATCAATTGATGGGAGTGAATGAAATGCGGTGAATGAAAATGTGGTACATATTTTCAAGTTTTCTGTTGAGCAAGGTTGGGACATGTACTATACCTTATTGGCATTTCTCTTGCAGTGTGATGTCAACACAGTGTGTTTTGCAGATGAAACTGGCCACCTTATATATTCTGGAAGTGATGACAGCCTGTGCAAGGTAAACTTTATGCCAGTGCGTTGTAGAGAATCAGATTGTCTTTTGTTGTAGTGCATGTTCAGGATGCTTTCTAGAGTCATTTGCAGATTCTTGGTGTCCACTGAACAGATTTTTTTTTTTTTTTTCTAACTTATGTTTGGGTATCTGGGTAATCAAACTGCAATTCTATTCTATTAGTACTCAATATAAAAGCTAACAAAAGATGAGTCTTTCATTTAGCATCGATGGTGGTTCATGCTGGCAGCAGCTTTTTAATACTTATAGTTTTATCACTGGTTTCTAGCTTATTTGACCATGGAATTTCACCAATGTTGTGAGTTATGCAGGTGTGACAGGCGCTGCTTTATCACAAAAGGACAAGCAGCAGGAGTCTTGATGGGACACCTTGTAGGCATTACATTCATTAACAGTCATGCTGATGGCCGGTACTTTATTTCCAATGGAAAAGATCAGACAACCAAACTATGGGATATAAGAAAGATGTCCTCTAATGCCACATGGTACATTATGCTATTGCTTTCCTAATTCTTTTCCTGAAACTTTTCTGTGTCCATCCCTGTATGTCTTTCCTCCAAGTCTCTACTTATATGATTTATGCTTGAATCATTCTTGAAAGGAGAGGACAATAAGTTTGCAATCTTTCAGGTTTAACTTCCTGATGACGACAAATTCTTATTTGCCAAATTGGTTCATTAGCCCACATGCGTAATCTATTGTTCCTTTCAATTGGTTTCTGTATGTTGTGTGAAGGCACCTAGTTTTAACTCAACCTGATTCACAAAGAATCTGGTTTTGTGCTACAATTCAGTTGTGTCATACCAACTTCAAAAATTGTGTACAGATTGTGCTGCCACTGACATTTCTCTTCTCAACCAGCACTCCAAAGCTTAGAGATGCTGATTGGGATTACAGGTGGATGGAGTACCCATGTCATTCTAGAACCTTGAAACATCCTCATGATCAGTCACTGACCACATACAGGGGTCATTCGGTCTTGCGTACTTTGATTCGCTGTTACTTCTCTCCAGGATATAGGTACCAATTTTTTCAACGGTATATCTAATATCCCATGACAGGTGACTGAAGCTGACTTCCAACTCATTTGTTAAATTTAAATCTGGGATGTCTTGTTATGTTTATCAAATTTCCAACTCATTGACTGGGATGAGTTTTTGAATGGTTGTGGGTATGATCAAATTTGGCTTCTTAAATTCTAGGGAATCTACTCAGCAAATTGCTGGTTGAACATGTCACTGTTTGGGGCATTCTTTTTATTTTGGCTGCACTGGCAAATTGTAAAGGATCTTGATTCATGACTAAAAATTAGTGGATCCTTTTTTGCAGCACTGGTCAAAAGTACATCTACACCGGATCTAGTGATTCTTCTGTCTATATTTATGATATGGTATGAACCTAAATCTTCAAATGATAAGATCATGTCTTTTAACCCATATTTTGCTTGCCAGCTGACTGGAACAAATTGTTACTTGGCATCCTGCGTGAACACTCATGGCAAGAGATGATGTTAAATTAAATAAGTCCTTTCACTTTGCTGGTTACTTGACCCCAAATTTCCACGCAATTTCTTACTGGTTCTCTAATATTTTCATCATTTGGCTTTTGCCAACTTTGAGTTGTTTATATTGTTGCAGCTTACTGGAGCTCAAGTTGCAAGACTGAAGGGTCATGATGGTCCTGTGAGGGATTGTAGTTGGCACCCTTTGTTCCCCATGGTCATTAGTTCTTCCTGGGATGGTACCATTAAGAGATGGGAATTTCCCGGTTGTGGTTCATCTCCTCGTCGCACACGACGTGGTCGACGATGAAAATGGCGTTTTACCAGTCCCGTCGGAACCAAGCTATCTACCGCACTTAATCCAATTTGCATGGGGCTTGTGCTCGTATTGACGTCCAATAATCCCAGGGGCGGCTTTCACTTGAGTCCTTGTTCTTACATTGGCTACTCGGGCACGAAATAGGCCACTTACATTGTGCAGCTCGAAGGCCGGAGATCTACTGAAACATAGACTTGCCGACTGGTTTTCGCAGTTGAATTCTTCTGTAGGCTTTCTTTTGAAAATGCAAGCCATGTTGTGTGACATGGCCTTACATTGTCGTAGTTGGCATGGACAAAGCCACAACAGATCCAAAAAAAGCAAAAAAAAAAAAAAAAAAAAAAAGAGAGAGAGAGACAAAAAACAAAAGGCTTGGTGCATAAGTCCGATAATAATAATAATAATAATAATAATAAATATTTGTTTGTTTTAATATTTATTCATTCATTATGTTGGAACTCTCTATATTTCACGTGCGTACGTGGCGAGATCCGTTTTGACAAGATTTAGTTAAAAAATAATAATTATTATTTTTTTATATATTAATTTGCTTATAAATTTATTTGTAAGTATTATTGTGTTCGAATAAAATTTTAATTTAATATTAAACCGTTTTAACGAATGATGCAGCAGCGCCTCAGACGGCCTTTGGGACTCATAAATTACAATTTGGGTGGTTTCGGTTTAAGTTCCTCACTCTCGCATTTGTGCATACGCTCGCCGAGTAGAGGAAACGCTCGGTAGCCACCGAAAACAAGCGCAGCTGTATTTGCAGCGAAACGGGGAAGGTAAATAATAATAATAATAAGAAAGGAAGAAAACGACATGGCGTCGGCGACATCAAGAATCGCATTTCGAATAGTGATATTGGTCCTGGTGATAACGGTACTCTTCTACCTCGGCCGCCCTCTCTACTGGAAAATCTCCGCCACCGTCCAAGAGATCCGTGAAAACAAACGCACCGTCAAACAAGGTCAGCTCCATTTGGTTTTGCGAATCTGATTAATTGACGTATTAAGTATTTGTGTTTTTGTTTGGTTCTGTTTTTCTCTCTCTCAGGCATTTCGCAGATTGTTTACGAAGCGCGGAAATCGGTCGGGTGGCTACACGACCAGTCCGGCCTCGGAGTACGTGACGATCGGAAAGCTGCCGATCGGAGGAGGCTTCTCTTTTAAGGTCGTAATTTTGTTTTTATTTTTGGAAAAATCTGCTGTTTCTGTTGGTTGTTGCTTTGGCTGGATCTGTTTGTTTGTTTGTATATATATAATTGCACAAATTATATGCTAAGGTACTAGGTTTTTCATCACATGAGCTGGTGTTGAATTTGTGAGAAGCTTGCCTTCACTCTGAATGATCTTTGAGTCATCTATATGATCGAAATTTTGAGTTTGAATTCGAGTTAGAGTCAGCTAACTATCTATCTATCTATCTATCTTTGGGTTCCTTGTTAAAGCGGCCAAGTCAAAACCCAGTTCGTGATATCTCGTATCTCTGCTTCTTCCAAAATTAACGCCAAAATCTTGGAAAGAAAAAAGGGAGGAAAAAAAAAACAAATTGAAATGAAGAGGGAATTGGCAGCAAAATCTGTGTGTGGGCTTTTTTTTTTTTTTAATTTGGATTTGTGGTTTGATTTACCTTTGCTTACCCAGATTTGCTTCATGGTACTTGGTTTTTTCAATGTAACTTTAGAGTTCATGATGTTGAAAGACAGCTGGACTTTATGTTGAACTAATTAGATGCTTTGTCTGTGCTTAACTTCTATGTTAATTGTTCTGATAGGTTATTTGGTGCTGCATTATTATTGTCTACTGCATGTATGTTTTGAGTTGGTAATCGAGTAAGTTCAACGCCCACTTGTGAATTCACAAATTTGTGCAGGACAATCATCAATTATTGATGCCGAAATTTTGTTCTTGATAGCTGAAGAATATTTGTATCCCAGATTATGAAGTTCTATGCATCCTAAAGAATTAAAGCAACCTTGCATATGCATAGTTTCTTTATGCCTAATCAACACTGCCCGTTGCCAATTTGCCATGCCAGTTCCGTATTACTATATTTCTTATTTGGCAATGGATGAGATTATGTGTTTTGTTGTTAGCCTTTGCAATCGGAGCTCCATTATGGAATCCTGGATGATGGATCTGATTATGGACAGTTCTTCCTTTTGGTTTCTACCGATGTTGATGGGCTAATTCAAGAATGATGGCAACCTAATTATTACTTTTCCTTTAGAACGACTTCTATCTTCACTCACTGCCCGCTAAACAAAGCTGTGTTCATTGATTTGTAATGTTTTGGATGGTTCCAACTCTAGTCGTTCGAATTGCATTGCAGCGGTCTTTCTTCGAGTTTTTCTGTGCGTTTAAGGGTCTAATTCATTTCAGACCGAAGAACACGGGGGAAAAGTTGAAAAAAAGGAAAATCTTATCATTGCAAATTTGCAATGTCAAATAATAAATCTGAAATTTTTAGAGATCATCAACTCAATAGTTTAGATGACAGTTTCATTTGCTGATTAGCTCCCAAATTTTATGGTTTAGATTGGATTACAGCCATCTGTTTTAGGAACTTTCCTCTCAGAGTTTTAACATGTTTAAAATCGTTGGATGCAAAATCTCCAGTGGAAAAAGACAGGAAAACAAAAAAAGAAACTGAAAATTGCAGAGTTTCCCTACTCAACATGCACATGGTTTTGGCATCTTAGCAAACTTAGCGGTTTCGTCCCTTTAGAGGCTGCGGAGTTAAATTTTTTTTTTGTTTTTTGTTTTTTTTGTCAATCCTTACTTATATTAAATATCATAAACTTAATACTTATATTAAATATAATAAATTATACAAATTATGCATAAATTTTATATAAAAATTAATATTTTCTTATATATCTTAAGCAAAACTAGATGGATAAAAGTTATAAATAAAAAATGAGGCTCTTATTGTAATGAAAAAATCTAAAAAAATTTTATCTTATAACCACATTTCAATTTTGGTTACTTTAATAATCAAATTTACATGACAAAATTTAAAGATCTAACTCATTCTTACTTTGCCATCATATCTATAAAAAAGTTATATTCTTGCGAAAGAAAGAAAACCTGATCATTGATTTAGTTACTAATAACCCTGAATATCGGGTAAAGTTTCAAGATCTTTTCACTTTACTATTTATTCATATTATCGCAACACTGAAATTATTCCTAATAATCAAGGGAAAGTTACGTGGTCCTTAGTAACTAAAACCGCTATATTTGTCCCATAAATATTCACATGGACATTTGACCAAAAAAAAAAGTCAGGACTTAAAATAAAAAAAAAAAGAAAAAGAAAGAAAAAGAAGTGGACATGAGGATCATATGTGGACAATTTCGTAATGTTACTATCTTAGGGGGCTTCATCCAAAAAAGTAGAAAGTTTGGGGCCTTATTTTGAAATGTATATCACCATATAATAGTTCAGTCTCATGCAAATTTCGTAATGTTTAGGACTGGTTAGAAAACAAACGGAAAAGGTTAGGGGCTTATTTTGAATTTTATTTCCTTCTGAAAGCCCCCTCCAACCCTACTCTTTTTGTTTCAGTCTTTTTTTCTTTTTTTTTATAGCAGCAGCGAAGCCATATTTTGCCTGCGAAGATTCATTGCTATAGACTCGAAGATTACTTGCAGAAGCTTCTCGTCATGGAAGTTTACGTGGAAAACTCGTGGTAATTTCTCGGCTTGGAAAAAGAAAAAAATAATTATTTATTAGCATATTTTCTTTACGCGTTCTGTGTTGAGTTTATGATTTCCGGCTAACGGAGTGCGTGTAATTTTTTTTTCTTTTTTTTTTTTTTGAAAATTTTTTTGCGTAGAAACTCAGTTAATGGAGAAGGTTAATTGAACAATCAGCCGTGCAACTAGTTTTAACCTATTTTATGAATGATGAATTGGGGAATTTGTAAGCGGCCCCGAGTTGGGAGCTCTGATTAATAACTGTGTTTTTATTAAGCTGTTGTGTTTGAACAAACGAAGTGATGAAGCATAAGTTAAAGTAAAAATTGGTTGCTTGGAATTGTCAGTTTGGAAGGTGACACCAATGCCATGATTCTGCCTGCAAAGAAAAAGGGCAAGACTAAGGTATATGCACAGAAAAATTTGTAGGCTTTTTGCTTGTTTTAAAGTGGAAGGGTCTTCTGAGAAAAGTTCTTTTTTTTTTTTTTTTTATCCATGCAGGAGCGTGAAATGGTGAAGAAAAGTAAAACGCTGCCATTGAGCAAATCCCAGAAAAGAAAGTTGAAGAAGTTGGAGGTGCGTTGCTTGCCATTGTCTTCTAGTATCCTCTATTTAATTCCTATGTTGATTTGGATTAGCTTGCCTTTTGTTTCTGCAGGAGGAGAAGGAAAGAGCGCTTTTGCTATCAAAAAGCATTGAGACCTTGGAGTACGTCGCTGCACTCTTCCTTATGGATTGTTGATTTCTTTTTTGCCTGTTTCCTTCATGTGAAGCTTTAACAGGGCTTATGAAACTTCTCTAGATTTCACTTTTCAGGAAATACAAGATTTCAGAGGATGCATTTCCTCTTTTGCAATCATCGAAGAACATAAGCCGAGTATGTATTAGTTGACTAACTTTGACTTTTGACATTTTTGTTGAAATCCTCGTTGATTTCAGGTTTTGTTTTTACTAAAAGGATATCTTTGCTTAGCTTGAAACTGCGAAAGAAAAACGAAGGATGGCAGTGCAATTTTTGAAGGTAGGTTTAGAAGTTCAGCATGGTGACCAACCTTTCAAGAGGACAGATGGAGATGCTTGTTGTGAGACTGAAGTTGATTCAGAAAGAATTCAATCAAAGTATATCAATCGCAATGATCACTTGCTTCGAATGGAAGTAGAAAAAGAAGTGCCAAATTTTGCATCCATTTCCTTGTCTTCTTGTCAGGAGCCAGTTGTTGGAAATGAACCTGGCTCAGATGATGGGCCTGCTTCCACCTTCTGTGCTGAAGAAGTTTCCATTAAGGTTAATGAAGTGTCTTTGAAATAGATATACCTTACCAACCTTTCTAAGTTCTGATGCTAGGAAAGCTCTGAGTTCATGTTCTGTTGTGTACTCAGATTCAAGTTTTTATATAAATCTTTTATAATCTTTCAAATAATTTCAAAGTTGTAAAAATATTTTTCAAATTTGCAAATACTGTTTGGGCCATTGAATTGTGCTTAAAGAAATTGTTTTAAGCAGTTTCAAAATTGGACTTATATATTCATCAGCTATATGCCTTTTATCATGCCAATAATTTTTGTTTACAATTTGTCACAAATTACCTTATGACTCTAGCTTTGTTGGCTGATTATGGACTCTTCATTTTCCAGGATAAGTTAAATGAGAGCTTAATTGTGCACTCAGGAGAATCTAGAAGTTTACCAAATGGTCCTTCACATAGACCTCTTGCTGCCCCAACCGTGGTGCACGTATTAAGGCCAATAGAGGTGGAAAATAAAAGGAAGGAACTCCCAATTGTTATGATGGAACAGGAGATAATGGAAGCTGTGAATGAAAATTTGACCATTATTATCTGCGGAGAAACTGGATGTGGTAAAACTACTCAAGTTCCTCAGGTGGGCTTACTTCTTGCTTTGGTCCTGTCTATCTGCAGAATTTCAATTTTCAGAGAAGGATTCATCCCAATCTGTTTTGGTGTAATGTTGCAGTTCCTCTATGAGGCGGGCTTTGGTTCAAACCTGTCTGCACATCGAAGAGGTGTTATTGGTGTCACTCAACCACGCCGTGTTGCTGTCCTTGCCACTGCAAGACGTGTAGCTTTTGAACTTGGTCTTCATCTTGGGAGAGAGGTTGGGTTCCAGGTTAGGCATGACAAGAGGGTTGGAGATAGTTGTTCCATCAAGTTTATGACTGATGGAATTTTGCTACGTGAAGTTCAGGTATTGAACTGAATCTTATATATTTCTTGTGTGTGGTGTTGTGAAGGTTAGCGTACAACCTACAAGTAATTGATGATATGAAAAATCAAAGTCTTCTCCAATTTTCTCCCCTCTTTGTCAGATATTGCCTGTTACATTGATATGTTATTTATGGTATGTTGAATTTCTCTACCTGCTTTTCTTCCCTTCCTTCTATGAGAGATGGAGGCGAGCAGCAGTTTGATGTATGTACTACATCATCTTATCAGATTTTTTCTCCTTATATTATGGAAGTTTCTTGGGTGTTCTTTATATTCATCTCTTGTTTAAAGAATTAGCAGTTTGTATACATACAACCTATGTGGTAGAGTAAAGTGAAATATAGAGTAGTTCAGAATTGGGAATGCATTGTATTCTGTCTCTTTCAAATACCTTTTTTGTATTGTGTGCAATTATTTCGTTGTGAGCCATTGCTGGTGTAGAGAATGTAAGATGCTTTTCTAAATGACTTTCATGAATGCAGACAGATATTTTGTTGAAGCGTTATTCTGTCCTAATCCTTGATGAGGCTCATGAGAGATCTGTGAACACGGATATACTTATTGGAATGCTGTCTCGTATAATCTGTCTCCGTCAGGTAATACCTGAATGAGATTTTAAGTTTTTGAGGGGTAGTATTGCCTTTTTCTTTCGTTTATTGCTAAGTATTTGAGTATATTCATTGCCCATGAACTTTTGTTTAATCAAATAAATGTTTCTAAATTATAATTAAGACAAAAAACCACCAAAGCTTTTCATAAAAAGGAATTCTAATTTGATGATTGTGATTCCCTGTAAATAAAATTCTAGCCAGTGGATACTAAAATTAATGTTAAAAGATATAAGATCATAAAAAATTAATGTAAAAATGAAAGGAAAAGATTAAGTCATCCTATTAAAGAATGAATAGTTAAGATTACTCAATTGTGATATGAAGGTTACAGGCTTGAGCCATGGAAATAGTCTCTTTGTGAAAAAAAGAGTAAGGTTGCACGCATTTGACTATTCTTCAAACCTCAAGGTCTGCAAGCCCATGCATTGGGATCCTTCTTTTTTTTTTTTCACTTTGTGCTCAATGATTTATTATATGTAATCCTGTGCTCAATGACAGAAAACGTACGAGGACCAACAAAGGATGATACTGTCAGGGCAAAGTATAAGTCCTGAAAATATGATTTCCACTAAAACTCATTCTGATGAGTGCCACCTTGCGGGTGGAAGACTTTGTTTCTGGAAGAAGGTTGTTTCCTAATCCTCCTCCTGTCATTGAAATTCCCACAAGACAATTTCCTGTAACCATACATTTTTCCAAAAGGACAGAAATTGTGGATTATATTGGTCAGGCCTATAAGAAAGTCTTATCAATCCACAAGAGGCTGCCACCAGGGGGCATACTTGTCTTTGTCACAGGGCAGAGAGAAGTACAGTACTTGTGCCAGAAATTACGCAAAGCTTCACAAAAGCTTGTTGCTAATACCAATAGTGCAAATATAGGGAGTGAGGTTAGTTCCCTGTCTGAATTGAGCTCCACTGGGGATATTAGCATGAAGGAAATCAATGAGGCATTTGAAATTCAGGAGAATTTCACTGACCAACAAACAGACAGGTTTATACCTGATAATGACAATAAACAGTATATTGATGATAATGATACAGATGTCTCTGATGATTCAGAAACAGATAGTGAACTAGAAATTGTTGGTGATAGTAGAGATTTAGAAGACCAAACGACCTCAAAGAATGATGGTGATCTTGTGGGCATTTTTGGAGAGAAAGGAACTCTTGCCTCCCTAAAGACTGCTTTTGAAGTTCTGGCTGGAAAGAATGCATTAGATTCCAATTCCAAGGGGAAAGAGCCAGAAGTCTGCTTGGAGCCCATGAACTGTAGTTTGGGGAAGAATAAGGGAGGATATAAAGATCATCCCGTTGGTGTCTTGCGTGTTCTGCCTCTTTATGCCATGCTTCCTGCAGCAGCACAGCTCCATGTATTTGAAGAAGTGAGGGAAGGGGAACGACTGGTCATTATTGCTACTAATGTTGCTGAAACCTCGTTAACCATCCCAGGTATAAAGTATGTGGTTGACACTGGAAGAGAAAAGGTGAAGAACTACAATCCTTCTAACGGCATGGAAAGGTATGAAGTACACTGGATTAGTAAGGCATCTGCTGCCCAACGTGCAGGAAGAGCTGGAAGAACTGGGCCAGGACATTGTTACCGTCTTTACTCATCAGCAATCTTTACCAACATACTTCCTGATTTCTCTTGTGCTGAAATATCTAAAGTACCTGTAGAGAGTATTGTTCTTATCCTTAAAGCTATGGGTATTAATAAGGTTGGCTCTTTTTTATATGTTTATTTTTTCTGGTGCTCTATCTATGTCTCTTCAATATGATTGCTGATTTCAAATTAATGTCAATGGGCTGCATGCTAAATGGAAAACTGTATGCTGATCCTTGGAGAGGATCTAGCAGTCTTAGTTTTCCAAATGTTGTTGACTATTGTGTTACTGAAGTTCCATCAATTTCTTCTCTGCAATCTCTTTCACTAATTGGTTGCCTCTCTATTTTGTGCATTCCAGGTAGGAAATTTCCCATTTCCTACTCCCCCAGAGGCCACAGCACTTGTAAAGGCAGAACACTGTCTGCAGACTCTTGAAGCCCTTGATGGGATTGGAAGATTGACACCCTTAGGGAAGGCCATGGCATATTATCCTTTGAGTCCTCGCCACTCTCGCATGCTCCTTACTGTTGTCCAAATCTTGAAGAAGGCGAAAAATCATGCAAGAGCAAATTTAGTTCTAGGATATGCAGTTGCAGTGGCTGCAGTATTGAGCTTGTCAAATCCTTTTCTGATGCAGTTTGAAGGAGGTCAAACTAATGGCAATGGTAACAGCTTGGAGCTGGATGGGAGATCTGGTAGCCAAGAAGGTAGGAAAATCATAGATAAGCTAGAAAAGCTGAAGAAAAAGGAACTCAAAGAATCAGCTAAAACATCTCGTTCAAAATTTCGTAATCCCAGCAGTGATGCTATGACAGTAGCTTATGCACTGCAGTGTTTTGAACTTTGTGAAAGTCCTGTGGCATTCTGTGAAAAATATGCATTACACCTTAAAACCATGGAAGAAATGTCCAAGCTAAGAAAGCAGCTTCTTCAGTTGGTTAGTCAAAATCTTAACTATGGCTTAGAGCAGGAGTTCTTATGGATTGGTGGAAGCTTAGAGGATGTGGAACAAGCTTGGAGGGTTTTCCCGAGTAAAAGCCCTCTTTTATTGGACGAGGAAGAAATTTTGGCAGGAGCTATTTGTGCTGGCTGGGCTGATAGGGTTGCCAAGCGCATCAGAGGAACTTCCAGGTCATCAGATGCTGATAGAAAAGCAAATGCAGTTAGGTACCAGGCTTGTATGGTTAAAGAAACTGTATTCCTCCATCGATGGTCATCACTTGCTAATTCAGCTCCGGAGTTTTTGGTTTACAGTGAATTGTTGCATACCAAACGGCCATACATGCATGGAGCAACCAGTGTAAAACCACAATGGCTTGTCAACTACGCTAAGTCTTTGTGCACTCTTTCTAATGTAGAGGACCCCAGACCTTATTATGATCCCCAAACTGACCAAGTATTTTGTTGGGTTGTTCCAACTTTTGGGCCTCACCTGTGGCAGCTTCCACTGCATAGTGTGCCAATTGCTAATTCTGTAGATCGTGTGAAGGTATTTGCTTGTGCTTTGCTTGAAGGTCATGTTTTGCCATGCTTAAGATCTGTCAGAAAGTTCATGGCAGCCCGTCCCAGTGTCATTTTGGACTGGGAAGCAGAAGGTGAAAGGCGTGTAGGAAATCTTGTATTCAAGTTAAAGACAAGGTCGATTGATAGCTGTGCCATGTTGAGAGAGGTATGGAAGGAGCACCCAGGGGAACTGCATTCAGAAATTCTGAGCTGGTTTAAAAGGAGTTTCCATGATAATTTTGGGGCTCTTTGGTCACATATGCACGAGGAGATTCAGTTAGAGCCTCATGAACGCTTTCCCAAGAAAGTGAAGAGGCCTGGAATGAAGATGGAAGTCTCTTTGTGAGCTAGGGTAGAGAGTCAAAATTTTGTGGGTTTTTTTTTTTTTTTTTTGGCCTAACGGAGATGACTTATTTTGTGACAAATGGAAAGAAGGGTTGTATCTGTGAATAAAACTAGAATTATCAGCTAGAATGTCATTGCAGCTACACCTCTTCTCATGGAGTCATATGCACTAGTGCTGTCTTTTCGTCTAATAGAAAAGCATATTTATCGGGGACGCAGGCAAATATTATGACAGGACCAGCTTATGAATGCCTACTTGAGTTCTTGAGTTCCGGAGGCACGTATTGGTCATGGTAGCGGATACAAGAACTCTTCACACAGAAAAGCATGTTTGCGGGGGCTTGTAATCACCCTTATGAAAGAACTCTTCATACTTGTGGTAAGTATAAGAAAGTACCAGACTTGATTATTGTTTAGTCTTTAATCTTTATTTTATTTTAATTTTTTGATAGGCTTTTTTTTTTTCAACTGATTGTACTAATTTTCATATTAAGAAATTCCCTCAAAAGCCGTCGAATGTGTCTAATGCCAAAACGGGAGTTGTTCTTACTTGTCTATGTCAACATTTCCTAAAGTTTTCTAGTGCTGTATGTCAAAGCAAGGCAATGACCTGTTTGGTCATTCTTTTTCTTTCTATTGGATGGATTTTAGACTATTGTCTCTCTTTTATATGCGTCTTTTATTTTTCCTCCTTCCTGGTTCAGTCATCCCAATGGTACAAAACCATGGAATTTGACTAAGTGGCTTCAGTCAAAGATGCTATCTTTAGATTGGAAGTGTTTAAATGACTGGATGGTCATTAGAGACTGGTAGAGCTCTTCCTTCCATGTCTAATCTTCTCTTTGCAGTTATGCATATTTTAGAAGGGGAGGAAGAGGTCCTCTTTCCCTCTCTCGCCTTTGCCAAATCAAAGATGGAGCATCATATTCCACCACTACTTTCCAAGTTTCTATCAATTCTTATTTTGTTTTTTCCTTTGCACAAAAGATAATGATTAACGAGAATAAAATCCTTCCAGCTGATTGATATTCCCCCATTGGATGTCCACTTGCCTTCGGGTTCCCGTTTCTAAATATTCGCAAGTTTCGACTGATGCACTAACTCAGACTATTCATCTGTAAAACATCCAATGATCGGATGCACAATACCACTTGATTCGTTTTTTGTTTTTTTAAATCATATTTTAAAATTTTTACTCTCCCTTAGGTGATAAACAGAAACCACTATCAAAAAAAGTGAAGGGTGCAACGAATGGAAAGAAACAAAGTAAATATGAGTCTCTTGACCTTTAGGTCACGGTAACAAGCAGCATATGAGTCTCTTCGTCTTCATTACATTCATACAAGTACAAACCTATGAAACATGGAAACTCAAAAAAGCATCTCTACAACAAACCCAACTCTGCCTCCCCCCCCCACCCCGCCCCCCCCCCCACCTTCCCGATCAAAATTACACGACTTGCTTTCCATGCATTTTGCTTATGCCTCTAAAAGGTCAGTTCTTCCATACGAATTGACCCACCAGCAGCCACAATTTGTTGCTCCAGCTGCCATGAATAATAGTACATTTAAAATGAATGGAAACGAACTTGGCATACAGATTACTTAAACTACACGAAAATGTTATTAAGCACATGTGATTCTGCTCACCCTGATTAAAGTTTCAAGCTTGTTCCTCACAAGATAGCACTCTTGTTTTATTTGCTGCAGAGATCTCAAGCACCTGCAATCCAATTATCCAACAATATCACGATTAAGGAACATGGCTCACAAAAGAAATAAAAGAAGGTATGAGATGGATTATGATTACTCACGCCTCAATGTTCTGCTCCTCACAGAAGCTGCGGAATGCAATGCAGGAATTCTTAACTCTCTGTGCGCCTATGCTGTTTAACAAAACAAAAGCCCATTTGTTTTCACTTTTCTCATCAAACATAGACAAGCTAAACCAAAAACACCAAGCAACTAACTTTGAACCGCTTCATTTCTCTCTCTCTTTTTTTAGCTTCATATCATAGTTCGGGATTATGTAAACTGTTTTTTGAAGCGCAGTGCCTCCGGTTCAAAATTGTGGCCCAATAATTCATTGTGATGAGGATAAATACTATGAGGGATGCTAAAGCAGTCACGCAAGAACCAATGGTTCAACACGAAAGTAAAATTATGCAATGGAGAAAAAAAACTTGAGGCTGTGAGGAAAAGTTACATATGAATATACCTGGAGCTGCTACCTTTCAACTGGTGAACATGGGCATCGACTTTTTTGAAATCTACAATTGACTGATTTCTGAAAAGAAAAAAAAAAGGGACGGTCAACTAGCTAAAATCAATCACAGCCAAAAGAAAGCCAAAAATTTTAGACCAAAGTTAAGAACTTTAACAAGCGACGCGGGGATTGAGAGAGAGAGAGAGAGAGAGAGAGAGAGAGAGAGAGAGAGAGAGAGAGAGTGTGTGTGTGACTGGCTCTTACAAAGACTCGGTGAGATCACTGAGAAGCCTCTCAGAATCTTCAAAGAAGAGAGACACCACAGCAACAACAAAATCTGGATTGCTCTCATCTTGAAGCAACTGAAGCTGTGTAAACTGGCTGTCCAGAAACCCCTTTATCCCAACCCAGTAAACAAAAAACCATGTCACTCACACCCAGTAGTGAAAACCCGGCAGAATAGCAGTATCCAAAGAGCACGGGCAAAGGTTCACAAAAAATCAATCACAAACCAACAAGAAAAATAAGAATATAAGACAAATATGCATTTTTCTTCTGTGCTTTACCTCCCTAAACAAGGAATTCACATATTCAACACAAGTTCTCTGCATCTGACCCAGCTCCATGCTTTCCTTTGATCCTGCTGTCGCAAACTTCACAAAGACGGTGAGTGCAGAAGATGTGACACGAGAAAGGTTTGAGGGCTAAGACCCTCCCCCTCCCTGTAGACAGAAAAAAGAAAGTTTGTGGGCTTAAAATTTTGGTTCTTGTCAAATTATTGAACGATCAAAGAGATGAATTTAACTGGCGAAAGAGCACATATATCCAAAATTTTTGCATGCTTTGGGTATGTTACATGGTACTTGAAGAAGTGGAGTCTGCCGTCTGCCCACCTTTTTTGGGTTTTTAATCCTTTTTCTATGGATTTGGGCTGCTTTTCCTTTTCTTAGTATTATTTTTTTCTCATTTGGAGTCCCCACCATTTTACCTTTGTTCTGGCAGGCATCATTTATGACACTCGAGAGAGAGCATTTGAGTCCCAAAAGGTTTAATCTTCTGCGTCTCCCTTGCAAGTGGACATTTAAATGCTGTTTTTTTAGATTCCTTTATTAATTATAATTTGAGGAAAGAGATGAAAAATCACAGGGATATAAAAACTTGTCATGGATATCAAGGTCAGTAAATCAAAAGTACATCATTCAAAAAACAGCTAACATGTGCCGCCCAAACGAAGAGAGATGGGAACACAAAAAAAAAAAAAAAGGTTTTTGCGAATAATTGAAATAGAAGTTAGTATTATAATGTTACGCATAATTTAATAGGTTAATTTTTTTGGGAGAGAGTAATGACCACGTGACAAGTGATATTAGAATCGGCCCATCCAAATCTAATGTCTACCGCCGAGCGCTTTAAGTTCAAAAATAGGGGAGAGTAAGCAAGAAGACCCCGATCCACGACAAGAACGTCGAAAGATTTGGTGGGAGAGAATATCACGGATCCCATATCGAAAAGGTGAGGAGAATTTATGAACTTTATAAACGTGGGTATTACATACTCTAATAAATTAATCTTTTAAGAAGAGAGTAACGATACCGTGACAATAAACATGCTTCAAGCTATAAAGCTATCATAGGGAACAAGTCCGGTCATAACAAGCTGGTGATGCTTACTGTTTGCCTGATAAATCATACGCAGGTTGCGAAGCTTGTCCGAGTGACGTGGGAGACTATGAGTTGGATACTTTATAATGTACGTCGTTAACTTGTACTTGATCATGTAGAAAAGACACAACACTCATCTCACTTTTCCAAAGGGAAAACTTTGCACATTCGTCCAATAAAACATTCACGTTCCCGATGCCTTTTGCTCTCCATATCGTTTCAATTACTCCATTAGCCCAAGATATCATGGAAATGCTTCACAGTTCCCACAATACTTTTCTTGTGGCATTTTTTGGCTGCGGATAACCCATAAACATGAGGGCATCTTGTCAAAATGAAAGCGTGGCCACTCTTTTGATAGGGTGGGACTCTTGCTTACTTCCTTCGAACCATATCACAACCGAAAAATTCTTCACCACAGAATACGAACGCTTTAAAATTGTGAAGGGTCGCCACATCCATATTAGCTCTTACCTCTGCGGATAAGGTAAGCGAAGAAGCCACCTTTTTTAAGTCAAAAGTTTGACAGCAATGGACCTTGCTTCCAGCAAACAGCTGTTCCTAGAGATGTAAATAACTATTTCCAGCCAGAACAACCCCATCCTCTATGTGGGCGGGTGGGTGTAAGTGTGCGCACATGTAACACAGTTAAATTGCCAATCGAACAGCTCATATGATCATATCTATCTGTTTTTATGAGTATCACGATATTCTATCCTCAAAAAAGCTGATATTCATCTATTCCGTGTTACAGTTATTTTATTTTACAAAGAACAGATTGCTTACATGATGGTGGAAGAAATTCGATTATAGAAGATGTGTCATCCAGAAAGAAAAGAACATCGAGTGTGAATAAACCAAAAAGACAAAACAGCTTTACCACAAGCAAACCTGGAAGGAGAGCACTGATTGGAAAGTATATTGTAGTATGCTAACATACTCTACAACTCCTCCTACAATATCCAGGAAGTTCAGGAGATCCCACCATGTACTCTGGGTTCTTGGTGCACTCACCAAGGATAGCCCATCTCTGGCAACTATCATTCAGATCTGTGCAGTTTCCACCAGAACTAGCATCCAAGTTCTTCTCAAATGAGTCAACGTGAATCCACTTTGTGGCTGACCATTTCTCACCTTCAATCACGGGGCACCCTGCATGTAAACTACTAGGATCTGGAATGGCATTGGGATGGAGACTGAAGAAAAGCAGGGCATCCCCTCTTCGTGGTTTTACTAAGCATTTTTTAAGCAAGATTAGAACATGATACAAACATCTCTGCTTGAGCAAATGCAAGAAGTTTCGTAAAATCCAGGTGACTCACCTGCAATTCCTTTCTTTGCACACTCTGAGAGAGTTTCATCAGTGACAGGGGTTCTACGTCGTGAAGGTTCCTGGCATGAAATTGTTTGTTGTATAAAGAGATAAATGATCTAGTTTAGCTACAAGAAACTTCCAAGTATAGATTCACTTCCTCCAAGCTCTCAACCCACCTATCTTTTTCTCTCCTCCCCAGCTGACTAATGAAATAAAGAAAGCAAAAGGCAGATAAATAAAATTTATGGGCGTAGGTCTTGAAAATAATGTACAGTGTACTTAAAGATATGCTACCACGCTTCATGATTTTGACATTAGCTGTCTTTTGAGAAGTATGGCCAAACCTCAAAAAAAATTCAGCATTGAAATTACAACTCCTCCACTGTATGTCTGTGGTCTTAAGTTCTCAATGCTAATGTAATTTGAATGCAAGACAATGTGAATTGTGAAACAACAGTTAAGTAAATATAAGAAATACTGCAGACCCATCATGTCCAGCACAGACATTAATGTGGGGCCTCAACAAAATACCAGGAGAAAAAAAATTGATTTGCCAGGACAAAATGCCAGCTACTCTTGTGAAAGGTTAGGACTCAACCATCTAAGATAAAAGCTACAAAAATGACCTCTTGGACTAACCTCGGCTGAGGGGAACACTGTTTCTCCACCTTTGGCCACATCAGTAAGATACATCAGCACAGTTGCCAGTCGGTGTCCACCTCGGGCTATATTGAACTCATCAGCAAAATAGTCATAATGGGGATCGTACTTCTGGCCATGCTCATATCTTAAAACCTGTATATCTTCCCCATTTTCTGAGGGTTCAAAGAATTTTTTTTTTAAAAAAAAGATCATTTTTAAGCCAATTCAGGGAGAAATAACTGGGAAAAGAAAGAGCAGAAATTCTGATTTTTGCACCATGGTAAATAACAGATGTGAAGGTGATTCCACTTCATATACTCCGGAGATGGGTACAGACTTTGAATGAGACAAGAATCTAATTGATAAAGTAGCCTATGACTTCTTTTGGCATGGTTCAAAGGTTCTTTGAGACAAGCAGAATGTTCAGTTTTCTTTAGGGACCAAAATGCTATATGTGCTTCTGACAGTCCTCCAAGGTCCTTCAGAAGAACCCAAACATGATGCTTTAGATTCCAAAAAGAAGGCTATATGTGCAATTTAAGGAGGACCTCAGAATAAACAGATCAGCTTGTGCAACTAGTGTTGAGAGAATGGGTTTAACAATGATAATCCTCATTTCATGCAGGCAAACAAAAAAAGTTCCAGACAAAAGCACGACCTCATGCAGCAAGGATGTTTTCAGCCTCAAATGGCCACACACGACCTTGGCAGGGCCATTCAACCTTAACCTGACACCAGTGAGGCCTAGCTTCCTTGTACAGTCAGTTTCAAATTCTAACATGATTCTATATAAAATTAAAAACAAGGATCATCTCACAAAATAAGCAAATTACTTGATCAAGTAATTCATTTTAGCATTGCAATTACTGTCCTGACAAGAATAGATATCCAGACTGTCAATTGGGATACAAAGGAAATCAAGGCATCATCCAAATAATAACACACCTTTTGGAAGAAAGGTCCATGATGAAATCTTTTCCTCTATACCAGCAATAATTGGATCCTACAAGCACAAAGAACAAAGAAAGAAAGAAAGAAAAAAGAACTTTTAAAATGTCAAATGATGCAGAACTCCAATACTTAATATAACTTTTCCAAGCATTTTATGAACAAAAAACAAACGTGAGGAGGCATAACATGTGTTCAAAGGAGATTTTACATGATTTGTCAAAACCCAAGACCCATGTGGCTTAATAGAGACGGAGATCACCAAGCACTACCCGGTTCAATTTAGAAACAGTATATGGCAACTCTTGAAAACACTTATTTAGTAACCGTTTGAAAGTTTAGAAAGATTGAACATGAATATCACACGCAAGAAGAACTGCAATGCATAGGGAAGGGGATAAAAAAATGAAGATGAAGAAGCAACCTTTCCTTTAGGGATGAACATGCCGGAACTTGTTCGAACTTCGCTGTGCTTACTCTGTCCACTTACATTATCCGCCACCGCCGATCTCTTCAGCTCCGATTTGGCCTAAATTTGCAATTCGAACAAACAAAAACAAACCCAATTACATCTAAGATAACTGTAAGCCGCGAATTATAATTAAGACAAATAATAATAATAATGATAATAAAGAATTGTGAAAAAGAACAGTTAATGGCACTCACAAGAGAGATCAGGTGATCGCATTCTAAGTCGGTAAGAAAACCTCGGTAGACGAATGCCCTGAAGGATGGTGATGAAAATTCAATCTTTAACGAGAATCTTTACAGATTAAGTATAGAAGATTGCAGTTCAGATAGTCAAATGGAAGCATATTTCATTTTTCTTTTCACTTTTGTTCTTTTCTAAATTTAGAAACATTCAACACCAGTGAGACTTGTATATGAATCTT
Source organism: Ceriops zippeliana (assembly GCA_037897445.1). NCBI lineage: Eukaryota > Viridiplantae > Streptophyta > Magnoliopsida > Malpighiales > Rhizophoraceae > Ceriops > Ceriops zippeliana. The sequence goes on along the minus strand of JBAPLH010000061.1, from coordinate 2,671,068 downwards.
TCCTTTGTTTTCTCGCGAAACAAACAAGAGATAGGTGGATAGATAGATAGATAGAGACAGACCTTGGCTTCCAAGAAACCTGTTTGACTTTGGCCGGGCTGACGATGGCACTAAAACTTGCATAGGAGACAGACTTATGAAGGATCAAAGCGATCAAAAGCATGAACAGCGTTCGGATCTGATATATCAGTCTACTAGCCATGTAGAGAGAGAGAGAGAGGGAGAGAGAGAGAGATATTTTGCGGGAAGGTGCAACCAGATTTTCTGGGAAAATTAGAGCTGGAGATCCGTTTTTAGGCCATTCGGTGCGTCACATTAGGACCTGGAGCACAGACAGAAACCATGAAAAACGGCGACGTTTTCATTTGTCACATCTTTTTCGGACAAGAAGTCCCAAAGGTCCAACTAATTCCGGCCGTTTGTCTTACCAAACTTCTGAAGAAAAGAGGTTGCAAAATGATAAAATTTTCAAAAGCCTTGATAATGTTTAAATATTTCAAACTTTATTATATAAATATACATAAAATTGTAATATATATATATATATATATATATATATATATTTTTTTGTTAATTACAATTAAATTATTACACTAAGTTCATAAAAAAATTAATTTTATGATAAATAGTAAGATCATTTGCCGCTTACTCGTACAAAATTAAACTTAAATTTAGCTCCCATCAAATGAACATTCAAATTCATAATTTCCATGATACAAAGAATTCTTTCATTATCAGACCATCGAATAAACTGAGATCATTGGATTATAATAGTGTTACATTACAGGTCAGATTGTACACCTTGCATCAACTCTATCCTTCGTAGTTTGAACAAAGATCAATCAATTGATTCCTCAAAGAGTATTCGGACATTTAACTTGCCTCTTTTTCCTCGTTTCTCACAGAAGCCAGGCTGAACAGCAATCGAATCAGGAGGAAAAAACTTAAAAAAAAAAAAAAAAAAAAAAAAAAAAAGGGCAAAAGGACATGATTGTGCCAGGGACAACAGCTCTCGCGGTGCAAAAAGGAAAACATAAATGCACGTTACAAGTTATAGTCGACACAGCTCCTTGGAAAGAAGATTTTCTAATGACTCTAGGCCACGTAACTTTCATTGAAAGTTTTGTATGTTAGAAATTGGCCATCTATGGTTTGCTCGTTCATTTTACTCTTGCCCCATCATGTTTCATTCCCAATGTGTCCCCACAACAGGCCTCCCACTGTGGATTCAGGTCATGCATATCCTGTTATCAATTGTATTCTCCAGGGTTTTCAGTGGAGTGGCTCATAACAGCCTCCATGTGTCGATTTAGGTCGTTTAAATTCTTGGTTGAGTCCTATTCATCGGCATCCAAGAGCTCCTCAGAGTAAAGTCCTTTGGAGTTCAGACTCCTGGCGTTGTTTTGCTTCTTCTAAACTACTTTCGTCCCCCTTTACGAACTGTACAACCTGCTCCGATGCGGATCGAAAGCAGTCAAAATACTATGCTACATATTAAATCCACTATAGATGGCCAAGGCCCACATAAAAAAAAATGGTCCAATGCAAAACCCATCTCAAAAAATGAACAGGGGCAACAGCTATGGGAGCGATCGAATTGAATGCTCTCCTAGAATCTTTTACTGGTCGCCCCAACTAATTGGCATCAAAAGTTGTCCCTTCTCTAGTTATTCCTTCATCGAGTTCTGATATTAAACAGAAGTGATCCGAATGGTGCTTGTGATTAGCTGACAAAAACCACAGACGACTTTCTTTTTTGAAATTTTAATGCCTGGCTCACTTGAGGTCGCTGCGCTCAAAATGACCTGAAAGTACGCTCGCATGTCTTGGATTTTGGAACCGCAATCCACTATTTTCCTACAGAGTTTGTTTGGGTCCTTTGGGGTTTGAAAATGGGCTGTGGATTTGGGCGTTAGGCACTTCCACTACTACTGCGAGGCCCAATTGGCACCCTCCGTCCGTTTGATCCACTGCTACACTAAGATTACGGTCTCCTCAGGTTTTCTATTAAACTGTCAACGCCTGTGAACTTTGACTGGAACGCCTTTTTTTCTCTTGGTTTTCAAATGGGGTCCTTGCTTTGACCAAACTCGGTTGCACTCAACTTTAGACCGGGGAACCATAAAAAAGTAACCGAAGCTCGCAAGGAAAGTGCATTGGTTTCACACGGCATGACCATGATGACTTTGCTTTTCTTTCGATGGAAAAGAAAATTACAAATGTATTTATCATTACATATTTAAATTGAGACCAAAAGTCATGTTTTCAATATAAATTTTCATCTATTGTTGGACATACTATGATGAGAAGATGTAAACTTAAATTAATATATTAAGAAAATTAACTCAATCATTAACAAAATTATCACTTCGAATATTAAGATCAAGACGATTAAATCATGATTAGAATGCAACTCACACAATTTAATTTCCATCATCATTGCCCTTAGGGATGGAGGAGCTATCATGGACTTCAAGAATTAATTAGTCTGGTTGTCGAATTAGGTGTCTCTCTAATTGATAATCACCATCCATATTTAGTAGTGTTAAAAAAAATTAATTAATTTTTTATTGTTAATCTCGTAATTTTGATGCGAATAGCCTAATTTTTGACTAAGAATCAAGGTAATGAATTAACCGCATAATATGCAAATTTGACAACATTACCTGATAATATTAAAAACATTGTCTCCATGGCCGAATCATTTTTCAATGCATAGACACTCAAATAAAAATAAATGACTTTCATTTTTCATGTTCAAAATGAAAAAGTGAGAATGTCATTGCTTTGCTTCCTTGCAATTTACTTAGAAAAACGTGCTTTTTGACCCCACGCATAGTTCTCCCCATTTGTTCTTCCTTTTCTCATCTTCTTCGTTCTTTGTGTGCCATGTAGCAACCACTGCAACGGGACGACTTGTTCCTAAAAGTGGAATTGGAGACATTGACGGCCAGACCCAAGGATTTGAGCTTCTTTTGTCGGCTTTTTTTTTGTGAAATGAAGGCTCAAATACAGATGTTGTTACGGTCAACTTAGCACTGGCTGTGACCGAAAGAGTATGACAATGTTTTGTTGTTAAATCACATGCCTTGGAATTCCACGAAAAGACAATGGTACAAGCTGTTTGCTTTGCCGACTTGCCTAAGCGGAACCAATTATCAAATTCTATTTTTTTTTCTCGCTCTCTTTTAGTTAAATTGGAAAAATAATTAATTATAAATAAATTTCAAAATTAAAATCTCATATCACATCCTAAATTTAATATTTAATGGCGGAGTTATTGAGTAGATTTGAGACAGAAGTAACTTTTTCTACCAATCCAGAAATTGATTCTGACATGACATGCTACGCAATGAGAACAGAGATAAGCTCTCGGATTGACACTTGAGACATGAGACGCAGTCTCGGCAATTGCTTGGAAAATATTTTTTTTTAACTTTTTTGGTTGCCTCGAACTGGGGCAAACACAAGCTTTCGGCCCCAGAGAAAATTCCCATGCTATCAAATTTAAAAATAATTTTTATCAATCAATGAGACCACAGGAATCACCAGCAAACATTTTCTGTTTTTTATTTTTTGTATTAAACACATATTCTTATTTTAGGCCCATACAGTGTTCATAGTACACAACGTATTTATACGCTCCTCTGTGTAACAGAAGTGCTGTTATTCCATGCATTTGTGAGATTAATTATTTGCAGATCGGGAAAAGCCATGAAAAATATCCTGAATGTAGCTGATCCACTTCAATGAATTCTACTACTTCAGACTGCAACTTGTGCTGCTGCTAGCCTTGCAATGGGAACCCTGTCAAGATAACAGCAACCACGTTTGGTATCCAATAATGCTTGCTTTTGTAGGGTAGGGAATGCTTATGTGGAATACATAAAATTTCCCAAAAAAAAAAAAAAAACCTGAAGGGAGAGCAGGAAACATAATCCAATCCGGCCTCTGCAAAGAAAGCAACAGAAGTTGGCTCCCCACCGTGCTCTCCACATATTCCAACCTATTGATCAGCAGATACAAAACAAGTGTATGAAATCAGATACATCCTAAACATGTTAACCATGATGATAGTGACTTACCTTCAAGCTAGGCCTAGCTGCTCGGCCCCTCTCTGTGGCGATCTTGATGAGTTGGCCTATCCCTTTCTGATCAAGTACCTATGGGTGCGCACTAACACTTAGGTGGTTACCATCAAGCAAACATAAGCACTTTTACACGAGCAATTCTTTTATTCTTTCAACCAACATTCATAGCTAACCTCAAATGGATCACTCTGCAAAATGCCTTTGGATAGGTATATGGGGAGAAACTTGCCAACATCATCTCTACTATATCCAAATGTCATTTGTGTGAGGTCATTGGTCCCAAAGGAAAAGAAATCAGCTTCTTTTGCAATCTGTCATCGTTGAAGAGAAGACATGAGAGGATGTAACAGCCATTAAATACATGACCCTGCTGTGGAAAACTGCATTTTACTCCCGCTGTACCTAGTGGCTACTCTAAGTCCAAATTGGCAATAACGAGTAGACATTAGTGTGTTATCATACCTCGTCTGCAACCAAAGCAGCTCTGGGAATCTCGATCATGGTCCCCACGTTATACTTTAAGGTGACCCCCAACTCAGAGAATACTTTCTCCGCTACATTTCGTATTAACGTCACCTGATGCCCCAATTCCTGCCAATAATGAATACCAGATGAATCAAAGTGTGAAAGCTTCATCTCAACTGTTAAGCTGCATAATCAGCGGAAATACCCCACTTTTGTCTTGATAAATGCAATTGTTAGATGTTACGTGAAAAGCGAGGAAGGAATCCCATAGAACAAGAAGCTATGCGTGTCAGATGGTGAAATACAATTATAATAGCGTCCTTTCGGTGGCAGTTTACAGATATTCATGTATCCAACCTGAGACGTTCCAACGAGGGGGATCATTATCTCTGGAAGAACGATAACACCTTGATTACTTATTGAGACAGCAGCCTGAAAGATTGCACGTGCTTGCATTTCAGTGAGTTCTGGGTAAGATATCCCTAACCTGTTGATACGTTAGAAACAATAACTTATCAACAATTGAACTGCCTCATTTATCTGGTTTAATTCTTGAGTTATTAACTACAATTGCATGCACTTATTTGCAATAATCAGGTATACTTGAATTCAGTTTTCAATGCACATGGCACACTTTGCATAATTAAATTAAGAACTAATGCTTGTGCGGTTTGCTCCGTTTTACACAAGAATTACGCTCTAGTCAACATTGGATGAAAGGAATCATAAAAAGAGCCATTTAACCTGCAGCCTCGGAAACCAAGCATAGGATTGACTTCTGACAATTTCTCAATTTTCGAAAACTTCATCTTCAGTCATCCCAGTTTCGGTAGTTAGTTCACCAACAATCTGTTCCAGGTCACCTTCTGGAAGAAATTCATGCAGTGGAGGGTCCAACAATCGGATTGTCACTGGAAGGCCTGAAAGGCCAGAAATTAATGTTGAGTACGTTTATCCACTTCCCTTGGTAGCCTGAGCTAGAGGTGGATGCGGTTATGGTATATTACAAATTCACATTAACCAACTTTGACAACTCTAGATATTGTACAGAAAATGTGGCCTGAAAGCAAACAGTTAGATTACAGTGGAAATTACCATCCATTGCACGAAATATTCCTTCAAAATCTGATCTCTGATAAGGCAGTAATAGATCTAGTGCAGCCTGCCTTTGCTCTTGTGTGACCGCTATTATCATCTTTCTCACTGCTTTAATCCTTTCATCTGAAGCAAAGAACTATAACATCCCAACACACACAATTAAACAACAGAGAGGGACCCAGACTGGAAAAGAGTTTCGTTTCTATACAGGGTGGACAGCCATGAGAACATGCACATAAATATCAGAGAAGCAGAAAAAAAGTAGAGAGAACTGCACAGAACAAATAAAACAACCTTATCCTTTTAAACTTTTGATCAGCCCCGATACAGAATCCCATAGGCCAAACAATCATTTATAGTGTTTGAAAATTCTTTATAAATGGTCAAAAAGTGTAATTTTGTCTCTATTTTATTACCATGTGCTCTGTCCTACAAAGTCCAATCCCTTGGGCACCATTATTTCTTGCTGTTAGTGCATCTTCGGGAGTATCAGCATTTGCCATAACCTATGACATGACAATGGTGTTGTTAGAAAGAAGTTCCCTGTGCATAAAATGCTAACCTCTGATTGACGTTCGGAAGATGGTACCTTGATTCGCCTTATATCATCAGCCCAAGACATAAATGTCTCAAGATCACCACTAAGAGCTGGAGGAGATAATGATTGTTTACCCAATATCATCTCACCAGTAGACCCATTGAGTGAGATCCATTCTCCTTCTTCAATCACCATGTCTCCAATTACAGCAACCTGCAATGACAAATTAACAGAGTTGCAGATTCACAAGATCCTCTTTGTGACTAACTACTGTATACAAAATTCAGTAGAAAGTGCACCTTCTTAATGTCATTTACACGGATATCAGCACATCCAGAGACGCAACATTTACCCCAGCCACGCGCTACAACAGCAGCATGAGATGTCATTCCACCTCTAGCTGTCAAGATTCCAGCAGCCGCATGCATACCACCAACATCCTCTGGACTGGTCTCTGTCCTTACCTTCAATCATGAAAATCATGAACAAGCTAAGCTCTCAACAGTGAAATTGATGTTATACTAGCTGAAGTTGTCTAATTCTTTTGAGCAGTCGTCCTAATGAAGGAAACAAGTATAGTTCAAAGCTAGTCATTTTTTTACTAGTTTGATATAGGATGAATAGAGAATCATTTCAAGTGCAGGACAGAAGATTCATTAGCAAGCAATTACAGGCGCGGAATCATTAAAAACAACCACGTTGAATAGTCCCAAGCTTACCAATCAGATACTATCATCCTTGATTTTTTTTTTTCTTTTCATGGTTCGCCATTTGGAATTTCTATACAACAATGCAATCAAAGTGGGCTAGCTTAAAGGCAGTACATTCTGGTCAGCTTATGGCTTGGTGCTACTTCTCAAGAGAAATAAAGCCTACCAGAATCACGCTTTTTCCTTGTGCATGCCATGCTTCGGCATCGGCTGCACTAAACACAATCTGCCCCACTGCGGCCCCTGGAGATGCTGGCAAACCCTTTGCGACCACTTTGTCTTTGTAAGCAGATGGATCTTCAAACTACAAAAATAAAGTTGTAATCATATGAGTCAAACTTTGTAAATATGAATTTCAAAGAACAAATTGTTACTTTAGATGCACAAGTACCTGTGGATGGAGAAGCTGGTCAAGATGTTGCGGCTCCACCATTTTAATTGCAGAGCGAACATCAAAAAGCCCTTCATTAACCATGTCCACGGCTATCTTTACCGCACCTTTACCAGTACGCTTGCCAGATCGGCATTGCAACATCCACAGCCTATTCTCTTGAACTGTGAACTCAATGTCCTGAGAATACCAGAGAGGACATAACTCATATCTCTTCTTTTCAAGGTACTTTATTTTCCATTCTGTCAATACATACTGGGAAAGTCATAGATTCAGGTTGAGGCCCTACCATCATGTCTTTATAATGGCGCTCTAAAATTTCACAGTTCTCCATGAGCTCTTTGTAAGCTTCAGGCATGCAACTCTTCATTTTATCCAAGTCCTCAGGTGTTCTAATTCCAGCAACCACATCCTCTCCCTATTCAAAGTGGTCTGTCAGCTAAGCGTGTTATATAACCACAAAAATGGTTTTGTTGGCTTTAAAAGGTTATAGGTAGCTAAAAATGAAACTAAAGTATAACCTGTGCATTGACTAGAAACTCTCCATAGAGCTTCTTTTCACCAGTGCTTGGATTTCTAGTAAACAATACCCCAGTTCCTGAAGTATTTCCCATATTCCCAAATACCATGCATTGAATGTTCACTGCAGTTCCTTTTAATCCAGTAATTTGATTGATGCTCCTATACTTAACGGCCCTTGGGCTATCCCAGGAGTCAAAAACTGCTTTAACAGCTAACTGCAATTGCCTTTTTGGATCTGCAGATGGTACAAAGAGAATGGCATTGGATTAAAATCTTTTGAGTTTATCCTAAACTAAATATTATGAAATTACAAGCATTACACAAAGTACCTGAAGGAAACTCTTCGCCGTTAGCTCCGAGATAGACTTTTTTGTATTGTGCCACAAGCTCTTTGAGATCAGAGGATGTTAGATCAGTATCAAGTTTCACTCCTTTTGAATCTTTCATCTTTTCTAGCTTCTCCTCAAATAAAATGTGTGGAACTCCCATCACCTTCAACAAATTAAAAGATGCTTCAAACAAGTTCAGCCATGCTGGAGGCAAAAGTCAACAATGCGATACATTTATGTTCACTCAAAAGATTGAGAACAACTTCATTTTATACCAGAGAAGAACTTGGTCCAAGTGGTTTACATTAATTGAGAAAGAAAAAAGTTGGCACATGCCAATCTAAGAAATCTATCGAAGGAACGACTTACCACATCTCCAAACATATCTAGAAAACGTCTGTATGAGTCATATGCAAAACGCTCTCCGCTTTTGACACTCAATCCAGCAACCACGTCATCATTCAGTCCAAGGTTAAGTACAGTATCCATCATTCCAGGCATAGAAGTCTAGGCACGCATGAGAAATTTGAATCACATGTCCAAGAAGTCTGGATGTTTGAATTACGAGCATATAAAATTGTATAGACATAAGAAGTTCACTCTACATTGTATTAGCCAATTAGTTAATCACTGTTTTTATGAACATAAGAAGTTCACTAAATTTATTTGAGAACTCCCTAATGAAAATTATTTACGTGTCTAAGGAATTAGTGATGTTACAATTGTGCAAGTGATCCTTACACTTGACATCACAGTAGGAATTATTATGGTTTGATTTCACTTTTAGATTGTTCCTAATCAAGAATCGCCAGGGGAATTTAATATTAAGTATACTATGGCTGCATGAATTGATTTTCTTTGTAAACTTTCTTGAATCTTTACCGCAGCACCAGAGCGGACAGAGAGAAGGAGCGGTTTGGAAGGATCACCAAGACGAGCTCCCGTGTCCTCCTCCACACTAAGCAATCCCTCCAATATTTCCTCCCACAAGTTATCTGGCAGCTTTTTCCCATTCTGCTGATATTCTTGGCATGCTTCTGTTGATATGGTGAGTCCAGTTGGCACCGATAACCCAATGCTTGCCATCTCTGCCAGGTTTGCTCCCTTCCCTCCTAACTATGATAAACAGCAAAGGTGTTGGGTTTGATAAGCACAAATAACAAAACCACAATCTTGACCGATGAGACCCCACTAGAAATTCTTTCTGAAAAAAACAAGTGCCTAGCAGGATAATCGTGCATTCTGCGAGCTACGTGGAAAAAATATGCTCACCAAGGACTTCATGCTCTTATTGCCTTCGCTTTTTCCCTTGCCAAAGGTAAACACAAGCTGTGTAAATAAGAGAAGAAAAAAGGTCTCAGCTTTACACATAGGGGGAATACTTGGCAAGAAGTTTATCCTACATATTTATCAACTAGTTGATACCCACTTATTCTATCCATCATGTCCCTGGTACCTAAGGACAAGGCTCTCCAGCCATCAAATTACGAACGGAAAGGCATATACACATATGAAAAAAAAAAAAATGACGCTGTAGGTGGTCAGCCTTGACCACAAGAATAATAATAGTCGTAGTAAAAGTGTCTTGTTTATTGTAGACCTGCAATTTACAGCATTATTTTTGAAATCAGATTTGTCTGTAACTCAACAAACTGGCCGCCCAGAGGCAAGGCAGGCCACGGCAGCATGATGTCTAGGATATCAGGCATCAATTCGGTGATATAGTTACCGACATAGCCATGCACAATCAAGCACCTTTTTGGGCATGCCTTATTCAAAGATTATGTTTATAAACGTGAATGTGTAGTTTACTTTCACTAATGTCTATGAATGAGGACTCAAACACAGCGACGGGCGTAGAAGAACCTTTTTAGCGGTTGGTGTTGGGTCGGAAACCGGAGACAGAACTTGTGCTCGTGCCTTGCCTCTGGATTGCAGCTCATAGCTGCTGATCTTGGAGTTAGGGAAGCCATTAGAATTGATATGCAGATCATGCCGTGGATTGCCGTGAACTTGGGTGCCTCGGATAAGGTGCAGGTTTGAACGGATGTTGTGTCCAGTAAAAAGATCATTTCGATCCACATGATGCTTTTCCTTGAACACCCTTTGGCTTTCCACATCTAGTGCACTCCTAGTGAGCATACTTTTGATTGTTGAGAACATTTTCACTTGCTGGTTTCTTCTCTAGTCCCAATGGCACTATTCCCTTAAACCAATCATCAGAATCAGAAACAAACATTGACAATCGATTCATAATAGCAGTAAAAAGCGTAAGTTCTGCATCACGCCGCAAAAACTAGCGCAAACGATCAAGGAAACGATTGCCTTTACGTGCTTCTTAGCTTAATCCTCTAAAACTAATCAAGCAACACGTATGTATGCTATGTATGCATGCCGTGATCTCAGCCAATCCCAAAAGGCTTACGTGTGAAGTTGGATGAATCACTTGCAAGAAATGAAAGTATGGTTTTACTGAAAAATGAAAATCCAAAGTGGCTTCTGATATATAAAACAAAGAAGACAGCATACATCAGAAAAAGGATTCATGATAGCTTGATCAAAATAGCTTTCCCAAAAAAATATGCAAAAGAGTTCATTCCAATGAACCAAACCCAAAAAAAAAAAAAAAAAAGCGAAATGTACTTGGGAGAAATAAGAGAGAAATTTTTATTAGTGCTGCGGTGTGACTTGAGTCAAACTCACATCTTACGGAATGCATGAAAGCCAAGAAGGGAAATTGAGACTCCTGTCATTTCAATATCATAACAAAATAGCAACGCAGCAAATAGCCAACGGAACGTAGGGAGGGGAAAAGGGAAAGAAAAAAAAAAAGGAAGGAAAAAAAGCATCCTTTTAAGTAGTGCTGCTCCCTACCACGCCCTGGCTATACCGAAATAGCAAGTAGCTATAAAAAACTTTTTGTATGCTAGAAATCTTTGACACAATTCAATCGCAGCAGCCCTCGCAATTCAACCAACTACACAAGAGGGTGTTGTTTGTTTCTGCGTTGGAGTTTATGAAAGAGAGACATTATTGTCTGAAAAAAGAAGAAGAAGAAGAAGAAGAAGAAGAAGAAGAAGAAAAATCTCAAACTTTTGCTCAATAATTAAACAAAATACCATATATATATATATATATATATATTGTGCGCCCGTCTGAGTGTGTATTGTGATGCCGATGAGGTGAGGTGCTTTTAATGTTAATCCACAACCAAGCAATAATTTTTAATTTGTGATGAAGAAGTCCAAGTATTTTTCTTCTCCAAAGTGACATTTACATTCAAACTTCAATCTTATAATTCTGTCTGTTTTCTTTGAAAATAAGCCTAAAAAACTCACGGAAGAACTCAGAAAATGTAAGAAAAAAATAATTAGAAATTGGGATTGTGACTTTATGACGTTTGATACGGGCAAATCCTTAACAGGCCGAGCAGGTCACCACTGGCATCACTCTCTGTCCCATCCTCGTCGACGAAGCGAAGTTGTAATTGTACAGACCATTTAAAAAAAAAAAAAAAAAAACAAAAAACAAAAAGGGCGGGCCGTGGGGGGTGGGGTGGAGTTGGAAAAAACAAAGTTGTAAATGTAACGTTTTGGGTTGTACAGCTTTTTGTTGTCCACGTAAAGATTCCATTCCCAACTCCGAAACCATCTGGTCCCACCCAACTCAATAAAAATTAAAAAAATAAACAATTTAATAATAATAATAAATAAATAAATAAATAAATAAGTAATACAGAGTCAGGGACATCCCCACTCAAGCCAGACCCCTCCTTCTCTCTCTAAAGCCCGAGGATGACTTGACGCGTTAAGAAGGGCGAAGGTGGATGAGAAAGCTCCTACCCAACCCACCAACCGGCCTTTCCCATTTGTTTCCTCTCTCTCTCTCTCTCTCTCTCTCTCTCTCTATATATATATATCCAACCCGCACCAGAGCATACCTATTTCATTACGAAAGCAGCCAGCTTAGACGCGTCCCACGCGCCACTGCAGCCGTCGCGAACACCCATTTCTCCTGCCCCTTCTTTCTAGATCCCATTTCTCTCCCTCGCGAGAAAAAAGGAAAACAAGAGCAATCTCTCTTGGTCTCGCTCTCTATTATTATGGGGACGGAGGTTTTAAGGCCGCAGGATTGCTTGATTGAGAAAATCAGGGATTCTCCCTGTCGCCGGAGAAATTACTATGGTAGCACTTCTTCTGGTTATAGCCGGAAGCCCGCCGCCCGGAACGAGAGGTCCGACATGAGAAAGCGCTCGTCGGAGCCGTCGGTCTCCAAGAGATCGAGCTTCGCTGACGATGTGAAGGCCTTTAGGAGTCATCAACGCCACCACCGCAGCGGAATTGACAACCGGAGTCCTGTTATGGAGAAGGTGACTATTTTGCGGCGAGGCGAGTCACTTGATTCCAAGGTCAAGAGCAGCGACAAGGCGGCGGCGGCGTCCTGGAAGGACCAAGGGGGTGGTGATGAAATGAATGGCACGGATCGGTTGGGTCCCGGCCTGGAAATGGTGCCCAAGCAGATCAAAATTTTGGATCTGAGGTCTCCGGTTGCCGGGAAGCCTGATATCTATGCCGGATCGGCGTTCGTGGTGTCTCCGGCGCCGAGTTCGCTCCCGCTCCCGTCGTTCTCCAAGAAGAAGCATGTCTCGTTTGACGACTCGGCAACCAGAGACCTCAGGCGTCTGCTTCGGCTCGATTTCTGAAACCCGAATGAGTATCCCTCGGATTTGGATCCGTATTCCGGAAAATTAAATCTTCTCTCTTACTCTCTCTATCTCCTACATCCTATCTTCTATCTACTGTATCGTCTCTTCTAATTCTCTCCGGATTTGCAAGATCGGAGCTTCCGTTGAGTTTTTATTGAAGCGGGGGCAGATCCGAAAATCAGAGAAAATCATGGGGCGAATTAGTCAAATATATGTTATTAATGTCAATATGGGTTAGTCTGGGTTTGAGTATGGGAGGTTATGGGTGTCAATTTAGGGAGTTATCTGGGGTTGGAATGAAAACAATAAATGAATAAATAAAAGAGAGAAGGTGAAAAAAAAGGGAGGGGGGGGGGAGAGGAATTGTGTAGAAGAAGGATATGAAAATGGTGGGCTGCAAGGGTGGCTTTGTTGCGAGGTTGTGGATGAAGCAGTTGACATTTGCTTCGATGTTGCGAAATCGTAAAGGTGTTTATGTAATCCTTCTCGTAATCTTAAATTAAAAGATGAAAATTAGGTGGAATTTGTACAGGTATCAATATTTGTTCTTCTTTCTGTTTGTTGTGATTTTTTTTCTTTTGGTCGTGGATGATGTTTGTGTTGTTGCTGGATATCGAAGTTGTTGGTCCTAACTCCTACACATGAAGCCAGAACTGAGTTGTAGAGGCTATATATATGTAATGAAATGATCCATTCAAGTTTAGTCTCAGTTAGCAGCGGATGAAATCCGGGAAATTCCGTCCAGACGGCAGAGCTTTTCTTCTGCTGGCCTGTTGGCGAGGTGGTGGTGGGAAATATTTGAAATCTAAATTAATTATTATTATACGTGTATTGAAATCAGGCGAATGGATTTTGAACAGTGGGAGATAACTTCGAAAGTAAAGGATTTTTTAGTTTTCGGTTGACACTTCTGTTGTTCGGGTTTGTGTTCAGGTGGTCGGTGTTCCACTTGGCAAACCTCCAGGATTTTAAGTTACAATCGCAACTCAAAAGCAGATAGGAATTTTCATTAACATGAATCTTTATTAGTCTCTATATTGGGTTTGGCAATGCCAAATTGGAGAAGTTAACCATACACAATTAACCTCTATCAGAATCAGTGCGTGTAGTTATATTTTCATCAGTGCAACATGAACATGATTGTTGACATAGAACATCGTAATCCTACAAAGAAGTATCTTAGGTGTTCAACTTCCATACACCAGCGGAAGGCGAAGAATTTGATATTCTTATACGCTTCTGGTTTGCTTCCCGGGATCTTCTGACAGAACTCCCCTGATGAACCTCACCCACTTTTGTGACATCAACCTTAACTATATGATGATCCGAGGTACCCTTTGAAGAGATCACCGAGTATGATCCCGGAAAGAACTTGTATGTCGTGCCTGGTGATGCCAAAATGTAATCTACCCGTGTCCCGTATTTACATGTCCCTTGCACATCTAGTGGAGGCAAAAGTTAAAAGAACAAACATTGTTAGCATCTCAAAATGAAGCAAAGATTGTCATAATGAATCGTTTGACACAGAAATTAATCAAGTAAGGCCGATTACTTTGGCCTTTGGCGATCATGACTACTGGCTCACATTCCCCTGCAAATTCCTTTGCATCTGTATACCCTTTTCCCTTCAGAAATTTTGTCACTTCATTCCTCGGCGTTGGCTTTCCTATGTCCTCGTAGTACTGCAAGATTGAAGTTAGCTTTAAATAAGAGTTCGGAAAATAAAATAAAAAAGAAAGATTTTAAGATTAGATAAAAAAACAAGTAGTAAAGTGGCCAAGATCCTTAATTTACCCTGACAATGTCCATCCATCTCTCTGATGAGTAATCTGATCCATCCAGGGAATTGAGGCCTCCTGCAAGTATATGGGGACGATCATTTGATTGTATAATTGCTCCCATTTGCTTCATTCTCCAATTCTCGTCCAAATGGTCAAGCTGGGTGCAGTAGATATCTAGCTCTCCTGCCCATGGAGCACAAATTGTAGCCATCAGCACATTCCTGAACACACAAGCGATTCGACTGTCAGGAAATCTTTGCCTGAGGATACTTATTTCCAGAAAATCAATTACGATCCTTTGTCTGGGGGGTCATAAAATGAGAATGAAATGAATGAGTACCTGAAATCATCGTCATTTGCAATCTTTTCAACCCTCCACCTCTTGATTGGCCACTTTGACAAAATGGCATTTCCATATTCTGGCGCCCAGCTTTCAGCAAAGACATATCTCATCCCCAAGGAAGCAGCCAAATCTGATAAAGGTCTCATATTTTTCTCTTCCTGTGCCTTGACATCTTGCAGAGCAAAAATGTCAGCATCCACTTCTTTAAGCACCTCTGCAATGCTTTTGCTACTTCTCGAGCTTTCTTGATCGCTGATGTTATGAATCGTTTTGGCAGGCAAGTATACGGGGGACCTCATCACAAAATTGCTTCTATAGTTTCTGCTAGAAACGATTTTAGATGAACCATCCCTTTCCTCTTCCACCAAGCTAATAAACTTGCTATGCGCTAATGATATCTCATTATCCAGAAGATCTATTGAAACCTTTGGCTTAGATCTTGAAAAGTTATTTTGTGGAGACAGTTTCTCTGCACTTTTAGTACCAGTTTGCAAGGGAGATTGCTTGAGTATACCCTTAGGATAATAATTTGCAGACTTTGGCTGAGCATCCATCTTCACGGGACACTTGAATATCATGAAATCTTCATGCTCTGGACTCAACAAGATCGATTCATCAGCCTCTGGAACTGCGGGAGCAAGAGAGAACATGGCAACATTGAACGTGGCGATCCGGATTGGCCTTTCAGAAGTGGAAAAGCCCACTTTTCCACTTGTATAAAGTGACGATTTCCGGAGACCGGGTTTCCATTTACATCGACCCTTGGCACTAATTTTCCCAAGTCTCCTGATAATAACCTTGGGTTTTGGACGCCTCCATACCAGCCACCTTATCCTTGACCATAGCTTCCACAACTTGCTCCTCACTATGCTTAACATCAGAGAAGCTTGGTTTTGGAGTAGACCCTCTTGAACCCTTTCTGTCTGCTGAGAAGCTTAGGCAATTGGCAGCAATCTCAAGTCAGTGATATGCCATTGCTAGAATTACACGGAAGAGTTGGAGGCAAAAGGCAAGACAATGTTATTGCTGAGGAAAACAATGGAGTAGTGGAAGAGTAGTTATGGGGACCAAAAGTGCTCCTAACTGCTCCAAGAGACTGAGTTAGAGGTTGACTAGGTAGCAAATATTGTTGAACCCATTCTCCAATACTCCCCAAAAACAAGCAACTGCTACCAATGAAACAATATTGTTGCACAACTTGCCTCATGGGATTAGATAACAAAGAGGACTTTTTCTAGTCTTCAACACTATGATGTTGCAATTGGCTTCAAATGGTTTTGTTGCGTATGAAAACAAATGAAATTGCTTTTCTTTGGTAGGTGCAGACACGAAGACTTCACAGAACCAATCCAACTCCCATTGACTATCGATCTAAGATTGAGCAATAATGTAAGGATTTCTGTAAACTATTGTGTCGGTCCCTGCTCAAATACACATGTTACAGTCAACTTAGCACTGGTTGTGACTAAAGAGAATGACAATTTTTTGTTGTTAAATTACATCCCTTCGAATTCCACGAAAAGAGCTACAATTGTACAAGCTGTTTGCTTTGCGGACTTGACTAAGAGGAACCAATTATCTTATTCTTTTTTTTTTGGGCATTTTTTTAGTTAAATTAAAAAAATAATTAATTATAAGTAAATTCTAAAATTAAAATCACATATCCATTTAGTGCAGAAGTTGCTTCGCAGATTTCAGACACAAATAACTTTTCTACCAAGCCAGAAATTGATTCTGACATGACATGCTATTCTATGAGAGGAGCCATAGGCTATCGGACTGACATTTGAGATATCAGATACAGTCTCCGCAATTACTTGGAGAATAGTTTTTTCTTTTCGGCTAGCTCGAACTGGGGCCAAACCCAAGCTTTCGGCCCTAGAGAAGATTTCCCATGCTATCAAATTTAAAAATAATTTTAATCAATCAATGAAACCACAAGCATCATCCCCTAAAAATTTTCTGTTTTTTATTTTTTGTATAAACCACATATCCCAAATTTTAGGCCTATACAGTGTTCATAGTATGCAACGTACGCTCCTCTATGTAAAAAACGTGTTGTTATTCCATGCATTTGTGAGATTAATTATTTACAGATCGGGAAAAGCCATGAAAAATATCCAGAATGTAGCTGATCCACTTCAATGAATTCTACTACTTCAGACTGCAACTTGTGCTGCTGCGAGCCTTGCAATGGGAACCCTGTCAAGATAACAGCAACCACGTTTGGTATCCAATAATGCTTGCTTTTGTAGGGTAGGGAATGCTTATGTGGAATACATAAAATTTCCCAAAAAAAAACCTGAAGGGAGAGCAGGAAACATAATCCAGTCCGGCCTCTGCAAAGAAAGCAACAGAAGTAGGCTCCCCACCGTGCTCTCCACATATCCCAACCTATTGATCAGCAGATACAAAACAAGTGTATGAAATCAGATACATCCTAAACATGTTAACCATGATGATAGTGACTTACCTTCAAGCTAGGCCTAGCTGCTCGGCCCCTCTCTGTGGCGATCTTGATGAGTTGGCCTATCCCTTTCTGATCAAGTACCTATGGGTGCGCACAAACACTTGGGTGGTTATCGCCAAGCAAACACAAACACTTAGTTCGTCAATCATTTACATGAGCAGTTCTTTTATTCTTTAAACTAACATTCATAGCTAACCTCAAATGGATCACTTTGCAAAATGCCTTCGGATAGGTATGTGGGGAGAAACTTGCCAACATCATCTCTACTATATCCAAATGTCATTTGTGTGAGGTCATTGGTCCCAAAGGAAAAGAATTCAGCTTCTTTTGCAATCTGTCATCGTTGAAGAGAAGACATGAGAAGATGTAACAGCCATTAAAAATATGTCCCTGCTGCGGAAAACTGCATTTTACTCCCGCTGTACCTAGTGGCTACTCTAAGTCCAAATTGGCAATAATGAGTTGACATTAGTGTGTTATCATACCTCGTCTGCAACCAGAGCAGCTCTGGGAATCTCGATCATGGTCCCCACATTATACTTTAAGGCGACACCCAGCTCAGAGAACACTTTCTTCGCCACATTTCGTATTAATGTCACCTGATGCCCCAATTCCTGCCAATGATGAATACCAGATGAATCAGTGTGAACGCTTGATTTTAACTGTTAAGCTGCATAATCAGCAGAACTACCCCAATTTTGTCTTGATAAATGCAATTGTTAGATGTTACGCGACCAGTGAGGAAGGAAACCCATAGAACAAGTTATGCATGTCAGATGGTGAAATACAATTATAATAGCATCCTTTCGGTGGCAGTTTACAGATATTCATACATCTAACCTAGCAACAAAAAAAACAAGGGGAGGAGGAAGACGAGTTGAAGTGAGAACAGATTCAAACCTGAGGCGTTCCAACAAGGGGGATCATTATCTCTGGAAGAACAATAACACCTTGATTGCACATTGAGACTGCAGCCTGAAAGATTGCACGTGCTTGCATTTCAGTGAGTTCTGGGTAAGATATCCCTAACCTGTTGATACGTTAGAAACAATAACTTATCAACAATTGAACTGCCTCATTTATCTGGTTTAATTCTTGAGTTATTAAATACAATTGCATGCACTTATTTGCAATAATCAGCTATACTGGAATTCAGTTTTCAATGCACATGGCACACTTTGCATAATTAAAATAAGAACTAATGCTTGAGCAGTTTGCTCCGTTTTACACAAGAATTACGCTCTAGTCAACATTGGATGATAGGAATCATAAAAAGAGCCATTTAACCTGCAGCCTCGGAAACCAAGCATAGGATTGACTTCTGACAATTTCTCAATTCTCGAGAAAACTTCATCTTCAGTCATCCCAGTTTCGGTAGTTAGTTCACCAACAATCTGTTCCAGGTCACCTTCTGGAAGAAATTCATGAAGTGGAGGGTCCAACAATCGGATTGTCACTGGAAGGCCTGAAAGGCCAGAAATTAATGTTGAGTACGTTTATCCACTTCCCTTGGTAGCCTGAGCTAGAGGTGTATGCGGTCATGGTATATTACAAATTCACATTAACCACCTTTGACAACTCTAGATAATATGTGGCTTGAAAGCAAACAGTTAGATTACAGTGGAAATTACCATCCATTGCACGAAATATTCCTTCAAAATCTGATCTCTGATAAGGCAGTAATAGATCTAGTGCAGCCTGCCTTTGCTCTTGTGTGACTGCCATTATCATTTTTCTCACTGCTTTAATCCTTTCATCTGAAGCAAAGAACTATAACATCCCAACTTACACAGTTAAACAACAGAAAAGGACCCAGACTGGAAAAGAGTTTCGTTTCTATACAGGGTGGACAACCATGAGAAAATGCACATAAATATCAGAGAAGCAGAATAAAAGTAGAGAGAACTGCATAGAACAAATAAAACAACCTTATCCTTTTAAACTTTTGATCAGCCCCGATACAGAATCTCATAGGCCAAAAAATCATTTATAGTGTTTAAAAATTCTTTCCAAATGGTCAAAAAGTGTAATTTTGTCTCTATTTTATTACCATGTGCTCTGTCCTACAAAGTCCAATCCCTTGTGCACCATTATTTCTTGCTGTTAGTGCATCTTCGGGAGTATCAGCATTTGCCATAACCTATGACATGACAATGGTGTTGTTAGAAAGAAGTTCCGCATAGCTAGCGTGCACAAAATGCGAGCCTATTATTGATATTGGAAGATGGTACCTTGATTCGCCTTATATCATCAGCCCAAGACATAAATGTCTCAAGATCACCACTAAGTGCTGGAGGAGATAATGGTTGTCTACCCAATATCACCTCACCTGTAGACCCATTGAGTGAGATCCATTCTCCTTCTTCAATCACCATGTCTCCAATTACAGCACCCTGCAATGACAAATCAACAGAGTTGCAGATTCACAAGTTTCGCTTTGTGACTCACTACTGTATACAAGAAGATTCAGTAGAAAGTGCACCTTCTCAATGTCATTTACACGGATATCAGCACATCCAGAGACACAACATTTGCCCCAACCACGCGCTACAACAGCAGCATGAGATGTCATTCCACCTCTAGCTGTCAAGATTCCAGCAGCTGCATGCATACCTCCAACATCCTCTGGACTGGTCTCTGACCTTACCTTCAATCATGAAAATCATGAACAAGCTAAGCTCTCAACAGTGAAATTGATGTTATACTAGCTGAAGTTGTCTAATTCTTTTGAGCAGTCGTCCTGATGAAGGAAACAAGTATAGTTCAAAGCTTGTCATTTTTTTACTAGTTTGATATAGAATGAATAGAGAATCATTTCAAGTGCAAGACAGAAGATTCATTACCAAGCCATTACTGCTGCAGAATCATTAAAAACAACCACGTTGAATAGTCCCAAGCTTACCAATCAGATACTATCATCCTTGATTTTTTTTTTTTCTTTTTATGGTTCGCCATTTGATATTTCTATATAACAATGCAATCAAAGTGGGCTAGCTTAAAGGCAGTACATTCTGGTCAGCTTATGGCTTGGTGCTACTTCTCAAGAGAAATAAAGCCTACCAAAATCACGCTTTTTCCTTGTGCATGCCATGCTTCGGCATCGGCTGCACTAAACACAATCTGCCCCACTGCGGCCCCTGGAGATGCTGGCAAACCCGTTGCGACCACTTTGTCTTTGTAAGCAGATGGATCTTCAAACTACAAAAATAAAGTTGTAATCATATGAGTCAAACTTGTAAATATGAATTTCAAGAACAAATTGTTATTTTAGATGCACAAGTACCTGTGGATGGAGAAGCTGGTCAAGATGTTGTGGCTCCACCAGTTTAATTGCAGAGCGAACATCAACAAGCCCTTCATTAACCATGTCCACGGCTATCTTTACCGCACCTTTACCAGTACGCTTGCCAGATCGGCATTGCAACATCCACAGCCTATTCTCTTGAACTGTAAACTCGATGTCCTGAGAATACCAGAAAGGACATAACTCATATCTCTTCTTTTTTCAAGGTACTTTACTTTCCATTCTGTCAATACATACTGGGAAAGTCATAGATTCTGGTTGAGGCCCTACCATCATGTCTTTATAATGGCGCTCTAAATTTCACAGTTCTCCATGAGCTCTTTGTAAGCTTCAGGCATGCAACCCTTCATTTTATCCAAGTCCTCAGGTGTTCTAATTCCAGCAACCACATCCTCTCCCTATTCAAAGTGGTCTGTCAGCTAAGCTTGTTATATAACCACAAAAATGGTTTTGTATCAGTTCAATGGCTTTAAAAGGTTATAGGTAGCCAAAAATGAAACTAAAGTATAACCTGTGCATTGACTAGAAACTCTCCATAGAGCTTCTTTTCACCAGTGCTTGGGTTTCTAGTAAACAATACCCCAGTTCCTGAAGTATTTCCCATATTCCCAAATACCATGCATTGAATGTTCACTGCAGTTCCTTTTAATCCAGTAATTTGATTGATGCTCCTATACTTAATGGCCCTTGGGCTATCCCAGGAATCAAAAACTGATTTAACAGCTAACTGCAATTGCCGTTTTGGATCTGCAGATGGTACAAAGAGAATGGCATTGGATTAAAATCTTTTGAGTTTATCCTAAACTAAGTATTATGAAATTACAAGCATTGCACAAAGTACCTGAAGGAAACTCTTCGCTGTTAGCTTCAAGATAGACTTTTTTGTATTGTGCCACAAGCTCTTTGAGATCAGAGGATGTTAGATCAGTATCAAGTTTCACTCCTTTTGAATCTTTCATCTTCTCTAGCTTCTCCTCAAATAAAATGTGTGGAACTCCCATCACCTTCAACAAATTCAAAGATGCTTCAAACATGTTCAGCCATGCTGGAGGCAAAAGTCAACAATGTGATACATTTATGTTCGCTCAAAAGATTGAGAACATCTTCATTTTATGCCAGAGAAGAACTTGGTCCAAGTGGTTTACATTAATTGAGAAAGAAAAAGTTGGCACATGCTAATGTAAGAAATCTATCGAAGGAACGACTTACCACATCTCCAAACATATCTAGAAAACGTCTGTATGAGTCATATGCAAAACGCTCTCCGCTTTTGGCACTCAATCCAGCTACCACTTCATCGTTCAGTCCAAGGTTAAGTACAGTATCCATCATTCCAGGCATAGAAATCTAGACACGCGTGAGAAATTTGAATCACGTGTCTAAGAAGTCTGGATGTTTGAATTACGAGCATATAAAATTGAATCGGCATAAGAAGTTCACTCTACATTGTGTAAGCCAATTAGTTAATCACCGTTTTTATAAACATATTTGATATTTCATACATACCAATCAATAAAAAACATGCATTCGATTATATAGACCGAAATAAGGGATATCTGAACAAACATGTGGGTGTTTGTTAGATAAACAAATTCGCTAAAGTAATTCAAGAATTCCCTAATGAAACATTATTTATGTGTCTAAAGAGTTGCTGATGTTACAGTTGTGTAAGTGATCCTCACACTTGAGATTGCAGTAGGAATCTTTATGTTTTGATTTCACTTTTAGATGGTTCCTAATCAAGAATCACCAGTGGAATTGATTTCACTATAGTTGCATGAGTTAATTTCTTTGTAAGATTTCTTGAATCTTTACCGCAGCACCAGAGCGCACAGAGAGAAGGAGAGGTTTAGAAGGATCACCAAGGAGAGCCCCCATGTCCTTCTCCACACTAAGCAATCCCTCCAAAATTTCTTCCCATAAGTCATCTGGCAGCCTTTTCCCATTCTGCTGATATTCTTGACATGCTTCTGTTGATATGGTGAGTCCAGGTGGCACCGATAACCCAATGCTTGCCATCTCTGCCAGGTTTGCTCCCTTCCCTCCTAACTATGATAAACAGCGAAGGTGTAGGGTTCCATAAACACAAATAACAAAATCACAATCTTGACCAATGAGACCCCACTAGAAATTCTTTCCAAAAGAACAAATGCCTAGCAGGATAATTGTGCATTCTGCGAGCTACATGGGAAAAGATGCTCACCAAGGACTTCATGCTCTTATTGCCTTCGCTTTTTCCCTTGCCAAAGGTAAACACTCGCTGTGTACATAAGAGAAGAAAAAAGGTCTAAGCTTTACACCTGTACGAACGGAAAGGCATGTACACATGTGAAAAGAATGACGCTGTAGGTGGTCAGCTTTGACCACAAGAATAATAGTAAAAGTGTCTTGTTTATTGCAGACCTGCAATTTATAGCATTATAGTCCAAAACAGATTTGTCTGTAATTCAATATTTTGGAACGTTACTGTCCACTTTTAACATATTTGTCTTCGTAGGCCCAAATTCCAGCTCCAGTAGGCCAATTATGCCATGCGATCGTCCTGGATGCACCCCTTAATCTCACTCAACAAACTGGCCGCCCAGAGGCAGGGCAGGCCACGGTGGTGCATGATGTCTAGGATATCATGCATCAATTCGGTGATATGGTTACCGACATAGCCATGCACAATCAAGCACCTTTGTGGGCATGCCTTGTTAAAAGATTATGTTTATAAACGTGAATGTGTAGTTTACTTTCACTAATGTCTATGAATGAGGACTCAAACAGAGCGACGACAGTGAGGCGTAGAAGAACCTTTTTGGTGGTTGGTGTTGGGTCGGATACTGGAGACAGAACTTGTGCTCGTGCCTTGCCTCTGGATTGCAGCTCACAGCTGATGATCTTGGAGTTAGGGAAGCCATTAGAATTGATGTGCAGATCATACCGTGGTTTGCCGTGAACTTGGGTGCCTCGGATAAGGTGCAGGTTTGAACGGATGTTGTGTCCAGTAAAAAGCTCATTTCGATCCACATGATGCTTTTCCTTGAACACCCTTTGGCTTTCCACATCTAGTGCACTCCTAGTGAGCATACTTTTGATTGTTGAGAACATTTTCACCTGCTGCTTTCTTCTCTAGTCCCAATGGCACTATTCCCTTAAAACAATCATCAGAATCAGAAACAAACGTTGACAATCGATTCATAATAGCAGTAAAAAGCATAAGTTTAGCATCACGCCGCAAAAACTAGCGCAAACGATCAAGGAAACGATTTCCTTTACGTGCTTCTTAGCTTAATCCACTAGAACTAATCAAGCAACACGTATGTATGCTATGTATACATGCCGTGATCTCAGCCAATCCCAAAAGACATACGTGTGAAGTTGGATGAAGCATTTGCAAGAAATGAAAGTATGGTTTTACTGAAATATGAAAATCCGAAATGGCTTTTGATATATAAAACAAGGAAGACAGCTTACATAAGAAAAAGGATCCATGATAGTTTGATCAAAATAGCTTACCTGAAAAAATATGCAAAAGAGTTCATTCCAATGAACCAAACCAAAAAAAAAAAAAAAAAACAAAAAGATACCTGGGAGAAATAAGAGAGAAAATTTCATCAGTACTGCAGTGTCTCTTGGGTGTAGAGTCCGTTTAAACACAAGAGAAATGGCGGTTGGCCTTCTTTTTTTCTTTTTTTTTTTTCTGGTTGGGGTATTTTTGTGTGTAAGAAATTTAAAGAAGAAGGAAAAAAAAAAAAAAAAAAGCTTTATGATGATGATGAGTGGATTACATGAGTGGAACAGAAATTGCGGTTTGCAAGCAGCTAGTAAGTCACCCTCTACAGTAATGATTCAGTTGATATATATATATATATATATATATATGTATGTATGTATGTATGTATGTATGTATGTATATTTATGTATTTATTTAAATTTAAGTCTCATTATTAATATTTATTTTCAATAAATTAATTTTAATTTTAATTTATAAGTTTTATAATTGATATATCTTTCTACTCGTTAAAAAACCAAAAGAACAAGCAGCTAATAAGTCAGCCTTGACACCGAAATGTAGTTGTATCATTGGGAATATAAATTTCCCTTGCCTGCGGGAGATAGATCCTCCCTACAGGTCAATGGAAATACATGGCATATTTTGCAAGACTTTTTTTTTTTTTTTTTTAAAAAAGGGAAATTTTAGCTCTATTTGAATCCAAAGAATTTGTGCCACGTGGCACATCCATGGACACAAAAAACCAAGCTTGATCTTGCCCCTCTGGCCCCTTATCATCACTGCTCTTTCCCAATCGAGACTGTGGAGTACCTTTCATTTTCTTTTCCTGTTGAAATTTGTAGATTCTGCTGATTCATATGATCCTTATTACTACCTTCTTATTCTATCCAATTGCCAAGCCAGCATTTTCCCCTGTCAAACCTGGAGG
Source organism: Ceriops zippeliana (assembly GCA_037897445.1). Taxonomy (NCBI): domain Eukaryota; kingdom Viridiplantae; phylum Streptophyta; class Magnoliopsida; order Malpighiales; family Rhizophoraceae; genus Ceriops; species Ceriops zippeliana. Next base: position 2,645,894 of record JBAPLH010000061.1, on the reverse strand, counting down.
AAAAGGGTGCGCAATAAAAAGGGTGGCCAACGTTCACGGGGGCCCCAACCTATCAATTATGTGCCACTCTCCTGTAATCTTGTTCCATGAGCGGGCTTATTGACCAAATTTGTGGACTGAGGCACATTGGACACGGTTTGACAGTTAGCGCTACAGAGATGCTTGTTATGATTGAACTTAAAAACAATCGCCAAATGCTATGGTCTTTCTTCTTTGACAAGGAAAAAAAAACAAAATAACACCCTTTCTTTTTAATTGAGGGAAATAAAAGGATTCACCTGTTAAAAGTATCAGGTTCTGAGCTATTGAATGCATTAAAATTGGTTTCATATAAGATGTCCGTACGGACCCTTTTTTGAGTTCGCAATAACATCTTGATGTCATCTTTTATATCGGACCAAAAACTATTGCCATTCCAAGACTTCAATCGAAAAACGAACCTTTTGGCTGGAGAGAAAGGTGAAGAAATTTCATCTGCAGCACTTTTATTTCCTGAAATTTCGAACTTGTATATGGTAGGAAGAAACACGAGATAGAAAGAAGCACCCATGAAGCATCAAACTTTGTAACTTAATTGTCTTGCAACTCTCGAGAGTATAACCGAAGCGTGTGCTTTATTCTAACCGAAACGCGGTAGCACTCAAGTCCCTCCGAGATGGAATTAAGAGTGAGCATAACATACAGGAATACGCTGCTGGATAGGACTCCTACAGGAAGGGCATTCCTTCATTCCTTGTTTCTCGTGTAGCTCGTTGCAAGTAGTGCAAACCACCTGGTGGGCACATGGGAGAAAAACCACGGACATCTCTTCTGAAAGGCACATCACGCACTCCCTTTCTCGTTTCACGCCTGTCTCACTGTAGTCATGGAAAGCTTTGACTACTTCTGACATAGAGGATGGAAGGGACTCCTTTTGAACAGGACTATTCTTTGCATCTGCAAGTCTGCTAGCATAGCTTCCATCAATGCCTCTCCGGAGTGCTGCAATTTTTGAAGAGTCCATTTTCAGTCTCAGTTGCGATATTTCTATTTCAAGCTTCTGGATGTCATCTTTGTATTTCTGCAGATTGGTTTCTGCTTTCAGTTTGATCGTGTCCTCCTTAGATTTAGCTGAAGTCTCAATTTGCTCTCTTTCTTTCTTTATTGAGCTGGCCCGCATGATTAGTTCATCCTTTGCCTTCTTTCCCTGTTGCAATCTAGCCTGCAACATTTTTCATCTCCAATGAGGAAGGGCCTCATAAAAAAACTTGCAACTACAAAAAGCACGTGTTATGACTAGGAAGTGTAATCTTTTGAAGCCAGTGTGGCATGTACTTCAGAGGAACTGATACAAATCCATTCTCAAACCGCACTATCTCATCCTTTGGGATTTGGATACTTGGCATCACAATATTTGGTGTAGTACCCCTAAATTTAAGCTAAAAGTCCACCAAAAGAATTTATGGACAAAATGAACAATGAAACAACAAATAGATGTTGAAAGCTGTTCAAAAGCACAAAGAAGTGCATGAAAGGATACCAAAATGATTAAGAAAATTCCCAACCTCCAACACAATTTTTTTCCACCTATCTCCTTCTCCGCAAACAGAAACTTAGGGAAAGGAGTTCACCGAAACACATTTTAGGTGTGAGACGTGACTTCAAGACACTCTGGCTGACAAAAGCTTGATCAAGACACACAGCCTTGCAAAAGATTTTTGCTCAAAGGGAATCTAAAAATGTTTTACTCATAATAGTGACATGTATCATATGCTCCTATTGCATTTAGATCACTTATGTGGAAGCACACACACATGCTCGCAAGGTGCATGCTGGTTTGTTTCCCAGCAGACGTATCAATTCCCTGTTTCAAAGCAAGCAATAATTACCTCTAGGTATGCTCTCACCACATCAGTTTGTCTGCTAAGAAAAGTAGCCCATTGCACACGTTTCAGTGACATGTTAACTGCATGCAACACATGCATAAACATACAAAAGCATGTTTGTGGTCGAACATTCAGAACCCTTAAACTTTGGCATCAACCTAATTGGGTGGTGTAGCTGACCGTTCCTTCCATAACATCTATTAAGCAACAGCATCCTCAACCTCTAATAAACAGCTAAAACATGCAAAACATCTAATGTTAAACATTTGCTCAGGTCAACATGTCAGCAACAAGAAGCTTGTCAGGCCCAAACCAAAGAAGTAAGCATTCACTAATCAAACATTGATGAAAGAATCAAGATGGTTGGCCATAAACTTTTAGAATTTTGGTAGCAACAGGCGTTTCTGTTTTGCACTTACACTTTGTAACTTTTTTTTCTAGGCCCAATGTTTCGCAAATATTTGCTCAAGACCATAATTTCTTTCTTTTTTTTGTAAATATCCCTTTAGTTGACAATCATTTTTCGAATTCAATATTTTTCATTCATGATTTCTCTCAATTACCCCAACTCTCTAAATGTTATCTGTGTCAACCAACCTCCAGGGACATACCTTTATATGATCTTATCTATTTAGATCTAGACACATCAGAAATTTTTTTGAATAAATGAAATTCAAGTCAGTTAAAAAATAGAATTCAGATTTCTATTTCTATATATATAATATATGATTTCATACGATACTTATAATTAGAATGGGTTGCCCAGTACATCACATTCTCAAAAAGTATTTTTAATATCATGAAAGTTAAATTGCCTTTGCAACCTTTTTAAGGAAATCATACTGAGAGGGGGAACATGGGTGTACAATTTATTTTCACCCATATGCTACCTATACGTGCAAAATACCTTCTGCAGTTTTGTTTTGGTATTTGATAATGTCATTTCATATCCTTTGATGAGCAATAACTAAGAAGGATGATAGATCTTCAAGTGACCATGAATGAATGAGTGGCAAACAAATCTAAAGAGTGAAGCAATCAAAAGCTGGAAGAAAGAAGGGAAGATTTCTGAGTGGTCCTGTGGTTGATGATGATTCAAGCAATTTGGGATCTCATGTTAATAAGTTGGCAGATTGCAAAGAGAGTTATTTTGCATTAAAAGAGTTCAACTCAGTCTTTAGATGATAAGTTGGAAGACTTGTTAAAGGTACAACCTGGCCTGACAAGGAAGTCTTGCACTATCTCAAGTTTGAAGCCAGGCAATAGGGCACAGATTCTGGAGGATGGGTTAACTCCCACCTTTGAAGGTACTTCTGGAGTCATCATGCCTAGGCAGAAAGCAGAAAAAATACTTAGATCTGCTTCTACCATTAGTGTTGCTTGTGAAAATTTGAGAGCTGACAATAGCTCCCAGCAAGTTGGTGTCTCTAATCAATTTGATTCTGCCTCAGAAAATGGAAAAAACAAAAAAAAACTGGGGAAATCCAAAGGTTTGATAATACCTCATGTCAAGCTTCTAATTTTGAAAAGAGTTCTGTAATTGGTCTTACCCATCCACTCCACATGTCAACCGTGTTTAAAAATCAACTGGCAGGCACATGTTTACTGGGTAACTTCTCATAAAATTGGAAGCCAAGTAGATTGATATTTCACATAAATACCTCATGTTGTTCATGTAGTTGCTCAACCTGCTTTAGATCCTTTAGAAGTTGTGCAACCTTGCGTTTTTCAGTCACCAGCTCTTCCTGGAGCAGGGTTTTCTGCTTATCCCATGATTGAAACTTCAGCAGTGTTGTCTTCTCTCTCTTTAACACTTCCTGGCAACTCACTGCAGACTCTGCTGCACGTAATTTAGCAGCATCCATCTCTTGCCTCAGTGCAGCTTTCTCCACCTCGAGCCTTTGGAAGGCAGAATTTGCTTTCTCTACCTGTCCACTAGCCTTGGCCAAAGCATTTTCCATCTCAGCAAGCTTCTTCATTGTGTTCTCCTCCAAGACTCGCTTCTCTTTCTTCAGTCGTTCAACTTCTTCTGTTTCTTGCCTCAGTGACTTAAGTTCATCCTTGTCTTTACTCAGCCTTCGAGCAGCCTGCATAACTTTCTGGTTTGCCCACTCTGTCCATTCTTGGAGCTGATTTTCCAGTTCGTGCACCTTAGGGAGCAGTTTCATAATCATTTCATCCTTCTTGTCATGAGAAACTTGTGATTGAGACTTGTCATCAGTTCCTCTAGTATAACCATAATCAGGAGCCTCTGCATTACAGCCAACAGCTGTTGAAGAGGAGGTGAATTTTGTTGGCAGGGAAAGGGAAAGCTCAGTATCAGTAACAGGTAATGCAGGTGGATTGCTGGCAGCAAGTAGTGCAGGTAGGGCATTAATTTGGGGCAATGTGGATGGAATATTGGTCTCTGGCACAGAAGAAACTGTATTTGAAGTTTCTAAATTAATGGATGCTGAGGAAGAAGCTTGAGGATTGCTCAAAAGACTCTGGTTCCCATTATCTTGAGGTGAATCCACTGCCATTGCCTTACTTAACCTTATTGCAGCATTCTTGATATTAACAGTGGAGTCTGACACAGATTTTAGTTTCTTATCTGAGATCAAACTACCCAAACCACTCAGTTTCCCTGATCTTGAAGATCCTTTAGACCCATATGTCCGGTAGCTCTTCTCAAGATGAAGCGACTTCTGTCGAAGTATGTATTCTCTCTTGTTACTGTCAAAATGGACCTTCTTACTGACTAAAAATTTATCTTCCACCACTGGAGAGTGAGACGTTCCTGCAATGTTGAATGATTTTTCTACCGGATTGAACTGAGAAATTAATCCTTCTTTTTCAGAGACCGCTCCACCAAGAATAGCAGAGTTCTTTGGTTTAGAACTGCGAGAACAAATGACAGAAGGTATTGGTTTAGAATGATCATGAACATTTAACTCAGAACATTTGACTTCTGTTTTCAACTGTGGTTGGGTAGAAATGGAGGAAGTCCCATTCAACAAACTATCAGGAGCAAAACCACTCAAGGGATCACCATTTTTTGCACAAGCGTGAGAGACATTCATGTCACAGATTAACAACCACCACATTGCATCCCCAGTGCTGAAGAAAGGTCTAACTTCTCGGAGAACACAAACCAATTCTGCCAATATATATTTCCAGCTGTTGTAAATCCTCAAAGCAGTGTTCCCTTGAAGGAACGAGCTCTTGACCATTCCTAAGAAATGCCAACGTGTTATCCACTATGTTTGACTCAGTATCTTTACATCCATAACAAAGGCTAGACCTCAAAATGGCCTTCATGGCAACTTCTTCACTATAACCACAAGCAACAATTTTTTTAATTGCACCCTTGAAGATTGCATCCAGATTGCTTAATGCAAGTTCTTCTAGCTGGGATTCTGTAAGATCACTCCAATCAGCATCATGGGACTCCTCGGACACCAACTCTTCCCTAGGCTCCTCAGATGAACCTACTGCACTAGCTAATTCAAGGCCAAGTTTCAACCCATCATAATAGTCTTGATTAACCTCAGTCACGCCACACAGGTCACAGTGACTAGATGGCCCATGTCCTGGGGCTGCTTCAAATTTCTCGGCAGAGAATTCATATGCTGGACACTCGACCAGAGGTGAAGGTATAATCTTATTCAGGTCACTTAAGGGTGGATCAGTTTGAAATTTTCTCTTATTCTTACTTCCTTTCTCTTGGCCTGATACAAATGCAGACAACTGATCACCACAACAACTAGTGCTACCTTTAGTAACCATCGATGCCATATTAACCTGCACCAAAAGTGGAAAAATCATCTCCATCAATTAAGTCATCTCAAATCATTAATCATCAACCTGTTAATCCTAAGTGTAATACAAATTCAAGATATCAAACTTAAGAAATGAACACAAACTCTAGAATTCATTATCAAAAACTCTTCAGATCATCAACTGATAATATCATTACACACACACACTACAATAATAACAACAAAACCTTACTCCAAAATTTAACTGGGGTTAACTACATAAACTTTTCTTGCCATCCCATTCTAAACTAAGTTTAGGATGACATTTAAATTATCATCCCCAAAGTGAAGTGAAACATGAGTTATCTATGTTATGCCAATAGATGAGAGGTTGCCTTTAAACTTAGTTTTCCAGAACTGCAAAACACATGTGAAAACAAAGGGAATGCCAATATGCGGAGAAAATCTATCAAAAAGTTGACATACTTGTGTTGTGACAAAAAGAGGAAGGAATAACATTGCCTTCTCATTGGATCTGAGCAGGTACATGAAATGGGAAACCTATCACAATTTAAGCATTAAAAGCCCCTCCCCATCGATGACAACGGGGCCCTATATCACGAAAGCAATTTCAGTGGCCAGATGAAGCCATTAGCCAATACGCCTGGTCACCTCTCACATGCATCATATAGACTGAGCAACAATACTGGTGAAATATAACAAACAGAGACTACCGACTGGATTATCAATATATCAAAAAAAGGGGCAACTCAAGCGTTAGTCTGTCTCTATTCTACAAGAAGGCTCAGTTTGATTCTCAAAAGAACATAACGACATAAATATCACTTAACAATTCTTTCCTACGTTAAACTGAAGGCAAGAAGACAAAACCAGAATTTCTGGATCGCAAATCAATCAACTTTAAAAGTACCCACATAGAAAACACCTACAAGTAATACATTAAGCACATACCCAGATGAAAACACCGTGATTTATCTACACCCAACAGACGAATTTAGACAATAAGCCATGATCAAGAATCAATCAGTGGATCAAAGCAGCTTAAAAAAGAATAAAAAGAAAAAAAATATCCCATAAAACAAAGTACGAGGACTTGGAGATTTATGATCGAAAAAGGATGATCGAGACCATACCGAAATCGTAACTTCTTTGTTTCGGGCGAAATCGGAGGTGTCTGACACCAATCTCAGAACATGAAGGAAGGCACAGCGGAGAATAAAATTCTGATCTTTTATATTTTCGTTTAAACTTTTCCTTTTTCTTATTTCTTTCTCAATTTTCCTGGGTAAATGACATGAATGCCTCTCTCTCCTTGTCTCTGTCTATTATTTATATATATATATAATTCGAACAATAATTCAGAAAAGTATATATATATATATTTTTTATTTTCATTAGAACGTGCCAAGCAGACCTAGTGAGCAATGGTTAGAGGAAAATAGCCACACAGTCAGTCAAGAATGGGATGCGAGTAATTTGTAAGTATATTGATTTTAAACAATAATTTGCACTTTTATTGTTTTTCCTTATATTGATTTTGGTATATCCCATCTATACATTTATATATAAATAATTTAGATTTAATTTTTAAATATATTAATAATTTTATTTTTTATATAAGTCTCGTATACTAATAATAAATATATAATATTGTAAATTCATTGATTATCATAAGGATAGGTTATGTTCATAAGGTAATTCATTATTTTTCACATTCAATCTCTCTTAAAAAAATAATTTATTATTAAAATATTATTAAGCACAAACATTTCATACATCTAATTTTAATATTAATAGATTTAAAATTTAAAATTATATAATTTTATAATAATTTTTTATTATAATATTAATAGAAATAGGCAGCATATAAAAAAAAAAAAAACATAAACTTGAATATGGGTAGTGTTGGATGAAGGGGCGCAGAAGGGGAGAATACTTCTATTTATAATGATGATTAATTTTAATTGCTAATTGAAAATGCATTAAATGAGAAAAAAAAAATCTCATAAGGCATTTCATAACTTCAAATTAATTTCTGCTATTGCTAGTAAATTTTTTTTTCTTAAAAAAAAAACTCAGTAAAAAATAATTGAAATCAATGGCAAAACATTTCGAGATTAAGAGACTTTCACTTGAATTTCCTCTCTACGAATAAAACAATTTATTAATTATCTTTGCACATTGCAGAAAAAATGAACTGCGAGTAGTTTTTTCTCACCACCGTCAAAGAGTTTTGTATTGTAAGTATGTGAATCACACGAAAGAAAAAAAGAGAGAGAGAAATGAATAATATTGCACCGCCGCCACCAGTACAGCAACCTTCTACGCCTCCTCTTCACCGGAGCGACGCCGACGACGAGGACGAGAACGTCAAGCAACTCCAAGAATGCTCATCTCTTTACCTCTCCCTCCAGGTGGCCTAGAGTTTTTTTTTTTGTCTATTATTAGGCTCTGATAATATATATATATATATATATATATAATTACAGATTACATTAAAGAAATGCTTGTTGGGGATGGCTTTTCATATTTGGGTATTGGGTTTTCAGGATTGTCTTATCAATAGCAACAGGAACTGGAGATCTTGTCAGAAGGGTATGCCCATAAACCTTTGACTCGCTCAAACTTATGAGTTTAGTTAAAAGCCGCTTGGGATGTTACTAAGTAGTTAAAAAAGGAAAAAGGAGTGTAATGTCAGCTTTGTTTTTAATTTTTCTCTCTTTTTTTTTTTTTGGGTTATTGATTTTGGGTCAGCATGGATTTGTGGTTACAATGCTATGCTTGTTGACATGCTTAGCAGAGGTTCAAGCTTTGAAGGCATGCAATGAGGAGAGGAAGGAGAAGGACAGAGGGAAGTGAAGGTCCTTCTTTTTCCCCAATTACATAGAGCTCCATTCCAATACTGAGCCAAACCGGATTCTTGGCTTAAATAATTCCTATACCCACTTTCTTTTTTTATTTTTATTTTTATTTTTTTGGGGGCCTTTGACTCTAATTTTCATAAATTTGGGTTACTGTTGTTAACTCAGCTGCTTGCGTGATACATGACAAATTGCTGTCGATTGGCATCTCATTTATCTGTCTCGACGAGTTATTCCACTTATCTGATGCCAGGTTTTAGAATTACGGTAAGCAGTAATGACAACAGATACTTTCTCCATGTCAGGATTGAACTTCTTTGGCATTTCGATTGTTGAAGAAATCATACAATGTTTCTCCTAACAAGAAAGGAGGCACTACCTCTTCTATCGTGCGCATTATTCAAGGACATGTACAAAAGCCATTTACAATTCTTCTGATAGATTCTCCCTTATGGCTTATGACATACATATACGTAGTTCAGGTGACAAAAGGTTTGAACGAATGGGTTGGACTACAAGCGATAGGTTTATGACTGATGTAAGGTGCACGAGGTGACGAGTTTGAATCTCTACAAGTTCAAACAATTCATGCAGGGGGTGCGGGCTTAGGCATTCATTTTATGCTCTGTGGATGAGACAGTTTGCACGAGTCTGGAGTTTACCCGCCAAAATGCAGGCTTCCTCATTATAATTATTTTTTTTTTTAAGGGTCAGACATATCACAAGTATGTAGCTTTTCAATTGTTTCCCTTGTTGAAGACAGGCAAAATGGAGCCTTTTGATGAATTCTTCGGTAACAGGAAATTGAGGGAGTGGCTAGAGTGTTTGCCTAATCACTTCTACAACATGATCTTCGCTTGAACTGGTCCTAACCCACTTGAATCTTTCTTTGAATTTCCTTGAAAATATGAGTGACCATGAAAGTGATCCAAACCGTTGTATCTCTGCCCTCAAGGAGGTCCGTGAGGAAACTACCTTTTAACACTGCCACAATGGAATCAAGGAAGTGCATGTTTTGGATGCTGTAGCTCTCATTCATTAAATTGTTTCTCCTGTCATCTGTTTCGTACTTTTTTAGTTCTCTCTACACCAAGCTCATGGGCAACTAAGTGCCTACATGAATCGATGGTGCTAATCTAGTGCCTTGACTATGTGGTTCCAGGAAGCATAACAGGAACCCAAGTTTAATTCGGAAGTGAACAGTGACCGTGTCAACTCCATCCAACATTGTAAATAAATAAAGATATAGCATATTTCCATCAGAGACAGTATCTAATAATATATCAACTCTAGGCTCTGGACAGGCCTACTTCTCTAGTCAGATATTATGTCTACCCTGCACAAGTACAGAGGGCAATCGAAATTGGCCATGTGCAACATCAATTTATCATGCTCCCAAAGGTCCTCTGGTGAATCACTTGCAAAAGGCTTTGTCACTCGTGAGAAAGCTATATCAAGCACACCAGAAAGTCACATCCTTTGAAATCAATCCAGAGCTCTAACATTACTGGACTAGCAACCAACCAGGGGCCAGTTAATGAACCATAATATCCGGTGCAAGCACTTAATACCATTGAACAAGATGCGTGTGCATTGTTCAAACCAAGAAGAATAGGATTCATTTATAATTTATTCATCATATGTCTGATGAACTCTGGCAATCAGACTGATATTGTACACGAAAATGAATTATCCCAAGTTAGATGCTTTTGTGGATTATTTTACTCCTTTCTATTTAGTCTTCAGAAAGACAGTAGACAGTTGAGTCTCAGAGCTGTACGCCAGATGAAATCTCTTCTTTATAAGACTGAAGAAAAAATATGTCCTCGCGAATTTCAGTATCATCATTTTCTAACCTCCTGAAACTTTGATTTGTAATTCATCCTTTAACTTTGGAATGGGAGGAGCAACGTTGCAGCAGAAAGAAGAGCATTCTGTCCTGAAGCTGCTCTGTCATTAATAATATATGCATTGCCTTGGACATCCTTGAGGAAATGCATCTTTCAACAGCAAAATGTTTTGCTTTCAATTGGCAGAGGTACCATCAACCCCATCCTGATACATGCCAGAAAGTCAATCACATCATTAACCAGGAAATAAAAAATGCAAATTTCTTAGATCAAATGGTTGAAGCAACAACAAAGCAGAATAAGTTATGTAAGACAGCTTCCTAGAGGCCACATTAATCAGACTATGTGGCAAAAAAAACCAACAGAATTCCTCAGCATAGTGGACACACCATTTCCAAGGGCCTGTGATGTGATAGAGAAGGAACAACAATAGCTGGGTTTCGATTCATTGAAAATTGCACATCAGATAATCCACTTTTTATTTGATCATAAATTCCTGATCCAGACGTAGTGGAAATGTCAGACATTCCTTTTTCTGTCCTTGAACTTGGTGGATTCCTAGTGCATGCAGTGTTTCTGTCTGTAGTGCCAGCACCTGACTGTAACAAAAGAAAATATCGAGGCTATTATAAGGCAACCAATAATGGATCTATTTTCCTTTTAAGCATTCTTATCCATATTGCAGTCAAAAAACAAGATTGAGGCCATAACATTCAAGTTAGAGCAACTAATAAAAAGGAACAAGATGCACAATGGCAGCCAGGGGAGGCATCAAATGCTGCTTACATGAGACAGGTCTTTAATATTTACAATAATGATGGTAATATCATCCGTCCGATTTGCTTGCTACAACCACAGTTTATAAGACTCCAGCAATTGCAGCACATGTATCACGAGGATCTGTAAATCTTGCAGCCTGTGAAGAGGCAGACGGTAAAAATGTTAAGAGAGAGAATGGCAGAGATGAGGGTAATGGAAAACAGATGTAACACAATATGGCTTGGTTAGAAAAGCATTAAGGAAGCAGGCTTGAGTCATCTAAAAGCATAGTGCATCCCCTTTTATATCAGTAGTTCTTTTCCCGGGAATCTCAAATGGTTAAAGGAAACCATAAAAACCAAATATATTACCACAAATAGTGCCTTGCAAAAGAAAAAAAGAAAAAAGTTCATTCAATTCCAGATTGTTCAGCTTATTTTAACAAGATTAAGCTCCTTTGTTCAAATTGTAAATTGTGCAACAATTAATAACCTTCAAATCCCAACAAAAAACAGCAGGTGGCAATAAGATGTGTATAAAGAAAGACAAAAATCACAAGAGTCACTTCACTGAAAGACATTTACGAGCATAACTATAAAGGACATTACTTTATCAACACATATGAAATCAATTGGCTAACAGGAATACAACAAATGAAAAATAGAAACGGCAGAAGGTTGTCATGAGTCATACCATATCAACCACAGCGTGACTCGACACCCATTGCTTGCAACAATGAAGAACAAATGATTAGGTGTGAGCTGAAACATTAATACCTCTGGAATCACAACAACACCAATTCTCTCAGCAGTGCTATCCCCTACACTCGTCGTGAATGCAGTCCCAGAATACATCCCATTCTGCACCCACAACCTTGGAGGATCCCCACCTTGACTTTCCTCATCACCCCACAACTGTATATCAGGGTCCTTAAGCCCTACCACTTTGATTAACACTCAAAACTCTTGCCACACAAAGCTTCACCCTCTCGTACTCATCCGTCCTAAATGGTGTCTGATCCCATGACAAATCCTCAGCCACAATTTTATTCTCCTGCTTAATAGCAGCCACAGCCCTCAAATCACCCACACTGGCAACATAGATTGTATCTTCAATAAACAGAACCGTTATAGCGGTTGTACCACTCATTGTATCATCAATGACACTATTATGCAATCATAAACTTTAACAGGGTCATCCCATGGGGGATCATTTGCTAATTTGTACTAACTTATCCTTAACAAAATTCGAACATTGTGTACCAAACAGACCATGCCCATCAAACACTCCAAAGAAATGGATACTGGGGTTACCTTGAAGCTGTGTTCTAATGCAGAAGCTATCTTGATTTTCTTTATCCGGATAATCCGGATAGTAACCTCGTTGAGTTAAGACCAACTACTGCAACTCGAAGTGATGTGAAGGAACGACACCACCTCTAGTAATTTTTGTGTCAGTATGTGCTTATTATTGGTATTCCTGTAGGGGCCGACCTCCCTGCAGCCCCTTGAATCACCGTCCGAGCATGATGGGTAGCGGCTGCAAGACTTGCTGTGCACACAACCCATGTTCTTGATGGCAAGTAAAGGACAAAGAATATTGAGCTTGCAGAGGGCACACCTGATGTAAAAAAGCCTAAAAGACTTGGGCCTAGATAATCAGACAGAAGCAATCTTTAGCGGAAATAAAAGAAATGGGAATCTTTTGATTACAACCAAGAAGCCGCATGAAAGATCATTTTTGTGAAAAATCCATGTTCAAGAAGCAGAAATGAGAAACCTGTGCAAGATAAGAACAAATCTTAGAATAAAAAATGAATCTTTTTCAAAAAAAAAAAAAAAAAAAGCAAAGAACCCCTTATAAGAAATCCCAACAAGAAAATGAAGTAGAAGAAGCAAAAGTCGGAAGCATTTCACGGTCTCTGACCAAATCACACTGTGGGGGATTTCCCTTTCGCGGGATTTTGAGGGAAAAAAAAAAAGGAAAGAAAGAAAATTTTGCAATTTTGGGGCTCAAGAAAGGGGGAAAAAAGAGAGCTCATTGTAAGGATGTTGAGGATTTTCAAGAAAGTACTGGAAATGGAGGATTTTGGTGATGACGTAAATTGTGGGGTCTCTTGCAAAGGATGAGGAAGAAGGCAACAGATACAGAGCTGACATTTCAATTACCACAAAATATTTCCTCATTCAAAAGAAGTAACACCAAAGTAAATAAAGTAACAAATTTTTTAAAAATAATTTAATTTTGTAATAAAATATAAGTTGGATAACGCTAATTTGATAATCAATACATTAAATAAAAAGGTTGAACTAGCTGTCATTAGAAATCCAATTTTTTTTTTATAGAACAAATAAAATAAAGACTATAACATAACTTACGAAGTAAGAGTTTAAAGAAATTGGGAAGTAGTAGGAAAACGCATTGATTTTGGCTTGAAGATGAAGTATTCACTATCAAAAATAATAGAATTTATGTGTCAAAGTGACAAGGATTAAGGAAGACAATTATTAAGCAATGTTATGACCCAAAATGTGTAAGACATCCAAGTATACATTACACGTTGACACTTATAAAGCAAGTATATTATTGGCCCCAAATACTGGATGATGCTGAATTTTATGTGAAAACCTTTTTTGTATACCAATAAGATAAGGTGGAATAACACTAGTCATTATGATTACTAGAGCTCCTATTTATTCTCGAGAGTCCATTAGAGAGTGTTTTGATGGATTTTATCATATGCTTATCAAAGTTTGATGAATGTACCAATATCATGGTAGTTGTAGACTGATTTAGCAAGTATAGTGTGTTCATCTATATATCCTTAAAATTTACAGTTGAAGATGCAATATGTCTATTTTTCAAATATATGGTGAAATACTTGGGCATCCTAAAGACGATTGTCAATGACAGAGACACTCATTTTATCATGAGATTTTAGACATTACGTAAAAGGTAAATGCCTTATTGGAGTTGTTCTTAAGGCACTACGTAAGTGTTAACCAAAGCAATTGGACTAAGTTACTTAACATAACTCAATTCTCATACAATCTACAGAAAAATGAGTCAACTGAGGCTAATTCATTTAAAGTTGCTATAGGACTACAACAAATGACTATACACACATTGGCGGTTAGGTACAAAAGGCTTAGTATTGCTGCATTCAAATTTACTAAGGGTTGACATGAAAAGTTTGACATAATACAGACATACTTGGCTAAAGTTACTAAATGAATGAAAAAATAAGTTGATGCCAAAATGAGACACTTAGAGTTTAAGGAAGGAGATTTAATGATAGTAAAGCTCATTCCTTATTAAAGTTGAAGGTTTGTTAAGGTGCATGAAGGCCTAGTAAAGCGTTATGAAGGATTTTTCCTAGTAGATAAAAGAATTGGCAAACTAGCCAACTGATTAACTTTACCATCATATCCTGAGATGCATCCAGTATTTCAGTAGCTAAAGCCTTACCATTCTGATAAGGAAGAGCCAAGTAGGGGCGAATCAAAAAAAACCTTTATAGCCATAACAACTATACTAGATCGTGACGTGGAATAGATATTGACACATTGTGTCATTCCAAAGAGAGGCACTCATCTAAGTTATGTTGAGTATTTTGTTAAATTGAAAGAGTTGTCTGATAGCGAGACAAGTTGGAGCACGAGCTAATTTTGTGGAGCAACGTGGATGTGATCGAGACATACAAGAGGGACGCAACAAAGGTGTTGCTAGATTATGGGGGAGAATGTCATGTTGTGTGATTTTGCCCAATTTTAATTATTAAAGAGGTTTATTCCAAAGATCTCTTCATAATTCTAAAACTAATTGAAAGTTTCTAAAATTTTGTAATATCTCCCTTATCTTCTTATAAGACGTAAAGTTGTGTTAAATATTCTATAAAGAGAAAAGTGATCGTTGAAATAAATCCTAACTATCCTGTAAGGAGGTAAATGATTATATATAACCTTAAGGATCTTATTTGTAAATCACCCAAGCAATAATATATTTACATTATTAAAATAATATAATATTCTCTAAGTTTCCATATCACTTGTTTTCTTTGTATATCTTTGTTATCTTCTGTTAATTAGTTCTCGAAGAAGGTTAACTAGCATTCAAGTCAAATAAATTGCTAGTACCATTCGAGTTTTTGGTTAAAGAAAGTGAAGTACATGACAACTTTTATAGGAGAAAAATACTCTTAAAAGCATAATCTTAATGGTATCATCTCATTAATTGCCCTATAAGAGTAAACTAAAATTGTTGTTAATACTTAATATTATGATAAGAAAAGTTTGGTGGATGCAGGATCCAAAGTAGAAATACAAATTAATTATATATTTTTAATATAAAAAATAAAATATAAAATAATATTTCAATACCCTCTTGTAGTTATTATATGTTTTAATAAATGTAGTTATGTTGTAGCACTTGGTTGAGATTAATTCATTTAAAAATTAAGTATTATTATATAATAATATATTAAATAATATGATAAATATAAGATAATTTTAAAATAATTTTTTACATTTAATTTTATAATCAAATAAAATATAATTAATTTATATTATATATATATTGCTATCATTCTACACCTAACTTTTTTTTTTATATTATTATTATGAATTATTATTAATTCATTTACTTTTTTATTTAAGGTCTTATTACTCTTCGTTTTTTATATGAATGAAATGGGTATCAGGCACTTAGCTCGCTCTCTCTCGTCCCGACAATAGACGAGTGAGGTTCATGTTAGACTTTTGCCACAAAACAAGAAAAGAGGAAATCTACGTTTTGGACGTATTATTGTAAGAACTCCATAAAAAATTCAAATCCTTTACACTTGGTAGCTGGTTTTGACTTGCCTCAGGATTACCATTTGAGTTGTTACATATCCAGCCTAGTGGACATAATAATAATAATAATAATAACTCTATTTAGTCCATCTTGTTTCTCCAAACACGAAGAAACAATAGAACCTGGCTTTGAACCATAGAAGGACGTGATTTCATAACTGAGTTAATAATCCCTTTATTGCAGTTGTTCTTGAACATGTGGCCCTGTTGCACGTACACTTCAACATTTTCGTTCATTTTCATAGTTCCCAATGTCTTTTTTTTGTGTAACATAGCTAATGAATTGAATTTAGTCAAAGGCAAGCAAAAGAGGGGAACTGTAGTACTAACTATAATGGAGCAATGATAAAATTAAGAAGGCAAGAAAAGCTTATTAAAAGAAACTCTGCAATGATAAATGCAACTAGCTATCACTTGAATTGTCTGATGCATTCGGCAGGTTTGGTTTTCGGATGTCCCAACTTGTCCGCGGCCAGTTTTGGCAGCACTACTTTAAGACGAGAACATTATGTTTATCGATAGAATTAGAGGGTACCCACAAGGCGGCCCGCACAATGCAACACCAGAGCAAATACCCCGTTCGTATAACATGGAAACTTGATATGGAGAGGCATAATGTTTCTTGAGAGTGCTTCCAATCCAAGCAAAATTAGGACAGGTCTTCGGCAATGTTGCCTTAACCAACACACGAGTTTAAGCTTTGGGCTTGCTGAGCTTTAAAGTCTGATTATACAAATATGCGGATTAGATGTAAATTCATGTTACTAAATTTTAACAATTGATTGCAATTAATTTACTATTCATCAAACGTGAATTTCTGTGTAATTTTTGTTTTCAATTCTCGTGTCTACGCAAGATTTTTGGGAGTTTTAATAGACTCAGAATAGTTAGAAAGTTGAAAAAGGCTCAAGCCCATGTTAGGTTCGGATTTCGCTTTGATTATTCTGAGCTTGCTTACTTATGTCAGCCCATCCAAAAATCTAAGTTAGTCTGCCAACATGCCATCTCCAACCCAATTTGTTTTAAGCGTTCGATCAAGTACCAGGGATATCTGGCATTTGCCACTTACATTACGTGGTCATTCTTCGGATTGTTCAAATTACATTACTCTCATTTGTTTGTAATTAATTGTGAAATTTGGCAGAATAGGAATCCATGCATTTTGTTTATCCTAGAAACTTACGTGTGACATCGTGCTCTAATGTCGTTGTCATGGACCTAAACTGCCGAGTTTAGATATCGGGCTGGCTATACACATACAGCCTACTTCGAGGGACAATTATATGACTTTACACTTATTAAAAGATTTAATTGGTTTGTAGGACCATACTTCAAACTGTAAACTTGAAATTGAGAATTTTAAGTGATTACATCATTAAATTTTGTGTTGAAAGATCTAATTGAAATTTCTACTCGTGTTGCAGAGGTTAGAAATTTGGGAACGAGTCATTGGATTGGCACTTGGCAGGCAAAAGCTGAACGCACCACCTCCCTTTGATTGTTGAATTTTGATGACAAGCAGAGATTCCATCTGCTATTTGTTTGCAATAATACTGATCATCCATTGTCATCATTCACTCGTTAGTATCTTAGTTCTCATTGCAATGCATTAGCCTGTGCGAGAAGGATCAGCCAGCTGCTTATATAGTCTTTTTTTTTTTTTGTTTTATGTTATTCCTTGTTTGTTCTACTGGGGTAGTTGGAATGAAAATGGCATGCAGTGTATGTATCTGGGTGGGGGGGAGGACACAGCCATACAGGACTTCTGCTTAGTCCGAAATGCATCCTCATTATGACCCAGCTGTTGCAATTACAAATGGTATGGTTCATCAGGAGGCTGCCACATCCTCAGTGTACGCTTTTTGTGGCAAATGATTCCTGGAGTAAAAGGTGGCGGTGACATGGATCACAGACGATATTTGATTGATGATGGTGTCTCTTTTTAAGAGCCAATTATGGTCACGTGTATGATCTTATATTATATAAAATACGACAAGGGAGCTATTGCATTGAATGATACGAAGGTGTTGTCCATGCCAGATATGCATAACATTTAATCATATCCCAACTTCAATATAATTTATTTATTTTATATTAAAATATTCCAAGAGCAAAAGCTCCCCCCCCCCCACACACACACACACACTCTCCCTTCAAATGACCAGGATTATTAAATTTCCTGGAAGAACCCAATATTTAATTTGCATTCTAACAAGCCAAGAACATGTTTAATCAGTTCGATTGATGGCTGGTGAGTATAACAATTAATGAAGAATAAAGAAAAAATTTTCATGTATTAATCTGAAGATGGTGAAGAAAGAATGAAAAGAAAAAAACAAAACCCCCCGGGGGTGGGGGAACATGAGGAAAAATGAAAACAAGAATGAGAAAGAGAGAGTTGAATATAT
Source organism: Ceriops zippeliana (assembly GCA_037897445.1). Lineage (NCBI taxonomy): Eukaryota > Viridiplantae > Streptophyta > Magnoliopsida > Malpighiales > Rhizophoraceae > Ceriops > Ceriops zippeliana. The sequence goes on along the minus strand of JBAPLH010000061.1, from coordinate 2,627,537 downwards.
AAGCCTGAAAAAGTAGAACACCTCGTCATCCTCACCCTTCCACTTCCACTACCAAGACAAAAAGGAAGGTATTTTCACGATATGGGTAATTTTGATAGATTTTGCCACTGCCAAATTCTCTCACACACCCTACTCCCCCCCCCCCCCCCATCATCCTCTCTCGCCTCCTAAATTCTCCTCACTTTTTTTTTTTTTTTTTTTTTTGTGGTTGAAGATGTAAAAAGTAAACATGTGATTGAATATAAATTTATAAATATATAATTATAATTATTAACTATAATTGGGACATGTCTTTATGTATATCAATTAACAATAATTAATAACTATAATTATATATATTTGTAAATTCGTATTTAGCTCGTGACTCTCGCTTTTGTTTTTGTTTTTGTTTTTTTTTTTTTTTTTACATAGATCAACTCCACTTTCATCATCAAACCCGTAAACCAATCACATATTGCCACATTATCACCAGCCCTAAAAATTTTTCTTCTAGTTAACCTCTAAACCTCAAGGTATCAAGGTATCAACCTCCGGGAGAATGGCTATTTCCGGCGAGCTGTGAACGTTTGAAACACGACGCTTCCGGTAGCCGGGAACTCATCCATGGCATAACTCCGGCATTTCAACCCGAGAGGCTCCAGGGCATGAGTGACACGTGTCCAAACTTCGTTGCTGGTGCATGTAATCGATACCGACATGGTGGCCGGCCGGAAAACCTGCACGGCCCTCCTCAAAACATCGGCGACATCATCGTTATCGTCGAAAATGGACCCAACAGTCTCGAAGCTAGCATAGCTGTAACCATCTTCTGGGGTAACATGAACTGTAGAGTAACGATCATGGTCAATCCCATTCATGGAGTACCCACAAGGATCAAATGCATAGTCACAAATAGTAGCCGCCGGGTTGATGCCGCCAATACCAGTGAGTTTGGTCATCTCTTTGCCCGAAACGTCGCCGTTCTTGCCACCACCACCACCTGGATTTTGAAGGAACTTGCGCGCCACAACACGGTCTAGTTCGGTCATGCACACCTCTATAGTGTAGATGTCATCTGGCGCGTCCGCCATGGCGTTTGACGGATGACTATTTGCAGTGAAGACGTGCCAAGAATGAGAGTTCATTTTAGAAGGCATGACGGTGGCTTTTCTATAGCAGAGATTGGTGGGGAGGTTCTCTTCAAGATAGATAACTTCTTCTTTGAAGCTGGTGTGAGGGAAAGGTTGCGACTTTGGGAAGATAAAGTTGCCTCTGGTGTACCTGCAGGAGCACAAAGTGAGGCCAAGATTGTCACTGGCATGGTGTAGCAAGGGACGAATGGATTTGAGCAGCTGGGTGGTCCCACAAGTCTTGATGATGATCTTGGTAGGGTACACAAACAAGCTTGATTCTGATAAGACGTAGGCATCAAAATACTGGTTCCCTACCGCAGAGACAACAGTGCATTGCACCGCATTTAGTACTTGCACAAGTGACTCAAAATCAAGAGCCCTGAGACCTCTGCTTTTGTCCACCATTTCCTGGTCATCTCCCAAGAAATGAAGCTCCAGGCGCTTCTCAAATCCTTCAAATCCAGTCACAGCCATTGAAGGAGCTAGCTTTGCTTGCTAGAGAGGGATCAAGAAAAAGGTTAAAAAAAAGCACAAAAACAGCAGAAAGGGTAGATAGAGGTCACCAATAAGTTAGCAAAGGAGAGAGGAACTACAGGTGGGAGAGAGAAGAAGTGGGTGTGTGGGATTTATAGGTGGATGAATTGTGATTACAGAGAGAGTATAAAGAGAAATAGAGAAAGTATGTGTGGTGGGGGGTTTTGGGAGGAAGATAGTGAGTGAAGGAGAGAGAGGAGGCATGCGGGTGAGGCAACCAAGAATCATGATTGCAGGCATACTGAAGTAAGTAAGATGATGATATGTTTCCCCCCAAAACCTGAAAAAAACAAAAACAAAAACAAAAGTTCTTGGTGAAAAATCAAAATATTCTCATCAGACAAAGAACTGGGGGCAATGGATTTTATGCCCAAACGCATGCAATTCAATCTTTGGTTCATTGTCAATTTTGTCACTATCTTGAACCCCAAAAAAAAAAGGTCACTATTTTTCTGCAAAAGCAATTCTCTTCCAGTCTGTTCCCAGTCACTATATTCTTCCATCACAATCACGATCAGTGCATATGTGATCAAATTCAAATCCATCGTGAAAAATCACCATCTAATTGAAAAGTAAATCATGGGGTTAAACTTAAATTGTTTGTCATTGTGCAAATAGTAAGCCATCATTGAAACTAGAATATTAGTAAAACTTAATTTTATGGGATGTGATGGAGATGCTGAAGGCACATTTCAACAGTAATCATGGAAACTTCTTACATTCATGAGACATTATCATTGCAAGGAGGACCATACAACAGTCTCGCTTATACTTATACTTTGTATTCAGAATCATGTTGCGATTGGCATAGGAGCACATAATGCAATCAGATTGTTGATCCTTTCTGTCCTGTGAATTTCACTGACATCAAACACATTTGAATTCAAGACTGAGCGTTGCAGTAGTCCATGAAATAGGTTATTCCAGATTAAAAATCATTGTATCTGAAGTCATTTGCTTAGCCACTTTTATGGAACACAAACATAATCATATAAAATTCTAAATGTCTTTGTGCATGTCAACAATCATTAGCATTTGCAAATTGCAATTGAAAGTAAGTAAGCTAATTAAGGTAAAGCTCAAATTTGCTATTTAGGTCACGTCCAAAATATTGAAGAACAGAACAAAAACGGAGAGAGAACAGAGAAAAAAAAAAAAAAGAGTGCACCATGCAAAATTATTTTTTGTTTCAAGGCTTTTATATGACCCACTTCAGGATTTTGGTAATGGGCTGTGTGTCACAGAAAGGTGGAAACCTACAGCAAGCATGATATGAAAACTACGGGTTATAGAGACCACTTTGTCGTTTTCAAAGAGGGCAAGTCTTAATTAAGAAAAAGATAGACGTGCCCAAATACCATCAATATTTTATGTTCCAAACTATAATTATGCAACAGTATTTTTCAAAACGATAAAACAAAAGAGTGAGGGAGAAAAAAAAAAAAAAAGAGGAATCAGGCGTGACAGATGAATAATGAGAATATCCTTGATTTAGGGATGCCCACTCTACTTGAAGTGAAAATGCTATGAGACTATGACTTGCATCCTTTTTGTTCCTCCAGCAATTTTATGTATATCATCGTCTCTAATGCAATGATCAATACATATGTCTCAACCCTATAGACCCCATGTCAAAATTGAAGGCAGCTTATTTCCTTATGAAACAAGTTTTTTGAGTTTTGCCATAATCAAAACTTCTTTCGCAGTCTCTCCTCTCCACTGAGGGCTCCTGTGGTCATAATTTAGTCTCTATTGGCAATCGTAAACTAGTTTTTATTGGCCTATATATATGTATATTCGAAATTCTATAATTAAAACAAAAGGTGAAATTTCATCATTAGCAATAATTTTATTTATATAGTTTTTCGAGTGTACCGTGAGGTGGTATCATGTATTATTTTGAGCCATTGTATCAAGTCTCCCTCCTTTGATCAATGTCCAAGCTAAGGGAACGACAACGGTTTAGTCAAAGTTATAAGATTTGGTCCGGCTCGGACGATTCGACCATAAACTCGGTGATCCGAGCATCGAACCAGATTGAATAGCAGTTGGTATTTGAGGTGTTTAGTAGGCTTCTTTTAGATCGCGGAATTGATTTACACTCCCTTCGTAGATTTTTTTTAGCTCTTCTTGGCTTACAATTTAAGATTTTGCATACAAGATCATTACAACAATTCAACACGATATACTCTACAGAAGTAAGGGAGGTTCCTTCTATAAATTGAACAGGATGTGGGTACATAAGCACATAACATCAACAACAACGATAAGTGGAATGGAATACGAAAATGAGGGGAGGAATAGTAGGAATGGCAGCCATGGAGGAGGCATAGCTAGGAGTGACAAAGGCAATGATGCAAAATGGTGAGTTTAGAATCAAACTTTGCAGTTTTGAGAGGAGGAGGAGGGGGGGCGGGGCGGGGAGGGAATCATTTCAGAATGTATGGCTGGCAGTCCTCATTATGACCACAATCCCCACATCTTGTGCTGCACGCGCACCCACCAAAACTCAAACACTACCTACCACATACAGCCGCACAAACAAAGACTCAATTCAACTCTCTCTTTCTCTCTCTCTCTCTCTCTTCTGTATTAGAAAATGTCAACCACATCCAACTAGAATGGAAAAATACCTATGTTGAATCAAATCTAACTTAAAAAGCCTCAGATAAACTCTAGTCGTCAACAGAATCTCACCTTTTACATGAAAAGAGATAACCCAAACCCAAATCTTTTTTTTTTTTTTTTTCAAGTTTAATTGGCACTGACTGAGGTCGGAGTTTTGAAAACTAGTTAGAAGATGAAACGGACAAGTAAAAGGGGTTTTTCCCTTTGGGAACGAAGCACTAATCCATAATTTTGGACCCACTAGTTGCCTTTCTAAGCCTAGCAACCCTCAATCCAAATCATGCAGCCCTGAGTCCCAACCCATGATTGGTCCCACCTAAGTTCTTATGTGTCCCCAATAACCACCGTGTCAGGGGCCCACACAACTACAAATCATCCGTTGTGTGCCCCAATATCTTGGCAAACAGGGCCCTCGTTGATCTAGAGCCGAATGCATTTTTTGGACATGGGAGACCCCATGGGGCCCTGCTTTGGGGGACAATGCAATTTGTTGGGCACGGAACAAGTTGTTTTTAGCCGTCATACATTGCCCTTGCATGCGCACAATTGCACACATGTGGCAATTTCTTTTTTGTTGTTAAGGGGAAGAGTGGAATTCCATTCTATAATCCATTGTCATTTTTTTTTTCTAAAAAAATAAAAAATGAATATTTTTTTTTTTCACCTTTCTGAACACCTATGATCAATTTCTGAGTGCTACTGTATCATGCGTGCATGATTTCGATGAAATAAGAAAGGTGCACCCTCACTACTGTGCCACTGCTGTTGCCGCTCCCTATAAGTGCTCAAAAGATTTGAGGGCTAGGGTTCATTTTCATTAGATGTCAATTCCAACGAATGCCGCATATAATCATATAAAAATGCCATTTGGGGTTTACCAAAATTGGAGGTCATGTCCAAGATTGAATAGTATATATAGTTACTACATAAAAACAAGAAAATTATCAATTATGTCAGCAATCAGTCTATAAAATTCATATTTCTCTATGCTCACATAAAATTAACAAGAATGTAGATGAAATGCTTCTTTATTATTATTATTATTATTATTATTATTATTATTATTATTATTATTATGGGTTTGTAAATAATAAATTGACAAAATAAGAAGAAAAAGTTGGGAAAATGGAACTTTATGGCCTTTCATGATATGAGAAAATTTTTGATTAATTTTTGTATTTGTTACGACTAAATAAAATACTCAGAAAAAAATTATCATGTTAAATATATATATATATAATAACATCATCATATTATATAACTACTCTATGTCATTATAATTGGCAGTCCAATTCCTTGGTCTTGGTTGGAAATACGAAGATAAGATGGACGGATAATTGGTCACTGTACCACATAAGTCAAGAAGGAGGAGAGGATTTCATTTGTTCACTAATTTAGAGTCTATTTAATTGAGTTATCGAATGATATTTAAATTTTTTTAACGATGTTTGCTTGTTACTCATTGATTTTTTCAGTAATAATTATTTTTTATTATGAACATGCAACCATAAGCTTTTGTTTTTTGCAATCATTGTCGATAAATAATAATACTAAAGAGTAGAAAAAAAAATCCAAAAAAAAAAAAAGAGAGTGTGTGTGTATAGGAGCTGCGACAATTTTATTTTATTTTATTTTTGTTAAGAGCAATTGAGATTTTATTTATAACATCTCCATAATTGAAAGCACTCCAAGAAGGTCTCCCAAAAAGCTATACAGAAGCCCCTGAGAAAAGTTATGGGGACCTGTACAGAACACTACACATAAATACCAAACCCAAAAAAAAAACAAAAAAAAAAAACAAAAAACCAAAAAACGTTAGTAGATGCCCATTCCCTTTGTCACCCCATGTCCCTCAGAATCCTATATACGATGGACTATGAGTTAAAATTACATTACAACCTTTCGGTTAACACGTATATTCCCGGAAATGCCTTGTCATGACCAAACTAGAAAATTCATAAAATAATAATAATAATACAAGGGGCAGAATCTCCAAGCAGCAGCTTAGATCTCAATAATAACAAAAAGTTCCAGCAATGGCATTTAGTCTCTGCATTTTTCTACAGCAAACTAGATCCTTAACGAGACTACAGGAACATTACTCTCCACACTGCATCACAACCATGCCAACAGAGCTTCAATCCGTGGAGCCATGCCAGCAGAGCTTCAATCCTTAGAGGTACGCCCCTTAAAGCCATGCCAGCACTCCTCAGGTTTTTGACAACAAAAACACTTTAGCCCCACTTAGAAAATAGGATACCCAAGTGTGAAGATCAATCATTTTTACATGCAAAAATAGTGTGCCCCCTGCAACAGCCCCTGAAATTAAAACTAGCGGGACAAGAGAAAAAAAATTGAAGAACCCGGCACCCCTTACATCGCTGTACAGAAAACATAGGCAGGTCTGCAAAAATAATCTCCTGATCCAATCACAATATCAAATCACATATACCCATCTAAATCCCATCCTTTTTATAGCATGTTCCTCTTGAGCCAACCACAAGTATCAAATTCAGAGTAATGAATCTACACATTCCATTGCAAGTGAATTCTCATATGTGGTTGGCAGTTGAAATTCAATTCCTTGACATTGTATGATGGAGAGGTAGAGTTTCTCTAAATTCTTTTGGGAAGACAAAATTCTTCCTATGAAAGAAAAAAAAATCAAATCAAGAACTATAATGGTTAGGCTTTAAAATTGCTCAGGATTAGCGCAAACGGGAGTTAAGGAAATCCAACGTCAATAACCTGCAAAAATGGTTGAGCCTGAGGAGAAATCCAATAACCTAGAAGACTCACTTTCCTTTTGTAATCTTTTTCTACGTATATTGACAACTCCATTTTGTTCAATAAAGTAGTAGACTAAATAAGATATGAAATTGAGATATTTACGTATGTGCAAAGTCTGTGTAAAATTTTTATTTTTATAAAATATAGGATAAATATTATTTTATAAATATATAAAGCAATATGTTTACTTTTAATATGAGATAAAAGTATTTAAAAATAAATTTGATTTCTAACACTTCACTCTCTATTAATTTTACCCAACACCCTTGTAATTTGTCACTTTGTTACTAAGCTAAAAATAGGATCTTATGAGGTGGATAGAAATCGATAAACAGGATAGAATTCAAATGGTTAATTGCGGATACCAAGAAAAGGAACTAGTTTCGAAGCAAAACAACAACACATGGTTAGAGAAGATGTAAATTTTTTAAGTTTCCATAATCAAATAAAATACACCAACCAACCTTACAAGAACAGATAACCCAAAAAGAAAAGAAAAGAAAAGAAAGGGCAAAAAAAAAAACTAGCATTATTATGTGATACAACTACTCAAAAGGGGACTAAGATTGATAATAAACATTGCATTGCACTTCGAGCCCAACTCTCTGGACAGACAACGAAATCCATTTCGAAGTAATGGATATGCCCAACAAGCCCCACATCATTCCTCGTGCTTTGTTTGAATGCAAGATAAATTTTGTTAATAATTCAATTAAAAAAAAAGGGGGGAGGGGGGGGGGGGAAGGATAATCCATTGCTCTCTATAAGCATGCATGATTCTACTGTATGACTTGCGACAGCTTCTCTCTCTGACTCACAGCTGTCTTAATCCATTGCTCTTAAAAGCACACATACTTCAACCATGTCCTATTCCAATTCCGTTACATAAATACTGTTAATTCGATCAACATATTTTAAAATTAAATTATTAAATAATTTTATCAAATTAAGATAAACTCACGGCCAATAGCATTCTCCTTTTAAGGCTGTTGATGGCATGGGGAGTGTAGACTAAAAAGAATTGCAATCATGTTCCCTCCGTTCCAATCCCTCTGTCGTCGTTGGAACTTGCCATTAACTTACTAAACCTAAATATCCGCAGTTGCAGCAAAACTTACGTGTTACAATTGTAAAAATTCTTATCAAACAAAATTTCATCGTGATTCTCATTTAAAATATAGAATATATTTTTGAAAATTCAAATTTCAGACTATGCAACAAACGGGCAAATCTTTAAGTTATTTATGTTCAATTTTCTGAAATTTTTGCTGACTAATCTTCTATCAAATAAAGTGAATTTTTCCCGCAATGTTGTGTAAACCTCACAGATGCTAAGTGTCTACTACAAATGATTACCCAGCACTTTAATAGAGCTTAATTAGAAAGGGCATAGGGTGAAAGCAACACGTTTTACCAGTCAAACTTTTGTAAAAGTGGTGCACTAGTGTTTTGCTTCCTTGTCTGTCCGTCTCTCCTCTTCCCCCCCCCCCCCACCCCCACCTTCTTATCCCATCCTATGTTTGGCTTTGCAAAATTTAGGCACCCTCCCTCGTTAGACTTTTAATCTTGTGAGTTCAAAAATTCTTCGAAGTCAAGTGAAAAATCTTGCCGAGTCAATTGGTCAAATGGGCAAAGCCTAGTTCTAGGAGAGATGATTTTGTCGTATGGTGATTCGATGGTGGGGATTTTCCGGGGTTCCAAACAGTTCCCTAAGAAAACCCACTTGCTGGTTTCATTAGGCATTTCTAGGGAGACAAGAAATCTATTACTCTAACCATTGGGGATAATGAGATGAGGAAAAAGGGGAGGGGGGGGGGTATCCTACTGATAATGTAACATCATCATTAGAGTCTTAATATGTTATGAGTAGATTGCATGCTTAACGTGACACGAATAATACTTTGGTTTTTGTATTATATATTGGCAACCCATCACTTTTAATTAGAAATGGACTAGTTTATTAATTAATCAATTAGATTGCCTCAATGCCGAGAATTAGTTAATAATGATCTTTTTCTGTTTTTTTTTTTTATATAATTTTATTTTAAAAGTTTCCCTTGAGAAAAAGAGAGTGAATGCAAAGCCTCTTCCATGGATTATTTTATTTTTCATTATTGTTCGACCGACACCTCAAACTTTGGAGTATCAACCTGTAAAATCTTATGTATCGCATTATAGCAACAGGAATGGACTAATTTGAGATTCACATTGCCGATTTACTTACTATTTAAGACCATTTGTCTGATTTAGTGTGATATTTTACTTCTTCTAAAAGGACAAGAGTTCATTTAATTAATTAAAACTGACAGTTGCAATCTAATTCAGTTCTTTAATAGTTATTATAGTTACAATTTCTTTTTTTTTTTTTTTAATGATTTCAATTTTTGGTGAAAACAAATTGTTGGATCTCAAGCGAAGTTACATAAACTTATTCTGCTTCGAACCTAAACAGTGGTCATCCTTGGGTTAGGGGGAAAACCCTTTTTTCTTGAAAAAAAAAAAAAAAAAAAAACAAAAAAAGAGTCTGGTTAGAGGCAAATGGGCTTTGTAGGCATTACATGGTATGTGCTAAAATATTGGGGCTGTTTCTCTATGTTGCCCCGTTTTTAATATTGGTGAAAACAACGACTCAGTGCAATTAGTATAATCACAACATTTAAGAACACTTTTTAATTTTTAATTTTATTTTAAAAATTTAATAAAAAAATAAATTGTAAATTTTATGTGATTTAACAGTGCAACCTTTTAAAAAATAACAATTTAATCTTCATAAATTTTTTATCACAAATTTAAGCATCTTATTTATTAATATCCATTAATAGGTTCTGTTAAAATTCACACACATAATATATTTATGTGTAAAACGTAGACTACATAGCATGCCACTTGACATACCATATAACACTTAAATAAAATAAAAAAGTTCTCAAATACAAAATATTTAAAAAAAAAAAAATTTCTCTTTTCTTTCTCTATCTTCCTCTCCTTTCTCCAACCTCTCATCTCTCTTCCTCTTCATCTGTTGTGATTAAAGAACCCTAATTCCTCAAACTTGAAATTGGGTGAAAAAACTTTAACGCCATCATATTATTTATGTATTTGTTGTTCCAAAATTAAAATTATGTTGTTATTCTTTGGTCTAAAACTCTAATTTTGAAATTTCAAGGCTCCTAACTCTTCGTTTCAAATTTAAATTTTAACTTAATAAAACTAAAAATACAGAAGATGGATCTTTGAATAAAAAAAAGTACAATAATATCAAAATTCTAGTTAATAATTGTTTAATTGTTAAGAAAATAGAAAAATAAAAAGAAAGGAAAAAAAAATAATAAAGGAATGACCTTTTGAGTTTGGCTGTTGAAAAATTGATTATGAACTTTTCTAAAGAATAAAGGTTGTGAACTCTTTTTTCTTTTTTCTTTTTTTTTTTTTAAAAAAATCTCTTTTTATTATAAGGGCAATAATTTTGATAATAACAAAGAGTGGAGGCACTGTGGTTGAAATTGATAAAAAATCTCTTTTTATTTAGACTACACATATTTGAAAAAGTTTCGATAGATCAAGATCGTAATTCAGAATACATCCACAAATTGGGTCGTAAGAATCGCGAGATGGGATGTGTCATCAAATTCAGTTTTTGATTAAATATAATTTCCCATGCATCCACACATAAAACATATACAGTCAAACATCTTGATTGTATCTGATATTTTTTCTGAAAATTAACCACTCATCAGGAGTCAACAGATTGTACGGGACAATCGAATCACATGTTCGAAGCGTGCGAGTCACATCCTAGACGGAGATGGAGAAGGAATCGATATTGCACCAAGAACAACGTTTGACCAACAATCCTTTGTAAGTCCACAATGCCTAATTAGAATCGCTTCAAGACATTTAAAAAAAAAAAAAAAATCAAAAGCAAAATTTGTGTAAATTGCTCAGCCCACGAATCAGATTTATCGCTTTGACTCTAATGGGGTTCATGGAAGATTTCTAGATCAATCAAACAAGCCTTGGATCCGCCTTCGAATGTTTTGCGTCTAGTAAGAAAAACAAGAAAAAGATTCATGAACTTATCATAAGAAATTGGATTTGATTTTCCATCCAATTTACTCGGATTCATTTTCTATTCAGCTTTATTACAAGACAACATTGCAAAAGATGGAAACCTTCAAAAAAAAAAAAAAAAAAAAAGAAGAAAAACAGAAACAAGAGGATACAAACTGCAATACAGACCCAAACAGGTTCACGCACAAGTGCTTCGCTAGATCAGTTCCCATCCTTCTAAAGACGAAAGATTTGATTCCGAGGTTGTCGGCTATGTTTGCTGTAGTTTGTTGATTGAACTGCAATGTGAATTCAATGCATTTTTTTTTTTTTCCTTTTTCTTCAGAAGTTGATAATGCTGCGGGCTTATGAGCTAAAGGTCCACGCATAAGTAGGAAATGACGGAGCCCGCCCTTCGTTTGGTCCTTTCACTGACCTTCCACTTCTCTACTAGCACCTTCTTGATGTTTGGACAACCTGAGACCACGGTGGCAACTCCTGCTGCGGTTATGCCTGGACAGTATACCATGTGGCAGGACTCCAGCACGGTGCAATTTTTGACAAGATGACTTAGGCCAACATCTGTTATTTGACGGCAATGCGACAGCACAATCTCCTTCAGCAGTGGACACCCTTCTCCTAGCTCCACCATTGACATGTCCCCCAGATTCTGTTCAAGACGAAGCATTAATGACCACATGTAAGTTTTAACTTCCAAGAGGTTAAAAACAGTCAAAATTTAGCAATGGGAACAAGGAATAAAGTCACTAGAAGAAGGTGCTTGAAGAGATGTTTCCAAGTCTGTAAACACCCAAAAGTCTTGAACGTAAGCAAATACCAGAGAGAGAGAGAGAGAGAGAGAGAGAGGATACCTGAAGCACACTAACGTCTAGGTAGCAGAGCTCTGGGCACCCTCTTGCAATAGCCACTATTCCAGCATCCCCAATGTGGTGGCAGCCACTAACATTTAGATTTTGCAAGGAGCAACCATGACCAATGGCAATAAGTGCTTCATCTCCCACCCTAGGAAATAAATAAGATCAGAATATGAAACAATAGCCCATGAAAATCAGTGACAACACAGTACAGTTCATGCATGTTTTGCCTCCAAAACTTACTAAAAAAGTGGAAGTAAAACAAAGGGTAGATAAGAACCACCAAATGAGCATTTCTAGCATCAAATAACTTTGCAGCATAAAGGACTAGTTAAAGATATTTTACCTATCACAAAATCGCAGGCTCAGATCTGTTAGAGACTTACAATACTCGCCAACAGCTATGATTCCCCTGTTTCCAATCTATGAAGGGAAGAAGGATTTACAACCAGTAAAATTTCCAATTCATTCTGAGTTAAAATTCCAAATGATTTGAGCTGAGAACTTTGCAGATGTTAACGTGCAAAAGACTCATAAGGCATAAATAATTTCACCACAAAGAAAGTTACAAAGACAAAAAATCACTAGATGGATGTGCCCAAATAATGGCATTAGAAAATGTCTTTCCGAAAAAGGGTCAATTATACACCACTAGCTTGAAAAAAGACTCGAAGACATGTCTTGGTAAGAGTAAAAATTCATCCAACAAGACTGAATTTAAATTACAACCACTTGTAGGTGAAGTAGTAAAAACTAGCCACTACCTAGAGATCAATGAGGACACTTGGCATCCACTTTAAGGTATAAATATCATGAGAGTGAATATGCTTATCCTAAACCATAGCATCTCATGGCAAACGACCATCCACTATCACAAATTTAATGAGAACTACCTATTTTGATACCTCATTGAAAATCGGAAGCAGAACTAACCACAACTAACTTGGGAAGCACTACAGTAGTTCATAAAAGAGGTAGAGGACCTTTTGTGTGAGAGTGAATATGTTTATGCATAACACGAAGAGAGAGAACCTCATAACAACGACGAATGTGAAGTTTCTTCAAATTCCTGCAGCCTTTAGCTATACTGCAAATTGCATCATCTCCAATGCTAGAGCAATCTACCAAGTGAATAGCCTGCAAGTACTTACATGCTCTTCCAACTTCAACAAGCGCATGATTTCCAACCCTTTGGCAGTATAACAGAGCTAACTCCGTCAGTTGCCTGCAGAGAGTCAAAACTCCAGGTTTTTAGCACAAAGTATTCTCAAACACAACATATTTATACTACCTCCAAGACCAGACAGAAGCAAATTAGTATTCATCTGAGATTTGCCAAGGCCAAATCAAAAGGCCATAAGAAATAAATTAAAAATCAAACATACACACAAGATCTTCCAATGGCCACAAGTCCAAGAGTTCCAATGTTGTGGCAGCCATTAACTTCGAGATGCGTGAGTTCTTTACAACCACTGGCAACTGCTTCCAAACCTTTGTCACTCAAGAAGTAGCAGTCACTAAGGGTAAGATTTTTCAACTTTTTACATCCGTCCCCAATGGCACGTAACCCCCTGAAAAGTAAAATAGACTGTCAAACATTGTCAATCTTCCTAGCCATTGAACAAGATGGTACAAGCTAAATTTGCAAGCCAAAACTCCAAACAGAAGGAACATAGAATGTGCCTTAAAGGGGAGCCCATCTCAAGCCCCATATCACTTCTAAGAAAAGGACATAAAGATGCCTAAACAAACTCAGAAAATAAAAGGGAAGCACAAGAAGATTAGATCAAAGATGGAAACAATATTAGATGAAGAGTGACTAACTTGTCAGTAAATCGCTGGAAACTGTATAAAGCCAGCACCTCCAATGACAAACAATGGTTTCCCACAGAGATCAAGGCCTCGTCTGTAACATTAATACATTGCAGCTTCAAAACTTTCAAAAGAGGGCACCCTTGGGCCACAGAAAGGACGCCATCATTGTGGATGAATTCCGAATCCAATGATAAGGTTTCAAGAACTATGCAGTGAGAACCTATTGCTTCCAATGCTATGTCAGTTATTCTTGCACACGCTGCAACACCAAGAGATTTCAATGTTCTCCCACGATCTTGAGCTAATTCAACCAATCCAACATCAGTCAAACCTTCGCAGAACCTCAAGTTTAAATCCTCAAGTTGGTTACAACATTTTCCAATAGCTTCCAGACCTTCATTTCCAACATAGCAACCCTGTGGAGCAGCAGAAAAAATTAAAAAGGAAAGTGAATAACTGAAGTTTAATTGATGCCTTAGCATCAGCAAGTAAAAATTGCCAGAAACATGGAATATTTACAACCATAATATATCTTGAACATAAAAAACGAAAACAGAAAATCATGTGGGTAGCATTTGCCAAGACTTGCACATGCTGAAAGTAAGACAGAAATGACCGACTATTGGACATTAAACCTGAGAAAGAGAAACATCTGCAAACAGATTTTGATGTCAAAGGCTGGTGCAAATTTATATTTTGCCTTGAGGGCATTCTCATGGAGGATACTACCCACCCACATACGGATAAATCAGCTTATATGTAAAAACAGCAGAATACAGAACCACTGCATAATACTAGAAATGGATTAACTGAAAATACAGAAGTGTTCAAATATTTACAAATAAAGCACAAAAGCTCAAACGATTATGGATCAAGCACAAAATTTCATCAATACCCACAAGAAAGAAATCCCATGCAGGACAATTAACTTGAACGGTCACTAAAACGAGTAATGATGTACCTGCAAATCCAGAGATTTCAAGAATCTGCACTTGTGGGCGAGGAAAGTTAAGCCTGCACTTGAAACACTGGAGCACCATATCAAACTTAACTTTTCAAGCTTTGGAAAGCTATAGCCAAGAAGGTCTAACCCAAAGTCAGATAAACAGAGTGATTCTAATTGGCCATCATCAGGCACACTTTTCTCAGTAGTAGAAAATAGCTTAAGGGATGACAGTGTAGATATATCGTTTCCCCTTCTTCTTCCCTGCACAACAAAACCCACAAGATCTTATTCTGCAGCATAGGATTGTTTAATAATCCTTTCCCTAACAACAAAATGACGCCCCAGAATAACAAAAACACCAACCAAAAACTACCACCAGCATTTGTACTAGGAAAAATGCAAAATCACCATCATTATTTGCTTAACTGCATAAGAGGAGAAAATTTAACACTTACGGTAAACATATATATTATACAAGATGGTACCTTAGGACTATTTCAATCGATGAGCCAATCTAACATGCATTTATCCCACATGGTCCGCAACGAATCCCAATTATGCACAAAATGCACTCATTTCCCCATCTTTTGTTTGCTTAACCCACCAATGTTATACGTCACAAAAAAAGCATTGCAATCAATTTCTAACAGTCCCTTAACGCATCCATTAAAAAAAAAAAAAACCATCAAAATGCATACACACACACACACACATACATACATATGTAGCCATAGGCGTAGAAGGCGGGCATACGAGGTGGACTGGGAGGGAAACAGAGAGGCGCTCGTCAACGTAGATGGCTTGGACATTGCGGAAGCGGCGGGAGAGGAACTTGATGAAGAGGTCAGGGTTGCCGGAGGCGCCGATTCGGAGGGTAGTGCGGCTGAGGCGCTCGAGGGAGAGCCACCGCTTGCAGACGAGGGAGCAGGCGTCCCGGGTGGCCTTGGAGTCCAGGTGCCGGAAGATCTCCATGATCATCTCGTCCGGCAGGCTGCCGTTTATCCAATCATGGCCTCTCATAATCGGCTCAGACAGGAAGACGGAGAGAGAGGGAGATTCTCATGCAAATTGTGATTCAATTGGAGTATGTAATGCACCGAACCGAGACAACAAAAAAGGAACAAAGTTGATTGCTGTTGGAAGCAACCGGTGGAGTCGTCTAATGAGTTTGGATCATCTCTTGTTTGTCTGTCCGAACGGTTTCTTTTTATCCCGGAAATGCCCCTCGGCTTTGGGCATAACTACGAAGGTGGCCAGGTAATTTTGGGGTTTCGAATAGCCAAAAAAAAGAAAGAAAGAAAAATATATAAATTATATTACAGTACATATAAAATATTACCTGTTATATTAATATTATTTATATAATATATAATATTTTATATTTAAAATAAATTATTTTTGTGGTTATTTTCAATCTATGAAATTTGTGTTTATTAAAACTTTTGAATCTAAAAAAAAATGTTTTATTACATGACACATGCATAGTTCTGAAAGTTAAAAAGACAAAAAAAAAAAAAAACAGAGAGAGAGAGAGAGAGAGAGAGAGAGAGATTCCAACTTGTTAGATCGTTGAGTTTGTGAGTCTCAGGTGGCAACGAAACGAAACGATGTAAAGAGGTACAAAATCAAGATTTGAATACCTTCGGGTAGGTGCCGAAATTGGACAGTAATAACAATGCTTAAAAATAAGAAATGGGGTGTGTGTATTTATCAGATTTATTATTTTTCCAATAATAATGAGAATAATG
Organism: Ceriops zippeliana; assembly: GCA_037897445.1. Taxonomy (NCBI): domain Eukaryota; kingdom Viridiplantae; phylum Streptophyta; class Magnoliopsida; order Malpighiales; family Rhizophoraceae; genus Ceriops; species Ceriops zippeliana. The sequence goes on along the minus strand of JBAPLH010000061.1, from coordinate 2,611,039 downwards.
TTTGTCAGGATTAGGAGAATAACGGGATCTGGTTAGGTGATTTTGAATCCCGCGTTCCCAGCATTCCAAGACATTAGCTTTTGTTTTAAGTTGATTTCATTAATGGGGGCTTGTGCTTTGGTTGAGTTTCTTTGTATTTTTTAAGACTTTTTGCGTCAGTTGGTGTTGTTTCAGGGGATCTACTCCTCATCTATATAACAACGACGACGAAGCTGACAACGCGATTTAACCCAAACGCCACCGCAAGGGCAAGGTCCCTGTGCACGAGTGATCCATACAAATAAAGTCGGATAAAGAGAGAGAAAGATTGCAAATTTTTCAGTCGATCGTGCAGTTTGGGTGGAGGAGATCGTCATGTCGTTTTCATTCTTTAAGCCGTCACGGCCCAAGACGCCGCATGAGGTGGTGAAAGCACTCAAGGACAGCCTCATGGCTCTCGACACCAAAACTGTCGTGGAAGTTAAAGCCCTCGAAAAGGTCTTTCCTCTTATTGTTCATCTCCTTCGTCTTTCAAATGATACCCATTATGAGGGTTTCGATTAGATTGAGCGTATCTGGTTGTTAATCTGTAATTATTCATCGTCTCTCTGTATCTTCTGGGTTATTTGAATGATTGGGTCCATCGGAATTCATAATTTTGAAATTTTGTCAAGGTTTTTCGTCGATCATTTCATTGACCAGTCACTGTTTGCTTGTAAATGCCGATGGATTTTAGGCATTGGCGGAATAATATAAAAAATAACAGAGTGGTTGTTCTGCTTGAGAAAGTGCAAAGCCGCCTCTTGCTTTCTCAGTATTTACTATCTACAGTGACATTGACATTCTGCATTTGAGTGTCTGAAATCTTTTATTTTTATTAGTAGATGGCTCCCTCTGAGGATTATTCAGCTATGATCTCGCTAAAGTCTGAGGGTCTTTCCTATTCTAGGCATATGCCGTATTAGTTAGTTGTTTTTAGCCTTCAAATTTGCAACCTCATGGCTTCAGCGTAAGACATTTGCCATACCATTGGCGCACCAAATGGGGGCCAAAGAAATAAAAAATGTTCAATTGACCATTGCCCAAGTGGGGCTGTGAGCATGGTTATAGATGTCCTGTGGTTATTTTTTCCTTTTGGGTTTTATTAACTTAGGCTTTGGAGGAAGTTGAAAAGAATTTTGTGGCATTGAGAACAATGCTTTGTGGAGATGGGGAGGTTGAACCACACTTGGATCAAGTCTCACAATTGGTGCTTGAAGTTTGCAAAGAGGATGTTCTTGCTATAATGATTCACCAGTTACCTAATTTGGGATGGGAGGTATGTTGGAAACTATGTTACTATTCTGTTGCGTTTAACGTGCCTTTGTAAGGATTGCCACAATCCTTTCTTCTGTCTCGTAATGTAGGCAAGAAAGGACTTAGTCCACTGTTGGTCCATATTGTTGAAGCAAAAGGTTGACTCTGGCTACTGCTCTGTAGAATACCTAGAGAATCATTTGGAATTATTAGACTTTCTAGTAGTGTGGTAAGCTTTTGCTACAAATTTTGTTGTCCCTTCTTTTTGGTTTTACTTAATATGCATTTTGGAGGTGCATGCAATTGGTTCATCATGACTGTTTCATTGTACTTTGAGTGTTATATCCCATTTGAGCCTTCTTGAGTGCTGCCACACAACACTATTTGCTCTCCTGTCCCTTTTGTTTGAAAATATTAAAAAATCATTTCACATTGCTACCAAATTGAATTTGAATGGTGATACTTCAAACTTGAAGAAGAAACCTCACACAACAAGAACTAGTACTCTATTTAAGTACAGCGCAGCTATAGATTGTGACAATTACTTTGACCCAATATGCTCAAAGAATTACAATCAAAAGAAGCATGAGTTGCTTTTTGTGCTAGTATTTATTTATTTTCTGTTTCACTTTTCATAAAGGTGAAGTCATGTGCTGAATTACTCCTATTTTTATAACCAGCTACTTAAAAAGAAGCACAAAGATATCTGTCTCATTTTCTAGTTTTCTTCAAATTCAATAGGGGTTGAATTTTCACGGGACTCACTGTCTTCTTTTCTGTTGGAAGCAGCTATGATAACAAGGAAATTGCTTTGAACTGCGGACTTATGTTGAGGGAATGCATAAAATTTCCAAGATTTGCAAAGTAAGACATCGATGTTTTTTTCCCATTCTTGCATGGTTTGGCTGTCCTTGGCAACATTGCTGAAGTTCATAATGTTGTGAAGTCAATCTTTTATGCCAAAAAAAAGTTCTATTATTGTTTTCACTTGATTGAAACTTATACTAAGGAAGCAGTAGAACAGAACTATGGGATTGGCACATGTGGGATTCCATGAAACTTCCATTTAATTGAATTTTTTTGTGCATCATCTTTATCACCATTGCCCTCAGGCTTAACCATCAGGGCTGCCTCTTACACATGATTTTGGACACATGGCTACAGAAAACTTTTTGAAATCAGCAGGTTTTAGCTTCTACCTTAGCTGTTTTTGGAAGACAAAAAACTTTTTAACAGTTGCAAGTCTACAATGAAATCAAGTTTAATATGTGTGCTGTTATAATTGGCTTTTTTCTTTTCTTTTTTTTTTTTGTTTTCGTTTGGGTGCATTGGAAAACATAATAGTTGCTTGTTTTGAAATCTGCTTGTCATTATAACTGCATGTTTCAAAATCTGCATTTCAAGCCATCACACAGTCAATATTTGTAGTGATTTTTCAGATACATATTAGAGTCTGCAAGCTTTGAGCTGTTCTTCAAATTTGTGGAATTGCCTAATTTTGATGTTGCTTCTGATGCTTTCTCTACTTTCAAGGTCAGAATTATGAGTTTGTAAATTTTATTGTTTCTATTGCTTGTTAAAATTTTCAGTGTCCACTTATGCCTACTTCTTTACATGTATTTAATAAACACATGACAGGATTTGCTAACTAAACATGGCACTGTCGTTGCAGAATATCTCACTGCACATTATGATGAGGTAGAATCAGCTTCCTTTTCATTATCATCTGTATTTTCTTTGTACAGTTAAATGTTTCAAAGATTTGCCCAAATATGACTTAAGGATCTGTCGCTCTATTTACATTGGCCATATAATATCTAATTAGAAGATATACTTGATCAAGAACCATTTTGGTTGAACAAGCAACAAAGTATAGGGCAGAAGAGGCCAAATCTAAGCTAGTCCTCACACAAGGATCTACAGCTGAGGAGGATATCCTTCTAAGCTCTAATATTTGTTCAGAACATCAAGCACATCTACCCTTAATATGCACACTTCTGTGGTGTAGACAGTGAAGATAACTCTTTTATCAATAAGCTTGGTGTTTCTATATTTATATTTACTTTTCAACTTAACTTCTAAATAATTGCAAGTAAGGTGGGTTTCTTTGCAATATATTGGCCTATCTACCCCCCCCTTTTTTTGGTTCAATTTTCCCTTTGTTCTTAAAAAATTATCTCTAGATACCTAACAGTGCAATGTTGTTCCAGTTCTTTGATCTATATGAAAAACTCTTGACATCTTCTAACTATGTGACAAGAAGGCAATCATTGAAGGTTAGTTTCTGTTATACATCTTGTCAGGTGTGACTTATATTTGCAGTTGTTTTTATTCTAAACTGGCAGTACATGGTCCTTTGGATTTAGCTTCTCTCAGATTTTCTTTTGGAGTCTCCAAATTCCCATATAATGAAGCGGTACATTTTAGAAGTTCGATACTTGAAAGTCATGATGACATTGCTTAAGGTATTACATGGTTCTATCTCCAAAATTTACCTTTTATGGTTCAAATATAGGCATCATTTTGCTTGAATGGCCAATTGGGATATGCTGCCTTATTTCTGTTTAAATTGAGGGAACCATGTGTGATAAGTCAATGGCTCCAAAAAGCTATGGGGTCTTTTGAATGCCCTTTAGACCTACCTTCGTATCCTTGGGACACAGAAGTAAAAGGGATTCATCATCATGCATAAACATGGGTTGGTGAGGGAATTGTGGTGCCTCTGTCTAAAGAAAATTATTTTTCCTATTTTCAATGTCATAGTGGTTATCAGAAGGTTCTCTTTTCTTTTCTTCATTTTTGGCCTGCTCTTATTTCTTTTTTGCCCCTTATACTTATTTTTCTGCTACAATTGTCCCTATCTGCCTCTTTGGTGGATTCAGATGACAGAGTGTAGCATTGTTCTGGTTGACCTCCAGGATAACCTATAGCTGTCATAGATGGTGTAAATTTCTCTGGTTGCTTATTTTTTGTTGTTTCCTGTATATGGTTTGACCTCTCTGTCCGTTTTTAATTTGATTATCTGAACAGGACTCAAGCAAAAATATTCAGATCTCTGCCTTCCACATTTTTAAGGTTCTAGAGTCTCACCTTCTATGTCTTTTCTGTGTACATTTCATCTACTAACTGTAGGCAGGGCTTGCCCGCATGCTATCACAGGGAGCTCCAACTTGGTTCAACACTATTGGAAATAGAGGCCTGCCTTTGCTACATTATTGCTAAACTTTCAACTGCTCCAAAGTCTGACCTGGCTTGGAGGATATTAGTTGTAGTCCTGCATGTGGATAATGTTGAGTTTTGTGTGTGGAAATTGCCTTCCACACGAAGTTCATTATATGGATTACATATTCTGGAGAAGAGAAACAAAACAAGGTATCATCTAAGTACCTTTTTCTTTTATGCTTGCAGGTCTTTGTTGCTAATCCTAACAAGCCACGAGAAGTCAAGGTGATCTTAGCAAAAAACCATGAAAAATTGCTGGAATTGCTTTATAATCTCTCTATTGGAAAAGGTAAATATGTTTTCGGCCTTGCATGTCTTGGTACTATATTGTCACTGGATACACCATTCAGTGTAAAATTTCCCTTCAGAACTGTGTTCATAGGATCATTGTCTTGTAAAATTTGCGGTTTCCCCTTGTACCAGTTTGTCCACGATAACTTAAATTTCTCTTTTAGGTTCTGAGGATGAACAATTTGAAGAGGAAAAGGAAATGATCATCAAGGAAATTGAAAGATTATCACGTCCATCAAATCTTGAGAGCTAGCCCTTCATCCTTGCATCCACTACTTTCTTTTCATCGTGATCCTTTTCTGAGGTTCATGTTAATTCTCATGCAATGACCTCCAGCAATTGCTGTTTGCCAAGATGTTTGGAATTCCAAGAAAAATCCTACCCGGTGGTAGGTAGGAGAATGTTGGAACTGAGTGTCTCTTAATCTTCTTCATCAGAAGTCTTACTGAAGTAGATGTGTCAATGGGTTTGGGTAAATGTTGTGTCTGTATTGTTGTTTTGAGTGGTAAAAGCTTCTGTATGACATTGGCTTCCAGGCGTGCAAGTTGTCTATGGGGCTCAGACCCGGAGTTCTGACGAGCAAGTGTTAGGTTTACTTCCTTTCCCCGGTCACGATGGGTGGTTGTAAGTGTAGCAGCCTATGCAGTCGGAGCGTGTTGTGAACTTGATTCTAATGTAATTTGAAGGGACTGAATATGTTACAACTTCAACCCCTGAGGTCCTTCTTGTGTTTATGTCCAAAGATCATTGATTTGGGGTAAACAATCTGATACAAATATAAATACAAATAATCCTGTTAATGAGAAAAATGCCCAAAAAAAAAAACAACCAAAAAAAAAAAAAAGGAAGAAGAAGAAGAAGAAGAAGAAGGGAAAAGAATAATAAAAGGGTCTTTTGGATATATTGATGGGAAAATCATTATAAAAAAAAAGGGGTCATTTTATGTAAAACTTGTACAAGGAACAACGCCTGATTGCACTTGAAAGGTTGATCGGCGTTGGCTTCACCCCCACCCCAACCCCTTGGCGTTTACGCTGTTAGATGACCACTCAAAATGGGAATTATAGTTTGATGAGTGTTTTGGATATGCCCCTATTTGCATTAGTGTATATATTTGACTTTTCGCAATAATATATATAATTTTTTTTTTCTAAAAATAAGTATAATAATTTGACGTTATGTTATAATAAACTTTAAATTTATTATAAAATTTAAAAAAGATAATAATACTCAAATGAAAAATTATTTTTAATGGCAAGTCCAAGCTTCAGAAAAGCAATATCCTAATTTTTAAGTATTAAATTAATTGATGGAAAGATACTAACTGCCTACTTACCAAATTTCAATTTACCAAATATTTAAATTAATGCTCTCCAACCGTAAAGAAATAATATTATCAAGAGAAAGAATACCTGCTGTCTGCTGTTCATTTACTTAATTTGTTTTTCATCTAATCTTTAATTTTAAAAAATAAAAAATAAATAAACCCAAAAGAATAATCTCTCCCGCAAGCGGTCGCATTTACTCCTTCCAATCTCTCTCTGGCCTCTCTGTCTCCCTGGTTCCCTAAGACCCCTGCAAATCGATAACTTCACAAAATCGCCAAAATTTGAATAATAATAATAATAATAATAATAATCGGCCCCCTTATTCTATCGGCGATGCGGATGAATTTCTTCAAATCCATCTTCTCCGACGATCCGACGCCGCCCGATCCGCCCACCTCCCTTCCACCGCCCCCCCAAGATCCCAACCGGGCCGAAAGCCCCGCTTGGTCCTTCGGCGGTGTGATCAAGTCCCTCGCCACCAAGTCCGAGTCCATGATAGATACCTACCGCCGCGACTTAGAGGAGCTCGGATCTGGGTTAAGCAAAGAGACCGCCGTCATCCGGAAAGCCGCCTCCCGGGCCTTCGAGGACCTCCCGGCTTCGCTCAAGGCTGGCGCATCCATAGCACAGGAGTCGCTCGAGACCGTCGGGAAGGCCGTCGACGATATAGGCTCCACCGTGTGGAAATCCACGGCCCAGATCGTCTCTGTCGGTAGGGATTCAATCCTAGCCCCTGATTCCGAGTCCAGGGCGTGGAATAATGATTGCGGTTGCGATAATCATAGCATCAGAAAGCAACGATCTTTAGATGTGAAACGGTACAGTCGTTTTGATATGCAATTGCGTGCACTACAGGGTAATTGGGATTCTTACTGTACGGAACCGGAAGATATGGTGGAGTATGAGAAGTGGAGAATTGGGTATTTTGTATTGGAGGAGAAAAGAGAGGAGATTGAGGTTTTGATGGATGAAAATGCGGTTATTAGGAGGATCTATAATGAGGTTGTGCCTAGTAAGATCGATGGGGAGGGGTTTTGGGGTAGGTATTTCTATAAGGTGCATAAGCTAAAGCAAGCGGAGGAAGCAAGGGCTATGCTTGTTAAGAGAGCCATCGCCGGTGAGGAAGAGGAGGACTTGAGTTGGGATTTTGATGATGATGATGATCTCGATCATGATGGCAAAGAAGAGGAAAAGGGAGAATCTTGCGGAAACGCGGAACTTGAGAAGAAGATCAGTCATAATTCAAATGATGGGATGAATAGTACTTCCAAAAATGCAGTTTGGGAGGAAAAGATTGCGAATTTGAGCAATGCGATTTCTGAGAGTTATGACAAGTTGGAAGAGAGGTGTGAGGAGAATGCAGTGGTTGTGGTGGATGGTGAGGGGGATAATGGTGAATCCTGCAAGGATAGTGATGTGTCAATGGTTTCAAGTCAGTCGCCTTTGCTTGAGGAGGAGGATCTTGGATGGGATGAGATTGACAATATTGGTAGCAATGATGAGAACAAAGGTGAAACTGTTGGTAACACTAGGACTGCAAATAGGGTCGATCTGTGTAGGCAGTTGAGTGCAGCGGAGGAGGATTTAAGTTGGGATGTTGAAGATGAAGACGATGAGCCTGTTAAACCATGAGCCATCGATGAGTCTGGAAATTGGGACTACTAATAACACTTCTCTGAAAGTTGTAATCATTTATGGGTGACTGTTTCTTTATTATGCTTATTGTGTACATAATTGTCTTTGCATCTCTCCTTCACAAGTCAAAGGAATTGGATTCTTATTATTGTGGCATATACAGAGGTTCATTTGGACGGAAAGTTCTTCCATATCGACATTGCATTTATTATGACAGGAAACTTTGATTTGAATCCTTTTTTTTTTTTTTTTTTTCTAAATTACTTTTTGTCCTTCAGTCTTGGGTGTTCTCTGCTGTTGCTGATTTCTACGACAGGATATCCGATGAGATCTAACCCATAAATCCAGTTCGTAAATAATCTGGTTCCAAGGTTGCTGTGATTGCTTATATGTCAAGTGCTAGGAAATCTAGCTGGGGGCCAGTGTTGCAGTCTCGCCCCCAATCAAATTGAGGAAGCGATAAGAGAAAGGCATCAGCCAATTCTGCTGAACACGGAAGAACTTGAGGTTCAAGAAGTTTCGAAGTGGTTCATCTAGATTCAAAATTCGTAGGTCAGAATCAACTTCTCATGGCATTTAACATATATTATAATGGTTTATTCAGGCTGCCATAAGTCAGATTTAGAAAACTTTGAACAATGTTAACGAGAAGTGACACTGAACAATCTAATGAAAGAAAGCTAGACAGCCCACCATGCTCCCTAACACTGCAAACGCATCAACCTCGAAAAGATGGAGACAAGTGAATCAGGCCCTGAGGCCCGAGTCACCGGACAACAGACGGACTGTATATGTAGGGATTTCCACCCGGAAGTTATGTTCTGAAAACGCATGCAATATGATTGGAGACGATGAGCTGCTGCTGGCGAGTCTTCCATCTCAAGTTTTAACAAACATATCACTGTTTCAATTTCGTAAGACCGAATAATTTCTGCCCTCACAAGAAATAAAAAGCTAAAATCTAAATCAATAATTAGGGAAAGCAACTCCATGCTCGAAAACAGAAGCAGCTGTCCAAGGTAAGAAGGGGACAATGGCATCAAATTAGTGACAACCATCCAAACGATAATTTTCCCGGAAAATTAAAACCCATCCTTTTCATGAAGAGACTATCAAGATGGATGGATATTCTATCAGGCATGGAAAACAAAATGAGTTTGCTTGACAACTCAAATTCCTCCACCCAACACATCTCCAGAAACAACATCGGCTTAGTATTACCAGGCAGAAGGAACTAAGTATTGGTGCCATTTAACCATTTTTTGCTTCTGATGTTGGAAAAGAGAAAAAAAACAGTAAAATGAAAAGCCATCCCAATATTAGGTTTATTTACCAGAGTGGATTAAGGTAAATGCAAGACCAAGGATTCTGCGAGGAGTAACAGGAAACTTAGCAAAAGTGCGAAATTAATTCAAGTATCAAACATTCACAATCTCATCTGTAACTTCAGTTTTCATAAGTCTCAATTTGAAACCAAGCTGGACTGTGTGCACATGTGTGCCGTACAACTAATTGTCTCCACTCCTAAGGACCCGCATGATTGTCAGGAAGAGGTTCAAGATGTCCAAATAGAGAGCAACAGAGGCCAAGATATACTCATCATAAGTGAAGCGCTTGATCAGGTTGTCAGTATCATAGACGATGTACCCACTGAAGATCAAAGCACTGATTCCACCATAAACAGCAGTAGTTGTCGAGCCCAGTGGAAAGAACATCTGCAAAACAATAATAACAACAACAATAGAAACATCTGTCAATACAATTCAGAGAACTACCACATGCTAAACCTAACACGTTAGTATGCAAATGTATGCAGCTTACAATTCAAATGAAGTATGTCAACTTCAAGCATGTTCATACAACAACATTTCTAGCCTATACACTCATTGGACACAAGAGACATCGATACCCAAACCAGGAAATAATACACATCCATTCAGCAACCGAGGTAAATCGGACCTGGATGAAACTAGTCAGGATGAGGATGATGAGGCCGGTGAATAAAATGGGTCCCAAGAAGCTGAAGTCCTGCCCCCTCTTAGCAGCCCAGAAGGTATATCCGGTTAGGGAGCAAACCACCGCAGACGTCAGGATCAACGCCTCAAGCACAATTTTCCCTATAAGCATCCAATTCAAGAAAAGGGCTCAGATCACAAATTAGGCCATCTTTGGTATACCGACTCAAAATTCTAATTCAAGGAGGGCAAGGACAAAATGCTGACCGTCTGTATTGGCGCAGCTTGCTCCGACCAAGAGGCTCAGCGACAAGGTGAAGACACCGAGGAGGATCAGGTTCACCGGATGCCTCTGGTGGTATATGTGCAATGCAAACCCAACTGCATTTCAATTTCAAATTTCAGATAATTAATTCAAATTTTTGAAAAATCAAATTTCCATCCTTCCAAAGTTACCCAAATTAAAAAAAAAAAAGGAAAATGAAAGGGGCAAAAGGTAGACTGGGTGAGAGATCTAGATGGATTGTAATGGACGTACGGGGGAAGGGCAGGATGCAGAGGAGCAAAAGGAGGCCGGAGCTGCTACTGAGGAGGTCGTTCACGGGGGAGTAGAGGACGGAGACGGCGGAGACGGTGGTGGTGATGAGGAGCTGGGCGGCGAGGATAGCGTAGACCTTGCGGATCAAGCCCCATCGGAGTTGGTTCTCGCCGAGGTCCAGACCAGGGTACAGCGTCTCCCCATTTCCGCCCTCTAGATCTAACTCCTTGTTGCTCACGCTCTTGAATCCGTACATTTCACTCCCCCTATTTACCAAATTTTCTTGGCTTTTTCCTCCGTTTTCTTGCACGAGAGAGAGAGAGAGAAAAGAGAGAAAAAAAAAATACAGAAGAGAAGGAAAATTATGGTACTTTTTATTGGGGGAGGGCGGAGGGGTTTGGCAGGTGGAGGAGCGAGAAATATAAGAGAAATGAAGACTTAACGATTACGGGAGGTTGTCGATTCGACCTGTGACGGGCCAATGGATTGCCCAATGGGGAATTTCGAATGTGAGGTCCACAAAAAATTTGAAAAAATAAATAAATAAATAAACGAGACAGATCTGGGAGTTTGACTTTCGGCCAAAGTGTAGTACTGGTCAAAGCATGTCGCGATAGAATTTTCATTTTCTCGGATAAGGATAATTTTTTGGAAACGGCAAATCATTGGTGTTAAAAAAAAAAATTGATAATGATAGGTTAGTTAATAATTTTGTATGTCTCTCTTTTTTTTTTATTTTTTTTGTAATTTAAGTTCGTGTCTTAGGCTATATTTTAGGTTAGTAAAAATAAATTAAAATTTTTATACAAAATTTTAAATTTATTAATATTATGATAATTTATATATTTATAATAAATATATATATTTTTTTAAAAAATGTAATAATGGGTAAAATCATTGAAATAGTATAACGAATAATTGTAGTGCTCTCACTGACATAAATCCATCGAAGTACTCATCTTTGGAAGCCCTTGGATTGATAAGATTTTTATTTTTTTAGTTAAACAAACAAACAAAAAAAAAACCTTAATGTGAGATTTGGCTATTTTTAATTATATCACTTATAAGTTTTGAGATTTGACTTTTAAATTTAAGATTTTGATATATATCAAATTAATTTTGGGTGTTTATTATTGTTATTTATTTTTAATATAAAATGGGATTTATATTGAACATATATTATTAAATTTTTCATTAGATAATATTAAATTTTAAATTTAATAATATTTGTGTAATGAATTTTTTTATAAAAAAATTAAGTTATATTTTACAGCTCTTTTACATATATATATATTCTAATTTATCGGGTGGGTTGGTTAGGTTCGGATTTCGGATTTCGGATTCAGATCATGTTTCGCCACACCTAATGAATGGACCCAACACCAAAAGTACGGCACAAAAGACAAAAGATAAAATCGAAAATTGGTTAAAAAAAAAAAAAAAGAACCCAACAGCTCCCTCTCGTCGTCCACCGCAAGTCCATTTCCCCTGACGTCAGTCACAGACACAGAAACGCCAGACCACCTCTCTCTCTCTCTCTCTCTCTCTCTCTCTCTCTCTAGGTGGCTGTGTTTTCCACGACAATCATAAGAAATGGGATCAGAACGTGAGTGTTGTAATTAACCATCTGCAATTGAATCGCGTTTTCTCCGAAATTTCTCTATTTTTTAATTATTTTATTTGTTCTTTTCGGATTACTGCTTTGTCGAAGCAGATATGGCCTTCGGCTCGGGTTCTAGTCTCTTTAGCAATCTCAGAAGGTAACTTCTCCATTTTATCTTTCTTTTTTTTTTTCCCTATCATTTCTTTTTTTCTTTTTCTTCTTGTGTTTTTTTTTTTCTGAGTTTCAAGACAACCCTAAAATTTTACTGATTCGTTGTTGGAATTCCTTGATATTTTGGTCTAACGTTGTACATTTCACTTTCAATGTGCATTTCGGGTCGAGTTTCTGTCCTTGTCTTCGATTTGCTGGTAACCCTTTATTATCTTTTTTATTTTCAGATATTTGTTTAGCGCTTTTTTTTTTTTTTTTTTGGTTGGTTGGCTTCTCTGTTGATTGCAGCTAAGTAAGTGGGGTAATTGTGGAATCCAGCAAAGAACTCAACTGGGGACGGACTTAATTTTACTCTTTTATTCCATGCTTTTTGTCTCACTATCAAGTTACTGTTGAATAAACATTTTTGCTAGCTCCTCAGTTGCCTAGCTTGTACTAGATTGCAATTTCAATGGAGACGTGTTGCCTTGGGTGTTTGCTCCTCAGATTGCTGAGTGAACAATACTTGAAGTTAGAAAGGATTTCCTCCCCATTCTTATTCTTATTCTTTTATTTTGATTTTTTTTTTTGGGTGCATTCCGAGTGCAGTACAGAGACAGATCCCAACACCCAAGAGTGTGGGAACACTGTGATCGTCAAAGCATATCCACTAGGTGTGGTACGAAGGGATGGGAAGTACATTGGAGAGGATGAAGGGGATTCTGGACTCGAACCATACATTGGCTTAGATTTTGATTCAGCAGATGATGCTCGTGAATTCTATAGTGTATTTGCAACACATGTAGGATTCAAAATTAGGACAGGCCAACTTTATCGCTCACGAACAGATGGTTCTGTCTCTTCGAGAAGATTTGTTTGCTCAAAGGAAGGTTTTCAGCTCAATTCAAGGACAGGTTGTCCGGCATTCATAAGAGTGCAAAGACGTGATTCCGGGAAATGGGTTATTGACCAAATCCATATGGAGCACAATCATGAACTTGGACTTGAAGGGGAGAGTCATCCTCCTGTTTTCCAGCGGAGATCTTCTGTTGCTCTGAAATCCCCTACTGAGATGTCTTATCAAAGGCCAAAAGTTAAGTTTCTTGAGGAAGCTGATGATGGCTACCCTTGCCCATCTGGCATGATTAATGTCAAACGCATCAAAAGAGTAGGAGATGAAGGGCATTCTGTTTCGGAACCACGTGCAGGTCTTGTTTTCAAATCAGCTGATGAAGCATACCAGTTCTATCAGTCCCATGCTTTAAATGCTGGATTTAGAATTCGGATAGGTCAGTTGTTTCGTTCAAAGAATGATGGGTCAATTACCTCCAGGCGATTTGTCTGCTCAAAGGAAGGGTTTCAGCACCCTTCAAGAGTAGGCTGTGGAGTATTTATGAGGATTAAGAGACAAGAATCTGGAACATGGATTGTGGATCGTCTTCAGAAAGATCATAATCATGATCTTGAGCTGCAGACAGGAATGAATGGGAAAAGCAATGCAGCTCCGAAGAGATGGACTGATGAGGTTAATGGCAGATTAGACCCTTTCAGTGTGGCAAAAGTTTCTAATGGTGGCCTCATCAAGAGAAGCCAAGAAAACAATATTGGAGGTGATTGGTATGCATTACTTTTTGATTATTTTCAAACTAGGCAAGCTGAAGACACTGGCTTCTTTTACTCTGTGGAAGTTGAGAATGGCAGTTGCATGAGTGTTTTCTGGGCAGATGGCAGATCTAGGTTCTCATGTAGTCAATTTGGTGATGCTGTTGTGTTTGATACTTCATATAGGCGGAGTTTTTACCTCGTGCCATTTGCAACATTTGTAGGAGTTAACCACCACAAGCAGCCAGTTCTTCTTGGGTGTGCTCTAATTGCCAATGAATCAAGGGAATCTTTCACTTGGTTATTTCGTACATGGCTACGGGCAATGTCTGGGTGCCATCCAAAGTCTATTATAGCTGACCAAGATGTGGCCATACAACAAGCAATTGCCCAAGCATTTCCTGGGACTCATCATCGGTTCTCAATGTGGCAGATTAAAGCAAAAGAACGTGAAAATTTAAGGTCAATGTCCAATGAATTCAAATATGAATACGAGAAGTGCATCTATCAAAGCCAAACAGCTGTTGGTTTTAGCACTCTGTGGAATGCAATTATCAACAAATATGGTCTGAAACGTAATGCTTGGCTTAAAGAAATGTATGAAAAACGTGAAAGCTGGGTTCCATTGTACTTGAGGGTAAAATTTTTCGCTGGAATCCCCATCAACGGAAGTATAGAATCGTTCTTTGGGGCATTTCTCAATGCCCAAACATGCCGTGAAGAGTTCATTTCAAGATATGAACAATGTCTTGAGCAACGCCGTGAGGAGGAAAGAAAAGAGGATTTCAACTGTTATAATTTGCAGGCTTATCTGCAAACAAAAGAACCAGTTGAAGAACAGTGTAGAAGGCTCTATACACTCACCGTTTTCAAAGTATTTCAGAGTGAGCTTCTACAATGTTACAATTACCTTGGAATAAAGACCTATGAAGAAGGAACCATCAGCAGATATTCTGTGCGAAGGTGTGGGAATGAGGTTGAGAAACATGCCGTTACCTTTTGTGCATCCAATCTCAATGTGAGTTGTAGCTGCCAAATGTTTGAATTTGAGGGTGTACTTTGTAGACATATTTTGAGAGTTTTCAACCTGTTGGATGTCAGGGAAATTCCATCTCATTACATATTACATCGTTGGACTAAAAATGCCGAGTACGGTACACTTGGTGATACTGAATCGGTCGTTAAGTCTTATGAACTGAAAAACTTAGTGGTGTGGAGTTTGAGGGAAGCAGCTTGTAAATACGTAGAGGCTGGGACAACATCGCTTGAAAAATACAAACTCGCCTATGAGATCATGCGGGAAGGTGGGAGAAAACTTTGCTGGCGAAGGTGAAGCTGTCCCCTACGCTCCATGGATAGACAAATTGTGGATTTTCCATGGGTAAATTTTGTAGTGTAAGCTTATTTTGTAAATTTTTGTTGAAATATTGACAAATTTCCTCAAGTTAGAGAGTTCCAGCAACATGTAATGTTAAGTGGTGTTTCTTGTAGCCAAATGGGACTCATGATTAGCATTGCCATTTCTCCCAATCATCTGATGTTCTGCCCAGTTTCATTGACTGTTTACGAGATGAAGGTCACTTTGCCCCTCAATCCCCTTGTGTTGACCCTTCTACGCCTGTAGCCATCTGATGTACAAAAGCTACCGGGAAGGAAAGTGAATACAAAATTTTCCTAGTCTTTGGCAATTGGGTGATCAACATCACACTTGTTCATGATAAAGTTAAGCAAATCTATTTGCAAGTCCGAGGCCCCACTGGGAAGTAAAACTACCATATGTTCACTTTTTCTAAATGCAACTAGAAATTCCTCCCGTTTTAGGTGATTTGAAGATAAGAAATCCTAAAATGAACTCCAAATAAGCAGCTCTTTCAAATCTCCTGTATCGTCATTCCTACAATTAAGTTCATAGGCCCTTATGTCGTCATTTTCTCAGCACATTTGGTCTTAGCCTCTGGCAACCAAAAGGCTCTCAAATGCAATCTGCAATGGTAATTAGCTGGCGAATCATTAGTTGACTTCCACAGTCCTATGAAATGTTGATGAGATTACCTTATGGCCTCAATCCACCGAGTATTTTTGGCTTGTCATCCTACTAATGCGTCTTGTGGCCAGGTCTTCCAGTGGCATAATGCTCATAAAGTGCATCTATCATTTGAAGCATCAAATGAACCTCCAAACACACTCGCATCCCTGCCCAAAAGTTACTGTGACCATTGATACTAAAGAAACGATTCACAGGGTGATGATGGGCTTAACGGTTATCAAGCTAAATCTCCACATTCAGGCATAAATGACATCCTGAACTTGTAAAATTAAAGAATTAACTTACAACCAGGACTGGATTCAAAGAGTTTTGATAGATAGTTGTGCAGAATGCTAACCATAAACAAAGTTTTGTATGGAACATAAAGGAGCAACCCAAAATGGTGGAACCAGAACTTCAGGATGATAACGTATCCCCCACCTCTTACAACTTAACGAGCCATTGTTTCAGACTACACAAGTACTCCTACTGTCAAAAGCCCATAAGGCCATTTAAAAGCTAACCCTTTTTAACATCCTACATTACGAGTTGTGAAGAATATCTGGAGAGGCAGTATGGCAGAAATGAATCGGAGAAGATATGACATAAATTACGTGGGGACTGCCTGAACATGACTTGAGAAGTAACCAGAAAGTTGGTCTTGATTTTGCAGCACTGGCCCTTTGCAGGCACAGAGCGAGAGAGAGAGAGAGAGAGAGAGGCTCTGGAATTGGAAGAAAATACTTCTAAAAGGGGTCTTGGATGACCAAAGTATCTGGCCCTTTGTAAGTAGATATGGGTGTCTTATAAGTGGTTAGCATGCAAGCCTTCCTTTTGTTAAAGACCTTCAGCATATTCACATGGAGTAAAATTGATGGCCTTGGTGACTGCACTGTTGCTTCGGAGAATTTCTCATGGACTATCAAGATTGCCATTGACATTCCATTTTGCAGCCTAAAGAAACTAACACTCGTCTCTATCAAACATTGTGTGCATTCTCACGCTTTTGGGATCATTATTGATCCTGTTTCTGTAGATCATGAGATTCTTAACATGTCTTCGATTACTTCTAAAAAAGATTGCTTTGAAAGAAGGAGGTAGAACGGTAGGAGCAGTGGGTAATGTCAAAAGTGATCAGCTGAGACACATTTTTTCTGACCCATATGGGAAAAAAGTGACAAGATGATAAAAATAGCTTCCTTTTCTTTCTTCTCTGAGGAGCATGCAATGATCTAGCTGCTTACATTCTGTTCATATTAACATTGTTATTTCTCAAATAAATTAATAGATTGTTTCTAGAAAATCATTCTATATTTTCTGCTAGAAGAGAAACATATTTCTGGCATCTTCTGTAAATTTGGGCGGTATGGGGAGAAGTAACCCATTTTCATTATTCACATAACTTGCATAATTGCAGAAATGCAATTATTATTTGTGATAATGGAAAAAAATTCTCATAATTCAATGCATATAATGTTTATAAGACTATTTGTTCATGTTCATGATGGTATATGGAGCTACCAAGATGTCAATCAGCTTTCTTCTTTTTGATTCTAATTTTCTGCAAGCAACTCCAATGCTGTTTCAACCAGCGAGTGAATGGTTGTGCTGTGACGGCTTAGACCCACCATGCCAGAGAATATGTTGAAGCTTTCAATTTCTGCGGTTGTTTCTAAAACACCTTCGAGATCCCCCTCCAGCCCCAGACCTTTGAATACACGTACATTTTCAGTGTTTTCTCGCATCATCCAGATTGCCAACTCTATGGCAAACCTTCGTATCCGAGGAACCTTGATTGGTGGATGTTCATACTTTTTGAGAATCTGGATAACTCTGTTAGCTAATGCATCCTCTTTAATTCCAGCCTTCTCAAACATTGTATTGGATTCCTCATAAGTCATGAATTTGAAAACTTCTGCAGCTAACCCAACCATTACTTCTTGTAATTTGTCCTCTTCTGACATCATAACTGCCTTAAGTGCCTGCCACACATTAAGACTAAGTAAGAATCTTATTCTAAAGTGCTCATTATAGTGAAGAGCGTGCCTGTTCGTGGCTCTTCTGAGATTACAAACCTACAATCTGCTAAACAATATCAGAATAAGCTTCTTGGTGGTACAAAAGCACTTACTGCGGGTACCGAATCTGTGACTCCCTTTAGATAGTTGAAACAATCACCTCCACTGTAGGCGCACAAGTTTCGCAGGATTCTTGCAGCATTGATCCGGAGCAATGGAACTTCGAGTGCTTCAATAAGCTCTTCCAATACCTTTAATTTTAAGAAGCGATGGCAGTTACTACTACTTTCCAGGGCCAGAATTGCTAGAGCTTCTCCTGCAGCAATTCTTACATGATCATGACTCTGCTGATTGAAGAAAATATTGAATAGCTCCTTGAGAACTCCACCCGTGCCGCCAATCCTCTCTCTTGCTTTCACTTCTAAAGCCAGACTGTTTAATATTTCTATCCCAAGTTTTTGCAGCATTGGTTGTATTGCTCCATGTCTCAAGATGTCTCTTATATTGCTAACAGTAAAAACTATCTCTGAAATCTCCTCTCGAAGTTGTTTACCTGTATTGCCAGTAGTGCTCACAAGCAGCTTCACCAATTGCAGAGATCGTTTAACTGTCAGAATTTGAGATGTTGTAGCATTTTCATTCTTCAACAACTTCTCTCCGGCATGCATAAAATCAATTATTTTTGGTAGAAGGCCCCTTGTGTTTCCAATCTTTCCACAGTTTTCTTGGTCACGAGCAAGCTTCTTGAGGAGAAGGAGGCCTAAGTGGCTGAATGTCCAGAAGCCATAATGTGGGTGATCAGAGATGATTTTCTCTTCGTCAATTTCATCAGCGCAGCACTTCTGATTCTATTGGTCTGAAGCAGAGACGAGATTGATTCCATTGCTCCTGGAATTCCAGCAACTCGTAGGGCATTTTGCTTCTTACCAGCTAGTTTTGATAGCATCTCTACGGCTGAACGCCTGATCTCTTCTTCTTCTGGGTCTTTCCAATTCAGCATCTCAACTAACCGTTCCATCACTAATATGTTTGTTCCAATTTTCCGGAGAGTATCGTCAGAAAACCTCTCATTCATTGCAAAAAGTCGAAGAACTCTAATCCCAACGAGTTGCTCGTCATGAGAATTTGAAGGCAAGAGATCCATAGAAAAAGTAACAACGTCCATTTTCAGGCCATCAAAAATGCTTCCATAAACACACTTGGAATATGCATCATAGAAGAACCTTTTGATCGAAAGCAACCCTAGAGGTCCTAACTCACACTCTTTGGTCACCTCTTCCAGCAGTTTTCGGTATATTACCTTGTATTCCCAATAAGCTTTCTCCATGAGAAACAAGAGGGCTTCTGCTAAAGCCAAGGCATAGAATATATTCAAAGCCTCTTTTCGGTTCCTCTTGTCGCTATCCCCTTTTGCTACCTCACCGTAGTTATGTTTGATGAGCTTTATCAATGATAGAACTACACATGCTGCTGCGGATGCAATCTGGAGCCAATGAAGAAGTCTACTCACATTTTTTGATGTGAAAAGCCATTGACCGTATGGTAGAATAGGAACTTCTGAACTTTTCCATGTTCTACTTTGCTTCCTTTGGCAATCTGAGTTCCCTGTGTTTGCTGCATCAGAACTTCTCGAAACTTCTCTAGTGTGCTGACTCTGCTTTCGGGCTCGAGAAAATGGCCTCACAAGTGTCTTCACAGTTTTAATGACGAAATGTGAACTTGATCTTAGTGCCCTAAAGCTGTTGATTCCAGCATCAGCTATTGACCAAGTGGCCTGATGTTGCCATTCGAGCTCATGACTCCTGCTGAATATTCTAGTCCCTTCAATTAGCAATATGATAGTGATGAACCAGAAGTCTGTTTTGTCCAAAGTGATTGCAAAACCACCCAAAAGAACAACTGTTGCCCAGATAAACCCAAGTGTTCCAAGGCCAGTAGCTGCCTTCTCAAGAACTGCTAGCCGAAGAGCAAAGAGGGTTAGTTTCTTTTCGGGTGCACGTACTGCAGTTGTTGCTGGATCAACTAAATTTGCAGAGCTACCGTCTCTATCCTCTTTGCCACTCGGCGGTTCAAAATTGGTGGTGACTGAACCGTATGCTTCGCTGAGCCTTGGTAGCTCAACAATCTGCAGATGAATGCTGCCATCGGTTTCTGATGACTTGCCGTAGCCCATGGCTGCAGGATTAGGCCAGCCTGGGAAAAAATGGATGCTTTTATTGTTTCAGGACAAAATGGCTTGATGGGCCTGGTTCAAGAACTGGCTTTGGAATCCTGAAGAGATCTTCTTTCTTCTTCTGAAAGAATTTTTTGAGTATGATATTGGAGTCCTTGCTGTTCTGAGCTGCGCAAGAGAAGATGATTAAGTGTAGGTTGTATAAATGGAAAGAAAAAGGAACTTTGGAATCACGTTTATTATGTAGAAATTTGGACGAAAGAAAATGGTACAGCTGCTTCTTTCTATGCTGTCTTTCCTAGGAAGTTTTACCCTACTTTGGTCGTTAGCTTCCCTTTTAACCTAAGCGGCAAGGATTGTGACCTCTCTCTCTCTCGTTTGTGTGGTCTCTCTAAAGTGTTTGTTTCTCACCAATTCGAAGAAACTAATCGGCTTATCCACGCCCCACTAAAATTTCCTTCTTTTCTCATAACCAAAAATAAAAGGTCTTTACCTTTTTATACCGAGGTGTCTTCTTTTCTCACTACTCTGTACAGACCCCATTTAGAAGAGATTTAATAATTATTATTTCATCACTAAACTAATAAATTGGAGACATATGCTCTAGTTCTCATAAATACTTGGTGCATTCTTGAGTTTGATGGAACCCGTCAATTTTTCTTGAGATGACCATATCTAGCTAAATCAATTGGATGAAGAGTAAATGTTGTCCAATGTCAAGGCTCTCCAGTAATCTCGACTCTTTCTTTGGTCTTTTTGTGGCTAATGACCTTTTCTTCCTTCACAACGTTGACTTCTAACTCAATTATTTGCGTACCATTGATGCCACTTGATTAATCCTATTGGTGGAGCATGGTCTTCTTCCTCATGGGACCAAGTTGGAACCATTGCCAATTAAGTTTCCATGGTAAAAAAAGAAAAACTGAAAGAAAATTATTATTTCAGGAATCACGCCATTTGTGGGGTTCACAGGTCTGCTCTGATTAACATTCATTGCAACACATCAACGATCAAATAATTGGCAATGATTCAACAAGATTTCGTACGTGCCTTAAAGTATCAGGCATCACCAAAACAAACCAATAAAACTTTTCTTGACAGACTCTGTCTCTTGTGGAAAAAAGAAAAAAAATCGTCACCATTGTCATCCACAGGGCCTCACGGATTGCCTAACAAGCGAATATTTGGTTTGGATATGTAACTTGCAGTTATGGGCTTGCACGGAGTCTTATTGTGTCAAGTTAAAGGCTCCCGTGAGACCTTTAAGTCTCCAATTATCCCTTTAACTTCACGATCTTGCACTAGATGATTTTCGGTTAATTTTAAGGCTGCTCCTGTCTTGCGTGTCCTCTTCGCCTATAACTGCCTCAGATTTCGCCCACTTTTGGTTCAATCTTGCCCATCGTGGCTTTAAGTCGGATATACATGGCTATGAAGCAGCACACTAACTGAAGCTTTACGTCATTATCCTGGCTTCAGCCGATAGTCGCTAAAAAGCTGCGTTCCCTTTTGCTTCCTTTCTTCTTCCTCCCGACTATTTTCGGTTAGTTATATATATTTATTTATTTATTTTTCTATGAGTTGCTCACGGCACGTTTTCTGTTTGACGAGGGACTTGTCGGTCGGTGTAATGCACAGGCAAATGCTATCTTTTCACACATTTGCCAAATAAGTCACGACACGACCACTACGCATCAGCCTGTCTCCGTAATCATTTTCCAATATCAGCGTGTTGAAATCACTGTCTCTATTTTTAAATACAAAAATTTGACAATGCATCCAACTTCAATGGAGCAGAAAAGGGGAGGCTCTTTCTACAAGAGGTTGATCACCCTACTACGGCTCTCATTTGAAGCAATCGTATGACTTTGCTGCAGCCATGGCAATGGCTTCGGCTGCTCCTCCATTCAATTCTTACTTACCACCCAAAAAAAAAAAAAAAAAAGCCCACGTTGTCTACAAAAAGAGTCACAGAAAACCAGGTTAGCACTTTCTGTGATTTTTTTTGGAACCCATATTGATTTCACTTGTCAAAACCAAAAAATTTCCCGAGAGAACTTCAATAATCTTTTCTGAAACAAAGATGTCTGGTCAACGAATGAGCAATGTAAGAAACTTTCCTTATTTGCACTGCCAAAGTATGTGCATCGAAGTCATACTTTGGCATGCGAAAGTCGAAGTATCTTGTATTCTTACTCTCCCATTATGTATCTACTTTTCACGATTGATGGACCTGCAAAACCCAAAATCTAAGTGTTTGTGTCTGTGCAGAACATGTACAAGTGGGAGGCACCTCGGTCATAATTCTTATCTTCTCATATTCTATTAGTCCATGTCTCCTACAATAAAGAAACAACAGTCAGAATGGACGAAACTGATGTTAATATAGAATTACAAGCAGAATATAGAAACAAGTTCACGAATAATTTCCCATGGTACAAAGCAAGCTGATTTTATAGCAACAATTCCGCAGAATAAACCGTCCAACTAGTAGGCAACAGAGATGATATTAGATTCAGGTAAAATGGAGGGTGACAAAGATTGAACTTTTCAACCCAAACTGTGAATGCATCTTGCATTGTGGCTTTTCCACCAAATGACATAGAAAGGTTGATACAAACAAAAGTCTTTTTTTTTTAATGCATCTTCAGATAAATGTTGACTGACCACTTCATACATTTTCAAACTTGAAGCAAAAGACTGCAAGAGTGTTAGTCAGATAAATGCTATGAACTAAGATCCGCAAGGGAGACAGATTAAAATCTCTGTCACTGCATACCAAACACTCCTACTCAGTTACCACTTAGATGGCCACTCCTAAATATATTAACCAGTTGAAATGATACACCAAAATGCCAAGTTTCAACCAAAATTTGCCAACCTAAAGCATCTTGATGCAAGAAGTTTGATAGTTTAATGAGCAGAGAAACCCATTTACAATTCAACAACATATGTATGAATGTAAAAGACAAAGATGCCACAAAAATTTCAGGATATCTTTGAACAAGGGCCTCGCAACTTGGGAAAGCAAAGCACACTCAGACTAAAAGAGTAACATATAAAAATAAATGCATAACCAGAAAACTGCTGAAGCAATTTCTGTGGCCTTTAACCTTACAATACCACTAAAAGAAAAAACACTTGGCTAACAACATAAAGTTGAGATATGCGGCTCTATTAAGAAGGACCCAAATGCTAAAGCATGAAGTCACAAGACATTGATATATTACAAATCTGCCAATTGTCTATTGGATTATTAAATTCCATCAATTAAGAGTCCACAATGTCAATCACTTAAAACTGATAACAACAACATCAAATGCAATTTAATTTCATACTAAGCACACAATTCTGTAGAAGAAAATAACATAAACACCATGAGATCTGGGCATCTTCATACCCCAAGGGCAAAGCCAAAACCTTTAACTAAATCATGGCATTCCTTTGGCGAACCTTAGCCTTCTCAGCATCAATAATGGATTCCACCAACTTCACCGCATTATCCAGCTTACCATCAGCATTCACGACCACATAATCAAAATTCTTGGCATGCGTAACTTCCTCCCTTGCAGTGGCAATCCTGACAAGCAAAGCATCACTGGTCTCCGTCCTTCTATCAATCAATCTCTCCACAAGTTTCAACTCACTCTCCGCTACCAAAAATATAAACACAGCGGATTTCCCTAGAATCCTTCTCAATGTCTGCGCCCCTTGAATATCTACCCTCAACACTATATCGTAACCTTTTGCCATAAACTCCCTAATTTGCCTTTTGGGTATTCCCTTATAATCACCATACACAAGAGCATACTCCAACAACTCATTCTTCTCCACCATGGACAAAAATGCCTCCTTTGACACAAAGTAATAATCTTTACCATCAACCTCACCGGCCCGCATTGGCCTGCTAGTTGCAGTAACAACAAAATGCAAATTCTCCCTGACCTCACGCAATTTCCGGATCACTGCATCTTTGCCCACCCCACTCGGGCCGCTGATTACAATGATCAGAGGATTCGGGGGCGGGCAAATCGGGCTGGCACTAAAGGATGAACCCAAAGAGGACTCGAGGGTACGAAGCAGCTCTGACTTGGCGGGGGATTTGGGGTTCTGGGTATCGCTCATTTTGCAATTTGAGGCAGTGAATCGCTGCTGGGACGTGAAAGCGAGACGCCAAGAGGTTTTAGAGAGGGAAAAAAGGGGGCTTGGAGGGTTCAAAGAGCTGTGAGGAAGATAGATTGTGGAGTGGAAATTGTATGTGCGGGAGATGGAGAAGCAGAGTCTGCGAAACATGGAGTACCAGTAGCTAGCAGGTGGCAAACAGCGATGGCTGATCGTGTGCAGCAGAGAAAACAAGGAATGGAATATTTGGGAATTTGAGTGAGGCGGTGGGGGTGGTACTAGGGTTTAAGGCTATGAAACAGGAAATCTGTGTTTTAACCCCAGAATTGCATTCGAATTCGTCCAGAGAAAATTTGACATAAAAGAAATTTGCATTAATCTAAACTAATTAGCTAAATGATGTTATTATTATTATTATTGCTGTTGTCAAGAACTAGATAATGTTATTAATGCGTGTCAGAATGCTTTGATATTCAAGTATTTTTTAATGTATATTTCTGTCATCTTGTTAGAATAAAAATGCTACTCCTATCTAAATTGGGAAAACTTCCAGCTTCTTAAGAGTTCATGGATTAAAAACAGATGTCCATTTTTTCCATTTATGGCAAATCCCATGTTTTGCTTTTTTTTTTTTTTCATTTTATATATTTAGTTGAATTAAGGGAAATTTGTTATGAACAGTAGTTTTATAATTTGTCTATGTATTTCGCAACTTATAATTATTAAAACCTATTTCCATGTAAAGCTTTTTTTTTTTTTAAGCTTTATCATATAGTAAAAATTGCTTCGTCTGTGATGAAATAATAGTACATGTAAATTCAAGAACACAGTGTTCTTAGTTCTTAATTTCTCTTCAATTTCTTGCATTTTTCCTATTATTACCACGTGAGATATGAATTGCAAATGGTTTAAATGAAGAATTTTCATAAAACCTCACTTTGAGGGTTTTTTTTTTTTTTTTTTTTTTTTTTTTTCTTTTACCTGAATTGAGTAAACAGAAAAACAGCTCATCAAAAGAGTTTTCTTGCCAAAGTTCATGTGTCATGACAAAAATGAAAGGAAGAAGAAAAGTATCTAAACAAAATTTATAAACAAATGATGTTGGATTATTAATAATTATAGTAGTCAATCATATCATTATATTCTAAATTATATATTGTGATTAATTAAAAAAATATGTATAACTAATTTATAAAAATTGGTTCATGGTTGCCCCCTAACAGGCAAATACAGAACAACCAAAGCTTGAAAAATTCTTTGACACATAATGACTACATCTTGGCGTAATGAGTCATAAGGCAGATAATATGAATCTTTTTGGGCATTTCCATTTTGTTTTTTCGGGAACAATCTTTTTGGACATTATATAAACAACAATTTGAGCCCCACTTTAATTTTTGACATCATTTGCCATTCAATTCAATTGCAGGCTTGCTGGCGTCCCTCCCTGCGCTGCCTGCCGTTCGCATTCTTCAAGACTCTGCCTTCTGCACAGGTTCCAAGAAAAGCCATCTCCACCGCCACCTCCCAATCAAAAACCTCCCCAGATCCAAGCAAACTGATTCAACTTTTGATGTCAGGCGCCCAAATTCCCACAAAATCTCCCCTCGTAGAACCCTAATTCTTTGCCAACAAACAGCCCAAAGTGGTCAATCCGGTCAAAATCCAACAATTCAATCAGACCCCATTTCAATTCGCCCTCCAAAAGGCCTTAATCCATCAAAATCTACCTTTCCCACATCCATATCGTGGTTGATGGGCACAATTAGGTTTGAAAGTCGAGACCTTTCCAAGGCAACTTCAACCCCATCTTCCTCTACTACCTCCACCTCTCGCACCGAGACTATTAATGGGTCTCACGAGTTCAAGATCGGTGGATATTCTCTTGCCAAAGGCATGGGGGTCGGCAAGTACTTACCATCTGAGACGTTCATAATTGGCGGCTATGCGTGGGCGATCTACTTTTACCCTGATGGGAAGAGCCCTGAAGATAACGCGGCTTATGTGTCTTTGTTCATAGCGCTAGCCAGCGAGGGCACTGACGTCAGGGCCTTGTTTGAGCTGACGCTGGTGGATCAGAGCGGGAAGGGACGGCACAAAGTTCATAGCCATTTTGGGAGGACCCTCGAGAGTGGACCTTACACTCTTAAATATCGCGGAAGCATGTGGTGAGTTCTTCTTGTTATTTAAACAGGTAACTTGTTTGTGATACTGGGTTCTGTTTTTTGAGGGAGAAAAATGATATTTTTTTGGATTTTTTTAAAATGTTGTGAGCTATATTTAAACTTAGAAACTTAGGTTAAATGAATGATCTTGTGGGGATTTTGGCTTCTTGAATATGAAAGTTAAATTCTTGTCTGATGCAGATTATGCTGGACTTAAGTGACACTCTTTTGGGTTGCATATAAGCTATTTGAATTGAATTGTTTGTGCTTGGCGTAGGAGGGATGATGCGCTAGTTTAAGTGCTGATGTAAATGATGTCCATAAGATAGACTTACTAGAAAAATTTTTTGGTGTCTTGAGCTGGTGTTCTGAGTCTTGCCTTGTGTTCTTTTCTTGTTGGATGAATTTTGGTGCAGTTTGTTTTTCCCATATAAAGAAATGCATTATGGATGAGTTTCTTCCATTCGTCATTCAGCCTTGTGTGTTGTCCATGTTACACCATGTGACAGGTTTCTTTACCTTCATTTCATTTTGCATGTTTCTTGGCTGGTTATTTGGTTGGCTGTGAGGGTTTTGTCCTTATAGCTTGCCATCTTATATGCTGATATTAGGTTATTGGCTACAGCAATGTACAAATCTGTCCTTTGTGAATTAATCTTTCCTTTTCGGTTGGTTAAATGCAATCTAATGACTGCTGCTGTTTGCAGGGGTTATAAGCGATTTTTCAAGAGAACTCAGCTAGAGACATCAGACTATCTCAAAGATGATACCCTGCTGATACGCTGTAGTGTTGGTGTTGTTAGGTCCCTCACAGAGGGGCCTAAAATCTACAGTATTCCAGCCCCACCTTCTAACATTGGTCAGCATTTTGGAAAGCTCTTAGAAGGTGGAAATGGATCTGATGTAAATTTTGAAGTTGATGGGGAAATATATGCTGCACACAAGTTGGTTCTTGCTGCACGATCCCCTGTGTTTAGGGCACAACTTTTTGGTCCAATGAAAGATCAAAACACCAAATGCATAAAAGTTGAAGATATGGAAGCCCCAATTTTCAAGGTGCTCTCTCTCTCTCTCTCTCTCTCTCTCTCTCTCTCCCCCTTTTCTGGCAGATGTTTTCTTTTTCGCCCCCATTGCACTGCTTAAACAGTCTCATACACATTCTTTTGCTTACAGTTTTGAGTATTGGACTCCAAACAAAGGACGTCTTCTTGGGAAGTAACTCATTAGAGTATATGCAATGAATGTAAAAGTCTTGTTTCCTTTGCTGCTCTGCTTTCTTTTATGCTTGTACCATATCATTTTCTCCCTTTTTTTTTGGGTTTTTTTTGTTCCATACTAAATACTGTCATATTTGCTTTGTTGGCCCTGGTGAGTGGTGATGTTTCAGATGGTTGGTTCAATGTGTTGCCAACTTTTGTCTTGTAGATACGTGGAGGTTCTACCATCTAAAAAATTGCTATTGCTGTTAGATTCACAAATATAGGCTTTTATGTCTTGATGTTTCTCAAATACACGTCAGTCAAGAAAAAGAAGAAAGTGTTACTTCTCCACCACATTGAATTACAGAAATTGTGACCTTGTGGTTAAGATTTGTTCTGCTAATGTTTGTAGTTGGCCTTTTAGACTCTTTAACTGAAAAACTAATTGTTTCATTCTGCTTTTGTCATTAACAACTTTGAGATGGGCTATCTGTGGACCATGACATGCATTATTTGAACATTACTTAATGTCTTTACTGATGTTGAAGCCTTTTGTGCATTAAGTGATTTTAATGATGATTTATATGACAAGTTATGAGATTGCTATATTTGCCTTCATGTGATGCATAGGAAGAGGCATCTTTACTGCCTTTGTTAGGTGATTAATTGTGGTGGCATACAGGATGACTATGGTGCCTGACACAAATATGCACCTGCATCCATCTCTTAGGGTGCTGCATCTGTGCACAAATCTTACTTACCCCAACTAAGGTTTATTACCTCCTTGTGTCTTTTCCCCATGTCCATGCTGCATATGCATCTGGTCCATAATTTGGCAAGTTGGAAGCATTATCGCTTTGTATCAGCTTTAAAAGTCCTATACAATAGTTCTAGCTTAACTTGACAGTTTGGCTTCTGTTATGTGTATATAAATGTTGTATACATTTGAGCATTTACTATTTTCTACAAATGTAATTATTTGGTGAAAAAAATCCATTATTATGCAACAGTGTTTTAACTGAATAATTAAAGTTATAGATCATCCATGGACAACTACTCCATGTTGTCCTCATTTGAAGTAACACAAGTGTTGATCTTTCAAAAGTGAGGCTTATCATGTCTTGAGGTTTTTTTGGACTCTTCCACTCGGATTGGTCTAGTGTGCATTATGGTGGATAGATTCATCTTAAGTCCTTAGGTGGACTGGTGTCTCATAACGTGATGCAAGAATGGACTTGAGCAAAAGAAAGGTCCTTACTTTGTTTGCAGTTCAGATGAAGAAACATTCTGTTGTGCTTCCCTTGTATATTGTGGTGTACTTCTGTTTTATCATTTTCCTAAGCATCTCTGCCGTTTAATTACCATCACTGTTGTGTTGACTGTAAATTCAAGATCCAAGCCTGCAGGCTTTCATCTCATCTCAGCCACTTTGTTGGTGGTTGCAACATGATGATTAAGCTCATCCTTTGTTGTTGTACTATGGTTGAATGTCACAGGCGCTTCTTCATTTTATTTACTGGGATGCCCTACCAGACATGGAGGAGTTTATTGGGCTGAATTCCAAATGGGCGTCTACGCTTATGGCTCAACACCTGCTGGCTGCATCAGACCATTATGCACTTGAGAGACTCAGGTTACTCTGTGAGGCTAAACTTTGTGAAGATGTTGCCATAAACACTGTTGCAACAACACTAGCATTGGCAGAGCAGCATCAATGTTTCCAACTAAAAGCTGTATGCTTGAAATTTATTGCACAGCCTGAAAATCTGAAAGGTAGGCTTTCATAGCACTACTTCTGTTTTGAATCATTAATATGCTGTAAGATGCTGTCCGATAGGAATACAACCATGGTCATGCCTCATTTAAGTGAAGAGTTGGTTTCTCCCACATCCTGCTGGAAAATTGCCTAGTGATGAGACTTACTGCTGGAGGTGCACTTAATGTTTAAAACAATTAAACGTGATTTTCAAATGGGCCTGATTTATGTGCTGTAACATTTTAGGATGTCCGATATGTGTTATGATCTAGTGCTAGTCATCAATATCTTTGGTTATGGCATCTAGAAGAGACTTATTTGAATATATGTCATTGCATTTCCCATGCATGGTTTGGAAGAAAATGAACAATAGACATTGATTTTGATTACCTATCATCATATCACAACTGCTGTTCTACTTAAGTAACAGCCAATAATGCTTGAATTGTTTTCAAGCACAGATTCTGTTATTGACCTTTTGACTATATGATTTGATAATTATTCATGCCTTGTGTTGTCTGAATGCATGGCTAATGTCCAACTGTTGTCAAATTCTTTCAGCGGTGATGCAGACAGACGGATTTGAATACTTGAAGGAAAGCTGCCCTTCTGTTATCACAGAATTACTGCAATATGTAGCCAGTATTGGTGAGCATTCTGTCATTGCTTGTGGACATGGAAACGAAGCCTTGGATGGTGATATTACTGGAAGGCGAGTGAAGCCAAGGATACATTGATTTAGGAATAATGATGACAGCGACCTATGGATAACAATCATAGCCTGTCAGGTTTAGATTTTTTGGAATTGTACTTGCAGTTCACTAATTATTGGACATCTAACGTTAGTCATTCGTTTTGTTTGTCTGGTGTTTACTGTTATGTAGTACATGGAATAGTGTACTCTGTTTGCTTGCTTTGGACTTGTATTGTATCATAGGTGGGTTGCTCGTTCCAAGACTTATGTTGTAGCATAGGTATCAGCCTGTTTAGTTGTTTAATTGTTTGCACGTTAAGTAATGTTTAAAGCTGGTATGATGGTATTGGCACTTCCCAAATGTCTCGTGAATTGCATCATGATAGACAATCACATAGCGGTCTCCTCCAATCACCATCCAATGTAGGGCTCCATTTGCGGGGGCTGTCGCTGGTTTGTACCATCCATCATTAGAACTAGCAGCAACAGGACTGTAGCGGAAAGCAAGATTCTTGTTCTCTCCTAAGAATCATTCTTGAGATTGTAAACAGCAACCGGAGCTGGATGGTAGGGTAACCGTCCTCGGGTAAACTATGCCATGCTTCTACATAGTTGCCATCATCAGAACTGTCGATCGGGTGGGCAAGCGCCGAAACTCCACAACTCCATTGCCTTCAATCGTCACAGGAATAGTTGTTGCCATTGCAATACTACAGAGTGAACTTGTAACTGGATAATAACGAGTGCCGGGACTCGACCGTGCACGCTAAATCTTACTAAAGACTAAAAAGGAAGATTTTATGCAAGATGCATTATGGAACAGAGTTCCGATGTTGGGCTATTGACAGCTTTCATTTTCTCTTTCTTGTGTTTACTGCCATCTTCCTGTTGGCAGGCAGGGTTTTGGTTTTAAGAAAATTGAAAATATGCACTTCTGAAAAAATTGAACACTTGAGTTGGAGGGGTTTATCCTGGATTGGAATGAAAGTGGAGGATGCATATGCAGATTTCAAGATTCATCTTAAAAGGTGATTTTTAAAGGGGGCAAAAGAATTTAACCAGTTTTATGGGCTCTCCAGTTGACCAGAAAAAGAAGAGGACAAAAAATATATATATATATAAACTTTAGTGTTTAATTAGCACAAGGGCTTTTGTCTTTCCTCAAAGACTAAAATTTCTCTAGAAATGATCTCTTTATGAATCATATGTATTAGTAGTCCAATAAACATCTTCTTTTTATAGTTCTGCGTTCCCAGACAACACAGCAAAACTATGCAAGCAAAGTCTGCAAACTTTCCTCCAGTTATTGACCAACTATTCCATTTGGCACTTACAGAAGCAAAACGAAACGTGCTGATTTTTTGGCCTTTTTCTTTTCTAGTTTGTTGCTGACAAATTCAATTTATTGGCTTTACTGGGATGAGCAGAATAATTGTCCAAATATGGTTAGACAGAATTGATTCCTATCGACTGGGAGAAGAAAAACACACCTCATATTTTGGCCCTTCCAAACAAGTTAAATATTCGTGGAAAACCAATCCAACATTCTTGCATGGGCCTCCTCTGCGGCTTTATCTTCAACATTGTACCTCACCGTCCACCCATGAACAACCTTAGGAAATATCTTCACATAGCCATCAGACTACAAAGAACCAAACATGAGACATAAGATGGCCTCCACTTTAAAAGAACTGTAACCAACAGGAAAAAAGTATGAACATTTTATTGTTGATGGAGTTTGCTGCAATGTATAATGCCAGAGATATGGATTGAACATGCCATTATGCAAATGGAAGGACGATTGCATTTATCTGGTGGCACACTGGATCGATAATTGTATGTTCTTCTGACCATTCAGTCACTCAGCTAAATAGCTCATCCATTTTGAACCCAAGATGGAATATGTTTCCCAGTTAGTCAGAATAGAAAATTTTAATAGTCCAATAATGCTGCAATGTAACCAAAAAAATTGTCCTTTTGCTTTTGCTTGATGATAGTAGTACACAATAAGAAGAAGACACATAAAAAGCAAAATCAACGCTTCAAGTGCTCTTACATCAGAGTTAGCTGCTAAGGCCACTTCATAATGTTGCAAGAGTGCTGGCGGGTCGATCTCAGCCAACCAGCCAGTATTGCAAGTGGAGCTTTTAACCCCTGCAAGAAATTCACGCACAAGTCAAACTTTTCCACAATCCTCTTTCCTCGCACTGTAACTTCCCCCAACCCCCTCCCTCCCCCCCCCTCCCCTCCTCCAAGGTCAGCTGTTCAAAAGGAGTCTTTCAGAATCTCTGTGCGAAGCTTTTGGAGGTGTGCAGAACCCCTTGCCCGGAAGGGTCAAACCAAGAGCACAGGGGAAAAAAAAAAAAAAAAGGAAAAGAAAAGCATATTTTGTTCAATTAAAAGGCTACACATTAAGAAAAATTACTGAATAACTCTTCCCCTAATAGTAATTTATTGTTAGGTAGAATGCCGGTCCGGCTCTTCAAAAAGTTAATTTTTTTTAATGACACTTAGAAATATTTAAATAATTAAAATTTAAAATTTTATTTGAAGTTTCAGAGATCTGATTTTGAAAACAAAATATATTAAATTTACAAAAAATAAAAAGAAGAATTTACCATTTAATGAGTAATCAAAAGGAAAAAAAAATCTCTTCTTTATTAATTAATTAAACTTTGACTGAAAATTAGCATTTTATCCAATAAAAAATAAATAAATAAATAAAGCTATAGGATGTATATATGATTTTATATATATATATATATATATATATATATATATATATATATATATAATGATAATGAAAAAGCTGTCAGACATAATTAAAATCACAGGTTTTACACTCTTTAATGTTCGTGCCTGTCAGAATACTGGACGGATCGTGGATATTTTCTTCTGTCGGGTTCGTGGCAACCCGTCCCAACAAAAAGAATTGCTTCAAAACGACACCGTTTATCAAATGACAACATAGGGGCTTTGATGATGACAGTTGTCGGAATAGCGTGTGGGCTGTAAAACGACGTCGCTGAACGAACGAACAAACAAACAAACAGAGAACAACCCACTGAATTACCGGTGTCTCCAATCCAACCCAGAAACCCGGCACGGGGTGGTTGGTGGTGGTGGTTTTCGTAGGGTTCTCTCTTTCTCTGTCTCCAAGTCTAAGAGGAAACAACAGCGAAGGACAACAAATATTCACAAACACTTAACACCAAGAGTCAGAAGGGTGTGTGTGTGTGTGTGTGTGTGAGAGAGAGAGAGAGAGAGAGAGAGAATGGGTTCTGGAAGAAATGGGGAAGATGAAAGAGACAATCAAGCAGCAGAAGAAGAAGAAGAGGAGGAGGAGGAGCCAATACTAAAGGAACAAAATCAGAGATTCTGTATGTTTCCTATCAGATACCACCAACTTTGGGAGATGTACAAGAAGGCCGAGGCCAGTTTCTGGACTGGTACTCTCTCTCTCTCTCTCTCTATCTCTATGTGTATGTATATATATATCAAACAAATAGACACAGTAAAGACCCAAAAGAAAGAAAGAAAGAAAAAGATAACGAAAACCTCACCAATGGCAGACATATACATACATACATACATAGATACATAACACAGTAAATACCCAAAAGAAAGAAAGAAAGAAAAAGATAACGAAAACCTCACCAATGGCAGAGACATATACATACATACATACATACATTTCACGCATGTTGTCAGATAGGTTACGCACAAGCACTGTTAACGCACGTGTTGCGTTCTTTGGATGCTTCTGTTTCCATTTATCTATCTCTCTTTTCTTTGGTTTGTGTAAATAACTCTGTTAGTGGACTCGCAGCTGAGGAGGTTGATCTCTCCCAGGATGTGCAGCAATGGGAGGCATTGTCTGACTCCGAGAAATACTTCATAAGCCATGTGCTGGCATTTTTTGCTGCATCGGATGGGATTGTTTTGGAGAACTTGGCCGCAAGATTTTTGAATGATGTTCAAATCCCGGAGGTGAATTTGTTTGCTGAACTCCCGAGGTTTCCTTTCTTTTTAGATATTCGCTAGTTATCCTTAATTAGATGCCTGTTTATGACTAGTGTTGTCCAAAATTATGTACCTAATATTTGCTTATGATCATCTCCATCCCATTTATTTTTTGGATGCACTGAAGGAATGCAAATTCCATTCAATTTTAACACTGATCTGATTATGTAATGAAGACCTTGTTCATAATCTTAGGCTCGGGCATTCTATGGATTTCAAATCGCAATGGAGAATATTCATTCTGGTAGAGCTTTGTGAGTGAGGTTTTTGAGCTTCTTCTCTTATTATGCTTCACAAACCATCTAATTTTGGAAATACCTGTCTCCTGTTATCAGAGATGTACAGCTTACTCTTGGAGACGTACATCAAGGATTCAAGGGAGAAACATAGGATGTTCAATGCCATTGAAAGCATTCCCTGTGTAACTAGGAAGGCTAAGTGGGCTCTGGATTGGATTAATAGGTACTGCTGCATTCACCTGTTCAAAAATATTAGAAGTCCATGAGCATATTTTCGAGTTTGGAGCTCTTGCTTTCAGCAGTTCTCATTATTCGCCATTTGCAGTTCCATTTCTTTTGCTGAGAGGCTTGTTGCTTTTGCTTGTGTTGAAGGAATTTTCTTCTCTGGAAGGTATCCTATTGTAAACACCTAGGCTCGTCTATGGCATTTTAAATGTTTGATATTTTACTTTTTTTCTTATTTTATTCTTTTATCTTGCTTTGATATTAGATGTTTTACTTTCTTTATATGCCATTCTCAGTTTCTGCGCCATTTTCTGGCTTAAAAAGAGGGGCATGATGCCAGGTTTGACATTCTCAAATGAACTAATATCTAGAGATGAGGGTCTGCATTGTGACTTTGCTTGTCTTCTTTATAGGTGACACCTGCAGCTCTTTTTCTATAATATATCAGATGCTGTCTCTTTGTGTGGATACTAGATTTAAGAATCATGGATTTACATGAATCAATGTTGTGTCTTTGATTAATTTTAGTTCCATTGTTTGAGTGTAAGAGACTTTTACTAAGAACACTTATTCGTTGCGGTTGTCTACAGTCTGTTGCAGAGACAACTTAATTGTCAAAAAGTTCATCCCATCATCCATGAAGCAGTGGAAATTGAGACTGAATTTGTTTGTGAAGCCCTCCCATGTGCATTGATTGGCATGAATGCGACCCTTATGAGCCAGTACATAAAGTTTGTTGCTGACCGTCTTCTGGTATATCCTTATCTATATGTCCTTATATGACTGTTAATTTCTCAGAAAAGCAAAGGGTGGAATCTTCATTTCTTTTCTGTTGTTTTCAGGTTGCCTTGGGATGTCAGAAGAAGTACAATGTGGAAAATCCATTTGATTGGATGGAATTTATATCTTTGCAGTGAGTAGTGGTAACTCTTTAAAGCAAATAGAACTGTTATCTGGCCAAAATTTGGCCCAGCCCAAAAATGGGTAGCTTGAGCAATAATATCCTTTAGTTCAGTCCCGCCCAGCCCAGTTAAATGTGAGGCTAACTATTATTTAAATTGGCCTTGCAACAAAAGTTTTGTCAAGTCCTGGCCAGAATTATATATGAAACAAGGAAACCATATCCTGTGTTCTATTTTGTTAATGTGGGCTGGATTTAGTCATTTAGGCTTCTGGGCTGTGGCAGGACTGGTTTCTGATTTACAAGTAAGCAGTGCTACTCCACATGATGTGGCAAACTGAAAACTTGTTTTAATCGTTTCAGCTAAATGACTTTGAGTGAGAAGGGGGTTCAAAGCCATGAGTCCTGATAGCTATATGGACACCTCTCCATGTTAATTGTGCTCTTCCTTTTGGTCCTTGGTTTTCATTAATGGCTATTTTGTTTGTTGGACTTTGCAGAGGGAAAGCAAATTTTTTTGAGAGAAGGGTAGGAGATTATCAGAAGGCATCTGTTATGTCAAGCCTTAAAGAGGGTGGAAAAAACTACACCTTCAAGATGGACGAAGATTTCTAGTCTAATACTGCAAAAACCTGGAGTACCACAGAATTACTTAAAGCCAGCAATCAAAATTGTTGGTATCATCCTTGGTGGTAGGCAAATTTGTGCAGTGTACTGCAATTATAAACAACTCAGGGTACTTTTCGGAAACAATTCAAGCAGGTAATTGTTAATATATTTTGGCATCTGTGTATACTGGTGGTTTACCATCATTTTTGGCTGCTACTGTTGCTTTATGTTACTTTTAGTGGTGGTCCTGATCAAGAAGAAATTATGTATCAACATTTCATTTCCTTTTATGCTTATTTAATCTAAAATTTGCTGTTTAATCATTTTAGTCGGACATTGTGTTTGCTTCTTTTGCCTTCATGCAACCCACATTCGAAAGGTTCCTTGACTAAGACACTGAAGTGGTACGTCTGTTCAATGTGCACACTTTTGGTGGGAATTGGCTTGACTTTGTTAGTCGTTCCAAAGAAACAAAATGCACAAGGGCAGTTGGTTTCATGGGAAATTTTCAATCAAGTGACGAAGTTAATGCTCCTGTCTCAATCCATATGGTAGTATGAACTATGAAGGGCTGGAGCTAGATGGTAGTCACTCAGATCACTGTGTCAGATGGAAGTTTTCTATGTTCAGTGCACTTTGATGAACCAGTGGACTGATGTTATGGATGCTGGGGCTGGTGGTGGAATAATGATGAGCACAATTAGTGCTGTTATCAAAGGTTATTGACCTTAAAGTTACTGTTATGTCCCCTCGAATCACGTTTTGTCATATTGTGTGGTTTATTGTGGAGTATGTAGAATTTGTAGTCATAGTGTCGTGAGCTAATCATGTGAAAAGTCCCAAACCAAGGGAAGAAGGTACAAAGAAGCAGAGACACTGTTAATAAATGGCTACGTGGCAGATGCTTGAATGTTGAAATGAACTGAAAAATAGTCATTGGTTGTCTTACAAACAGGACAGATCTGGGTGTTTATAATGCTTTCGTAGTGAAGCAATGTTGGACTTTGTTGGATTGAGACTGGAAGGTCATCTTATCACACATCTATCAAGAATCAAATCAATTGGTAGATGGGCTAACTAACTATAACCTGATCTTTGAGCTTGGTTGCCATCATTGTCCTCTTCCTTCACAGGAATGGCACTTCAACTGCAAGCAAATGTTGTAGGAACAAGTTGGTCACGAAGGGTACTGAAACAGCAGCTTAATTTTGGGTTTTATGCCCTCCATTATACTCAACTGAAAGAAGGGCCACATGATGCCCAAAAATAGATTAAAAAAAAAAAAAGAAAAAGATACCTGTTGTTGATTAATCATTTTAGCTTGAGTGGAATTGACGGTTCATCCGGCATGCCACTCAGGTTGTTCAATGATCTTGTTGGAAAAAAGGTTGTCATCCTTTTATTCCTTTTCTCTTTTATTATAAAAAGGCAAAAAAAAAAAAAAAGTACAAAGAAGGTTTGAAGAACGCTTAAGCTAACCCCAAATTTCCAATTTTCGGACCCATACCGGGTGCTTCATTCTGAGGGCACACAAGCAGAAACCAAGTATTTGCTTGGCAATATTTTATCTTTCTGATGGGGAAAGAAGCACACCACCACCACTTAATCCTGTCCTTATGCTGATTAACAAAAGTCACGTTCTGACCTTACTGAGGATCCCATGTACAGGGTTTTAGGCCCTAGATAAAGTTCTCATCTCATCTGCTCTGTTGACCAAGAACGGGTCAGGAGGGCTGTTGCGTGTATCTGTCTGCAATCTTGTGATATGAAAACAGAAAATAACCAATCTGGACACACCCACCAAGAACTGACAACGCTGTATTAACCTCTCACATTTTACAATTGCAAGTTTCATTCACCAATCAGGTTTGCTTGCGTTGGCCGCCTTTGCCCAATGCTTTGGTAGGTAAAGCCATCATTTTTCAATGATATCAATAAATATAAAGTAGTTTTTTTTTTTCTCCCATATGACAACGAATTCCTCCTTTTAGTTGAACCCCCTTATACGACATGTTTAATTTACACGTAAATCACATCATAATAGCATAATTTGTAGGTTTGTTCCTCAGAGAAATTTCCAAAATTTAAGAAATTAGACATATATCATAGAATTGAGGAATGAAATATTACATGAAAATTTGTTTTTACAAGAGTGAGGGAATTGAGATGGACCCTCCAGTAAAAGAATTTAAGCGTTTATTAACTTTTTTCTTTTTCTTTTTCTTCAAACAACGTGAAGCTAGAAATCAAGAAACTGGGGGAACGATCCAAAGCTATTATTTCTGATCCATTAATAAAGGGACAACCTCAACCTTCTACTCTCTGACCTTGTGAACAAAAATAAATTAACCACCTCGGAATTAATCAAATGACGCCAACTTTTATGTCTGTCCACGTACTTGTGCAGGTATTTGGTTGGCGTAATCCCTTTCACCAACCTCACTCTGTGATCACGATGCATCATCAATCTCCATGGCTCGTTGACTTCGACCTCATTATCTGCGCCATATACGTGTCTGCCAACAATGTTATTGGGTGGACGTGATGACAAACAGTTAAGTGGAGCCTACAATCCTAAACAATTAGTAACCCCCGCGACCCCACCTTTATTGTACAGCACCCTTGTTTTTTTTTTTTTTTTTCCATCAAACTTCAAATTAAAATAATATACATTAAGAAGTAGGACTCTAGTGTTCTTTCTTTTATTATTATTTTTTAAAATATATTTTTCTCTCTGTCTACCAAACGAACGAGACTCAAAACAAGGATAATATTTGAAACAAACAATGGAGAGTATTTTCTTCTACGTATTCAATTGACAGTAACCAAGTTTTCTTGAGTAACAAATAAATGGTTAACAATACTTGGATTTAAGCATTGGGTCAGATGGGTGTCTGAATATGGGCAGGTTGTGTGTTATTACATCTCTAATAATTTGATGAGATGTGGAAGTTCAAACTACAAATCGGAATAAAAAATATTGTGAGTGTGCTCATAAAAGGAATCTCAATTATACGATGACCACCCACCACCACACCCCCCCCTCTGCCCCCCCCCCCCCCCCCAAAAAAATGTAATTATTATATAGTTGTTCTGGTCATATTGCTTATAAATTAAGGTTAGGTGCACCATGATTCTCAAATGCCCCCAGGAAAAGGGAATAACCCACCAATAAATTACCACCTTACCACGACTGCTTCAAAGGATGTTGGATCCAAGTAAGTGGTTCTGTGATTCTTTTAGTTTATTTTGTTGCTTCCCCTCCACCCCCCCCACCCCCCCGGGGGCTTCTGCTTTCTGACCAACCCTCCCTCCTCTTACCAAATGCACAAAATTTGGCTATTCCCCATCAACACATTGTCTTTATTGCACGACCGAATATACTTACAACAAAATAAAATATTAATTCAGCATCGCTGTTTCTACCCCGGTTGACCCCTGCATTTCCATCCAACACGTTAAAAACCTTCAACTTTTCGCTGTGGAAAAGGGGTTAAGGAAACCAGAGCACCACAAACAGAGGCAGTCAACTCTGTGTCTAAAGAGCCTGCAACTTTCTCCGTCTATCAACCATTGTCAAAAACCTTCGACAAATTCGCATGAAATGAACATTCCTACAGAAATCAGCATCTGGGATGGTGTTTTGGAGATCACCAAGGTGGCCCAAGATAAGGGTATCGATCCTCTGCTTTGGGGTCTGCAAATATCCTCGAATTTGAGCTCCAATGGAGTTTCTTTGCCCTCTCCAGAGCTTGCAGATGTATTGGTCTCTTACATATGTTGGGAAAAAAATGTACCCATTGTATGGAAGTTTCTCGAGAAGGCTTTGGTGCTCAAGATCGCGCCTCCTTTCACGGTTCTTTCTCTGCTCTCTGACAGGTCTTTTTCAAAAAATTTTTTCAGTAAATTTTCCTTTATGAGTGGCAAGTTTATTGATTATTAGGCAAAGAATAATTTGCTAAATTTTGAAGCTTTTTCCCTGTTTTTTATTCCACTGGTGATTACAGTTAATCCTTAGCTGGATTTCTTTCTTGAAAAGTAACGATTTCAGACTAAGCTAGTTTTTGAATCGAGCTAAAATGAGCAGTTTAGATTCAACCTTTTTTAAAAAAAAAATTATGAATTGCAAAAGGGCCTTAATTTCATGTGTGTTATCAATTCAACCTATATTCCCTCCTTTTATTATTATTATTATTATCATTATTATTATTATTATTATTATTATTATTGTTGTTGTTGTTGTTGTTGTTGTTGTTGTTTTCTTTTTCTTTTATGATTCTTCTGCACATTCTGATAGTGTCAAACATGTTTTGAGCATGGCCCTTGTTTCAATTTTTGCTACTGGCTTGAAGTGAGCAAACGTCAACCAACAAAGACTAGAAATTGAATTAGGCTTAGTTCAGAATTTCCTTTTCAGCACATCTGCAAGTAGGGCGAAATAGGTATTAAATTTTCTTTCTTATTTTTCCTTACATTTCTTTTCCTGTTTGTTTGAAGCAAAAAGGATAGCCTGAGATTATTTTTGGTTGTAACACTTCACTGTGCCATTGCCTTTGAGGTTTCTGCTTTGGAGTAACGCCAAAACATTTTCCAATGTACCGAGGAAAAAAAAAAAAAGTGATGTGAGAGCAATCTCATATGTGTCCTTGGGTTGTTTAATCTTATGGATGTGGAACTGATCTGTTGTATGTTTTCTATCTATATACATCCGTAATATTTTGCTGTGATTCTGGGTACGACTGGTAATTTAGTTTAGTGATGAAGCTCTCATTGCCTTCCCTTCTCTAGAATTTAGTCTAAGTTGAACTTCATGGATTTACTCCAGTGTTTGTCGTGTATTTTGTTTTGGCATTGGATTTGTTTGTTCTTGTTTAACCACTACCGATTTCTTTTGCTTTTCTTTTTCCATTAATGGTGTTTCTTTTCTGTTCTTCCAACAGGGTTATTCCATGTCGCCATTCCCAGCCTGTGGCATACAGGCTTTATATGGAACTCCTTGAGAGATATGCTTTTGAGCTTAAGAGTCAAATTAATGGCCCAAACTATGAGAAGTAAGTTCTACCTTCCTCCTTGTATGGTGTGATCTCATAAGTGGAGACTTCTCTAAATCTGCATGCATTACATTGTTAATATCATTTCTCTTGTAAGCTGCTCAGCTTCCAGTATACAATCAGACAACTGGCAGATATCCTTGTTTTCATTTCTTGCAAAGCTCTACTTGGAGGAGATGTATGTAGTTGGCTTAATAAATGAAAATTCATGTGGGAGAAATATTAAGGTGATGTTACTAAGTGTCAATGCCCCTTCGTACATCCAGACAACCTAATTCAACCGAAAAATTGTTTCACTTTAGATTTCAGACGAGAATAGAATTGCTTTCTATTAATTAACATTATTGTTTCCATATTGTAGTGTTATTTCCTGATGACAAACTGGATATATCTAACAGTTAAGTGACTGTTTGTTTTGCCTACCAGGATCATGAAATCAGTAGATGGGATTCTTCATCTTTCCCACAATTTTGGTCTGCAAGCTAGTAGTCCTGGGACTCTTGTAGTTGGGTTCATCTATGCAATTGTGTGGCAATTATTGGATGCATCATTAGATGATGAGGGGTTGCTGGAACTTATGCAAGAGAAGAATTGCAAATGGGCAACAAAATCTCAACAAATGGAAATTGATGGTCCCGGTGATTATGATGGAAAAAGGGCTGTGCATTACAAGAAGTTGCACAATATTAATACAGTAATGGCTATTGAGATGATTGGGAAATTTCTGCAAGATAAATTAACTTCAAGGATCCTTTACTTGGCATATCGGAACTTGTGAGTACATTTTACCCTATAAAAAATGGCTGGTAATGTTTTGCACACAACTGTCTGTCTGCCAGAAGAAGCATATGCATAATGCAGTTTACTTGTACTCTTTAATTTAGATTGGTGTTATTGCAAGTATTCTTAATCGACCCTCAACTGAATGGTAGTTAGGTATTGCTGTTTCTACTATGCTATTCTACTCATTGATAGTTGTGCCATTTAACTAAATGTAGCCATTTCATTTAATTCACAAGTAATTGGTTTCTTTTTTGGACTTGGCTTTGCATGTCCGAACTTCTCTGTTCTAATCTTCTTTTTGCCACACTAATTGTCTGTTGCCACTTTTTCAGGCCTAAAGATTGGGTGGGATTCATTGAGAGATTGCGGCTGCTTGGAGCAAATTCATCAGCATTAAAGAATTCAAAGCTTTTAACTGCCGAGGATCTTTTGCAGTTGACATCAGATGATAGAATGGCATTGACTCATGAACTTAAAACAAGTTCACTGAAAAAGTTCCATGCAGTTATGGCTTTTAGATCTTCAATTTTGTCTTCTAGACTATGTTATGGAGCCAGTCATTCTGCTGTTTGGCTCCCTCTGGATCTTGCTTTAGAAGATGCCATGGATGGTTATCAAGTTAATGCAGCAAGTGCTATTGAAATCATAACTGGTAATGCAAGAGCTTGTCATCGCTCTTTAGTTATTCTCTAAATTAATGGTTTTTCTTTTTCAGCTCTCATGGTACAATGTTGGAAAGAGTGAAAGTTTGAATTTTCACTTTGTGCAGGTTTAGTTAAAACTTTTCAAGCTCTAAATGGCACTACATGGCACGATACCTTCCTAGGCCTTTGGATTGCAGCTCTCCGTCTTGTGCAGAGGGTTAGAACTTCATGTCCCTGGGCCGAAATTTTTATAATTTCAAAGGGAAAAAAAAAAACTTCTTCTGGCTCGCAAAAAGTGATGCTTGTAAAGGCACAAGGTCTTCATATTTAATTGTGCCTCAAATAGATGTCTAACTGTTTGGATGCTTGCCATCTATGTTACATTGTCATTGAGACGTGCAGTCCGTAGAATCAAATAACTTGCATTTCGAAGGTTCTGCACAAGTTTATTCTTATTTATGTCAGTTATTATTCTGTGACCATTTGTTAGGAAAGGGAACCGATTGAGGGCCCCATCCCTCGCTTAGACACTCGGTTGTGCATGCCACTATCTATTGTACCTGTTGTGATTGCCGATCTTATTGAGGAAGAGGAAACTTCACCTGTTGATGGATTGGAATATGGACCAACACATCCCTGGAAAGAAAAAAATGTTCCAGGAAAGTGCCGCAATGATTTGGTTTCCAGCTTACAGATTCTTGGTGATTACCAGGATTTGCTGAGTCCTCCTCAATCTGTTGCCTCTGCAGCTGATCAGGCTGCCACCAGAGCCATGTTGTTTGTTTCAGGCATCAATGTTGGGAGTGCATACTTTGAGTGCATGAGCATGAAAGGCACACCGACCAATTGTTGTGAGTTATTTTTTGAACTTCTGGAAAGCCACCTTTTTCCTCCTCCACCTTGCACACACACACATGTTGATAGCCAAGAAGCATGAGTCATTAGTTCCTTCTCAAAATGAATACAGAGAAACTAAATCTAATTTCTCAAATTCAAGGTGAAAAGTAATAAATTGTTTCTTAGTCAGACCTTTCAAACTTTAATCTTATTTTGCAGGAATTCTGGCAAAGATTGTAGTTTTTTTTTCTTAAGTTGGACATTTCAAACTAAGTCTAATTTCTTAAATCTTGGTTTGTTTGTCTAACAATATTGTGTTATTTTTCACATATGGCAAGCTTTTTTAAACTTGAAGTTGTGGCCACCTAATCTCAGCTTTATGCCACTGCTTTCAGCTGGAAACATGCGCCACCTGATTGTTGAGGCTTGCATTGCCAGAAATCTATTGGATACATC
This sequence comes from Ceriops zippeliana, assembly GCA_037897445.1. Taxonomy (NCBI): domain Eukaryota; kingdom Viridiplantae; phylum Streptophyta; class Magnoliopsida; order Malpighiales; family Rhizophoraceae; genus Ceriops; species Ceriops zippeliana. The sequence goes on along the minus strand of JBAPLH010000061.1, from coordinate 2,567,519 downwards.
AGCATATTTGTGGCCAGGGTATGTGAATGGGCGCATCAACCAAGTACCTTGCAATCTGCCAGCTCAGGTTCCTGGTTGGTCATCGTTCATGAAGGGTGCCCCACTTACTCCAGTGATGGTCAGTGCTCTGTCTTCAACCCCTGCTGCAAGGTATGCTCATGCTCAATACTCATACTTATTTCTCTCAAAGTTGGTGCAATAAGATAACCCATATTTTATGTCCATTATCAAATTTGAGCCAAAAGATTGTATGATTGTATTTTCATGTTGCTCTTGTATTTCTAAAAGTAGATATCCTCCACCTTGTGGCTGCAAACCAACAAAAGTGAAATTTTAAACATAGCATATCATCCATGGATCTTGTGATCTTTATGCCTGGTCATTTCCATGGCTTGTGAGCCTAGTTTGAATGGCCTAGGCTGTCCAATAATCTATTTTGCATTTGGTTTCTGGAACATGATCATTGTATCAAAGATGTTTGTTGATCTTAAGATACTTGTTGATTTTGGCCTGGTCTTCAGTTATTCCTTTTTCTTTCCTGAAGTCAGGTATATCAGATGCTCTTTTTGTTAAATTAACAAGGGTAAAGCAACTGAATTTAAGCTCATGGATTTGATGGAAGCTTATCAGAACTCGAGAAAATATTTGAGCTTGCTGTCAAAGGATGTGAAGATGAGAAGATATATGCTGCTACAATTCTTTGTGGGGCTACTCTTCTCCGAGGTTGGAACATACAGGTAATAAGATGGACAATTTTAACATCAAGAATTCTCTTAATCTAATAACCCTATAGTGAAGATATTAGTTTTTAATTGCTTGCAGGAACACACTGTTAGTCATTACTAGATTGTTGTCTCCTCCAGCTTCTGTGGATCATTCTGGGGATGACAGTCATTTGATAGGTTATGCTCCAGTCCTGAATGTACTAATCATTGGGATAGCATCAGTGGACTGTGTTCAGGTTTTCTCACAGCATGGGATGGTATGATTCCCTTTCATTGATGCAAACATTTTCACTGCTTTTATAGGAATAAATTCACCATTGGTTTGATTCGATCTTCTCAATACAAGGATGCTTTATCCCTAATATTCTGCATTTTACTGTTATAGCTGCCTGTATATGAATACGATGAGGCATCACAGAAATTGATATGATTGTAGTTGAAAATCCTTTAGGGACTAGGGTAACATGGAACTTAAAACTGGCAGCCTAAAGTCTGACAACAGTTTTTTTTTAGCAGGGTGTAGAGATGAAGGATTGTTTTGTTGCTACCATTTTTACACCATTAGTACTTTCTTTTCCTTACAGGAGTAAGGTTAATTCTTTGCCCACATTATTATGAGAGCCTCATGCACTATGATACCTTATTACTAGTACTTTTCTTCCTTAACTGACTTGAAACACTTCCCAGCTCCTGAACGACCGTAACTATATATGCATGGAAAATAGCAAAAAACCCAATACTCGAAACCTCAGAAGAATTTCATTGGATTTGGACTTAATAAAATTCTGCCACGCAACTCTCTGGTAAAACAAAGAAAAATATTAGTTCCAATTGAATGTGAATTTCATCCTCAAAGTGACTATTTGACTTGGTTGCTTTTGCTTATTTTTCTTTCCAGATTCCACAACTTGCATGCTCGTTGATGCCCATCTGTGAGGTTTTTGGGTCATGTGTGCCTGATGGATCATGGACTCTGCCCACAGGAGAAGAATTCTCTGCACATGCTGTGTTTTCAAATGCATTTGTTCTTCTTTTGAAATTATGGAGGTTTAATCACCCTCCTCTTGAATATGGTGTGGGTGATGTACCAACGGTTGCATCCCAGCTAACTCCTGAATACCTTCTTTTAGTGCGGAACTCCCATCTAGTCTCATCTGGAAATATCCTTCAGGATCGAAACAAGAAGAGATTCTCAGAAATTGTGACTTCATCGTCTCCACAACCAGTATTTATGGATTCATTTCCAAAATTGAAAGTCTGGTATCGACAACATCAGAAATGTATTGCCGCAACCCTTTCTGGTCTGGTCCATGGAACTCCTGTTCATCATACTGTCAATTTGCTTCTTAACATGATGCTCAGGAAGATTAATAAAGGTAGCCAATCTTTAACTACTGTCACTTCTGGAAGTAGCGGGTCACCTGGACCTGGAAGTGAGGATTCTTCTCTAAGGCCTAAATTGCCTGCATGGGATATCTTGGAAGCTGTTCCTTTTGTGGTTGATGCTGCTTTGACAGCATGTGCTCATGGGAAACTATCTCCTCGTGAGCTGGCAACAGGTTTGTCTTGTGTGCTTGTCTGAATTCATTTTTTTTTTTTTTTTTTTGTATCGTAGAGCATCTCAAGCGGTACATAATTTGGTGACCTAAAAACCTAATAAACAAAAAGAGTTGCATTCTTTTGGTTTCACGGCACTCAGTTATGATCATTTAGTTTGCACTCTGTTGCGTCTCTTGGCAAAATACAAATGATTATAACATGAAGTTTTCTTCTCTCTCAGGGCTTAAGGATCTAGCTGACTTTCTTCCTGCATCTCTGGCAACGATAGTGAGCTACTTCTCAGCTGAAGTCAGTCGAGGTGTTTGGAAACCTGCATTTATGAATGGTACGGATTGGCCCAGTCCAGCAGCAAATTTGTCCAATGTTGAAGATAAGATCAAGAAAATATTAGCTGCTACTGGCGTTGATGTTCCAAGCCTTGCTGCAGGTTGTGCCTGATATATTTTACGAGTTTACATGTTTTCTACACATGAATTCTTAAATTTGTAATTAAGGCTTATCATTTTCACAGGGGGGAGCTCTCCAGCTACACTTCCATTGCCACTGGCTGCTTTCGTGAGCCTCACTATAACCTACAAAATTGATAAGGCCTCAGAACGCCTTCTCAATTTGGCTGGTCCAGCCTTGGAGTCTCTTGCAGCAGGCTGCCCTTGGCCTTGCATGCCAATCGTTGCTTCACTGTGGACCCAAAAGGCAAAGCGATGGTTTGACTTCCTTGTGTTTTCTGCATCTCGTACAGTCTTCCTTCACAACAATGATGCAGTGTTTCAGCTTCTTAAAAGTTGCTTCACGACCACACTTGGCCTGAATTCTTTGGCTATCTCAAGCAGTGGTGGTGTTGGAGCACTTTTGGGGCATGGGTATGGTTCCCATTTTTTTGGTGGGATCTCCCCCGTTGCTCCAGGCATCCTTTATTTACGCGTGTACCGATCCATCCAAGAAACCGTGTTCATCACAGAAGAGATTGTTTCTCTCATCATGTTCAGTGTGAGAGAAATCGCATGCAGTGGCCTCCCCAGAGAGGGCGTAGACAAGTTGAAGAGAACAAGGAATGGAACAAGATGTGGACAGATTTCACTCATGGCAGCAATGACTCGTGTCAAGCTTGCGGCTTCACTTGGGGCTTCTTTAGTGTGGTTATCTGGTGGCTTGGGTTTAGTTCAGGCACTATTCAAAGAGACTCTGCCTTCTTGGTTTATAGCTGTTTATAGTTCTGAGCATGAAGAAGGTCCTGAAGGGATGGTGGCCATGCTAAGGGATATGCACTTGCCTATTTTGCAGTGCTCTGTGGTGCTTTTGCGTGGGGGATTGACTGGTCATCATCAGCATCAAAACGGCGTCCCAAAGTTCTTGGGGTTCATATGGAGTTTCTAGCCAGTGCACTTGATGGGAAAATATCACTTGGTTGTGATGGAGCCACTTGGAGATCATATGTGTTGGCTTTTATTAGCTTGATGGTAGGCTGCACGCCTCTGTGGGTGCTTGAGGTTGACACTGATGTTCTGAGGAGGCTGAGCAAGGGCTTAAGACGGTGGAATGAGGAGGAACTTGCTCTAGCTTTGCTTGGAATTGGAGGGGTCGAGACAATGGGCGCGGCTGCTGAACTGATAATTGAGGATCAATGACTTTTTCTCTTTCCGTATCTTAGGTTCGGTTGTTTGATAGATTAACAGTTTTAACTTTGTAACATATAATTGTACAGAACCTTCCACGCAGTAATTTTGTGCAGTGAAAAACTTATCACTGTTGCAACACTCTTGAGTTTTCTTTCCATGGAAGAAGACTTTCAAGCTTCGGACAAGAACATAAAATTTTCCAACTGAGGCTTGCCAGTGGCTTTGAGTTTACCAATGAATTGAAGGTTTGAAATGACTAATGAGGCCATGTATTCTTGAATGGAATATCCAACTGAATCCTGTGCATAGTTTAGACCTTTGAATTTGTGCATGCTTCTGTTAAATGTTGTGAATATTACTTGTTAACATTGCCCCGCTCTGAGCAAAACCTTGACAGGTGACTGCCATTTGGTTGATAAAACACTTTGTTTTTACCTTTGTTCAATAGAGTTTATGGTACTTGATTGCTAAACACTACTTTTTTCTTTCTCTGTCGGTTCTGCGGGGTAAGGGTTGCTAATGCAATTAAATGGAGTGAGGACCTAGAATGGTTTATTGAAAAAAGAACAAAGTACAAATGATATCATCAAATATGCAGCGCATCTATTTTCGTTAAATAAAAAATGCAATATAAATTACATCGACAATTTTAACTCCAAAATAATCAGTATTATTATTATTATTTTGGTTAAATCCCAATAATGATTTTAAGAATACAGCAGGCCTCAAAAGTTTTTCAATTTTTGGTTACATCCTAATAATCACAGTGAACACTGTAATGCACATAGTTATGGCCTTGAACAACTGCTGCCTCACGCCCCGGAATGAAAAGACAGGTAAAGAATTACTGGTCAGAGGACGCTGGATGATGGTTTTCATCAGTAAGCAAGGCAAAATGTGCACGTTCACAAGGACCCCATTGCCATATCACTAACACCGCTGTAGCCAGGCAATCTCTGCATTCTGTGGCTTTGCATTGCTCTTCTAACTAAAAATGCCTCCTCCCACCTCCCTGCATCAGCATATATGTTGGATAGCATAACTCTACTTGCAGCATGGGATGGTTCCAAACTTGCCAAGTTTTCTGCAGCCCTTTCTCCTATATCAGCATTTCCATGCGTTTTACATGCTGCCAACAATGTGCCCCAAATGACAACATCAGCCTTCATAGGCATGCTCATTATCAATTCCTCAGCTTCTTTCAATTTTCCAGCTCTGCCCAGGAGATCCACCATACAACCATAGTGCCTGATATCAGGATCTATACCATGTTCAATCTTCATGCTCTTAAAAAATTTCTTTCCTAGGTCCACCAACCCAGCATGGCAACACGCACTGAGGACTCCAATGAAAGTTATTGCATTGAGTTTTAAATGCCGCCTTTGCAGGTCTGAATATAGTATGAGAGACAAATTTGCATGTCCATGCACGGCCAACCCACATATAATAGTGTTCCATGGAGAGACTGTGCATGTCCTATCTTGGATTTGATAGAACACCTCTAAGGCAATATTAATGCTCCCGCATTTGGCATACATGTCAATTATTGCAGCACTTAAATTGTCATTAAGTGGGATGGAATTATTATAAACATACTCATGAGCCCATCTGCCTTCTTCCAATGTACCCAGTTGAGCAATTGCAGAAAAAACACTCACCATTGTCACTTCATTTGGTTTGATACCCCCAGCTACCATCCAACGGAATAGCTCCAAAGCTGTTTGAGGTTGCTCATTTTGTGCATAACCAGAAATCATGGTGCTCCATGAAAAGATGTCTCTCTCACACATATCATCAAATAATTTTCGTGCCTGATCAATCATTCCCTTCCGTATAAATCCTGAAATAAGAGCATTCCAAGAAGCAACATTGTCCTTAATGCTCCCCTCAAACTGCAAACAAGCATCATCAATCCTGCCACAAGATGCATAAAAGTGGATAACTGTTGCCTGTACAAAATCATAAGAGTGAAAACCCATCTTCATAATAACACTATGCAATTGCAAACCCTCTCCAATTGCCATTTGTTTGCCATATGCAGATATCAAATCAACCAACATAACTTCAGTAGGTCGAAGTTCTGCAGATAACATTGCAAGAAACATCACAAAAGCTTCCCTTAACCTTTCAACTCGAACATAACCATCAATAACTGTACCCCACGAAACAAAATCTTTATCAGGCAACCTCTCAAACAACTCTCTAGCCATATCAACGAGTCCTGCCTTTGAATAGCCTTTCAGCATCACATTCCACGAAACTATATTCTTCTCTGGCATCTCATCGAACAAAGCCCTTGCTTCACTTAAACTGGGAAAAGTACAATACATGTTCAACAAATTTGTAGAAACAAGAACAAAACCATCAAACATCATCTTCAATACCAACGCATGGAGCATTCTACATTCCCAAATCCCACCCAAATGGAACAAGCAGAGATCACACTCGCCAATGTCAGCTCATTTGGAATAACACCCACGTATGTCATCTCCCTAAAAGCCTCTATCGCTTCACTCCACCGGCCACTCTGAGAAAAACCCTTGATCATACTAGTGTACGCAATGCAACCTTTTCCAGGCATTGCATCAAACAACTCGCGGGCATCATCCAACATCCCAGAGTGCACGTACCCAGAGATCATAATATTACACGAAACCAGATCCAACCCGGTAAAAGAATCAAACATGGACTTAGCATCAGCCAAAACCTCACATTTGGCGTACATGTTAATCAAGCTATTCCGTACGAAAGTGTTGGAATCAAGTCCATACTTCAAAACAAGGCAGTGGATTTGGCGGCCTTGAGAAATGGCCAAATGGGTCGAGCAGGATTTCAAAGCCGAGACCAGAGCTAACTCGTAATTGGAGTCCTTGTTGTCTCTCGGGCGACTGTCTCTGACAATGGAAGCGAGACGGAGAAGTGTGTCTCCTTCGAGTGGAGGGGTTTTGGTGGAGACCCATTTGAGAGTGGGCTTCGAATGGATGGAAGGATAGGAGATGAAACAGCGAACATGAAATCTGGGCTTGAAAGACAGGATCATGGGATGCAGACCACCATGAGAATGAACAGAACTAGGGAAGGCAAGTAAACGGGTTTCGGAGGGAATAAGAATTTGTTGCTTGATACGCGCCTAACGACATTGTCGTTTGCTTGTTGTTCTTTTTTTTTTTTTTGAAAAAATAAATATGTCAAAATTAATTTTAAATTTTTATTGATTTTTCAACGTAACATTTTTTATTGTCAAATTAATATTATATTTTTATTTTTCATCTCATTTGAATTTATTTTTGGATAAATTAATGTTTTGTTTTTTTTCTCAATATATCCAATTTAGTCATATTTTTTAATGTCTTGTCATTTGTACAATAAGTTAATTCTTTATTTTCATAAACACCAATTCTTATGATTTAAAAAACAAAAACAACTATTTTTTAAAATTTTCATCAATTTCTTTTATTTGAAAGTAAAATTTTTAAAATAAAAAAATAATTCACTTAGATTTATATTTAAAATATATATTCATGTAATATAATTAATAATTTTTACTAAAATTTACATTTATACGATAAAATTCAATTCAATGTTAATTACTATTTCAAAATTTATAAAATTAATTTATATTTTTAATCATTAAACATATCACTTATTTTTATTAAAAAAATATACTAGTCAATGTCTCTACACTCCTTCACATTATCTTCAAGTATAACATCTCAACGCAAAATATTTAATTTAACTTTTATTAATATATATTTTAAAAAATAAAATTTATAAAATTTAAATTAATAAGACTTAATAATTAAATTAAATTAAAATTGAAGTAAATCAATTTAACCATAACAAATTAAATTTGAGAAATAAAAATAAAAATAAAAAAAATAAATTTTAACAACATCGAGTGTAAATTATCCAAAGTTATGCATATATTATTTTTCAAAGTTATGCGTGTTATGTGACTGGGTAAGCTTCACTTCATATGGTTACAATAACTGCACAAATTGGATCACCATCCCACTTATCTATTACAGCAGCATTCTTAGTTCTAACCGACACTGATGAAGCTGAATAGCATTACTTATACTCAGAAGAACTCACGGTCGGGGAAAAGCAGCGGCGCGAGAAGGGTCCACGTGTAGAGTGCAGCAGTGACCCACTCCGTGCAAATTCGAACCCACACTGACGTCCAGCCAACATCTATTAGGTCTGAACTCTCGGATGAGCTGGTCCATCCGGAAAGAAGCATGGCCGAGTACATGCTAGCAAGAGCAAATATCACGTGGAAGAATGAGTAGGAGTAACTGACAGGCCTGGCTTCTACTTCTTTCTTGTTTTCTTTTTCTTTTCCTTCTTCCAGCTCTTCTGCTTCGAGAAGGGGCTTCTTCCCGGCTGTGACACCAGATCGATGCAACCGGTTTAGTATGAGATCGTAATGCTGCAACTGAAGCTTCCGTTATCCAATTAAAAGATCGAAACTTTGCAACAAAGTAAAGGTTTCGTGTAAACTTAGGATAAACCATTCCTCCAAGATATAAACAATAGGACAGTCCGAAGTGCCAAATGTTATTTTATATTTCATAACCAGGGTGTTTCTACCATGTAATCTACTCACTCCATGGATGGTTTTAAAGGTCAGAAGCAGATATCGGGAATTGCTATTTCTTGTGATGCCTTTCTTCCTCCGTCTAATAAAGATGTTCTGCAGTGATAAAAAAAATCTGATCCAGACTATGAATTACTCTAAGTCAATCTCTGATATGACGGCTGCATTGGCCAATTAAAGTACCTACGTACTACTTATACTGCCAATGACACAGATTCCAAACACTTCCATGCTCCGACATCTAGGATTTACCATAACTTGCAAGACAATAGGGACACAAAACATGTTGGCTAACCAATTGGCGTTACGTGACTTGACTCTCTTGACTTCCGTGTGATCAAAGAGTCCCATTGAATTGAGCAAGTACAGAATTCATTCCGCTCTTAGAATAAGACGCACACACACACAAGCACAAGTGCCACTCCTAGGAATTAATTCTTAAGAGTAGAAATATCACCTGATGACCTTGGTGAGGATGGAGGTGACAGAAATGTTCTTGAAGACCCAGCCCGAAAAGCAGAGTATAGGACTGAGAGTATTGTTGTTAACATCCCGAGCACAAGTGTACTTGTGGAAACTGCCTTTGACTTATTGTGGAGTCCATTGCAGACATAGTCCCGTGGTTCACTGGAGAGAGCCGTGTAGCAAACATATGCACAATAAAGTGATATCACAGAAGCAGGCAAGAGGCTACCATTCACCTATTTGAAGTTTCCAGCAAAAATCATGTAAGCAATTCCTCGCTTCTTTTCGGTTGAAACAATATTTTATCAGCTCCACCCTAGAACTGTGAGAAGTCCCAGCTTTACAGAAGCACCAAATAAAGGGCTTGGGACTGGAAGAATGAAAACACAGAAGGCAATTTTCCTTTTGGATCACCAAAGACATGATATTTGGTGCAGCAAACAACCCAAAAAAACATATGAATTGTAAAAGGGCATATAGAACGCAGATCTACAAAATGAAGAGACATTCAATTCACTTGGCAAATTAGCAACCATTAATGGAACTAAACAGCCAACTTTTTAGCATTGAGGATGAACCCTTATTCTCACCATCCATGAAATACATATTACGTCCATAAATTTTTAAGACTTTGATGCCCCATGCAATCATACCATCCAAATAGCTAATGGACAATGAGGCTAATATTTGAGTATTTAATCTACATTCATACAATTATATAGAATATCAGTGAATAAAGAACAGAATCTCATCCTTACCGCAGGATGCAACGCTATAACTGCAAAAGCAAATGCGAGAATCATGGTCATGACAAGGAAGAAGACATTAAGGCCGCAGTCATGGCCAGATGGATTGAACCATATAAACAGGATGCCTGAAACTGTAAATGCTGCAAGGTAGCATATGACTGATATAGCAAGCAAAGCTATATACCTAAAACACAAAATTGCAACATTAGAAATGCAACAAAATAGATGCAACGAGACTTAAAGATACAGGAGCTTAAGCCAATTATTTCAGCTAAGAACAGACATTTGCAAGACTAGAAAAGCAACAAAATAGAGGGAAATAAACTTGAAAAGAGAGAAACTTAAGCCTACCATTTCTGCTCATCTTTCTCCACCCAAGCATCATTCCATGAGTGTGTAAAGTCTAGCAATATAACCACTTGAACCAACAAAAAAAAACCTGCCCCAAATTTAGATACAATCCCTGCAAGCATATTTGTGTGCATCAATTAGGAACTTTGGCACCAAATATGGGCAAAGGATTAAAACTATGACATCCCAAAATATGTCAAAAGAAAAGGCAACAACAATCAAGTATAAAACATAGAAAGAATAAATTTCTTGCTTTGCGAAACTCAGCCTATATGTGAACCTGGGTAGGCATTTCAGAATATTGACAATTGATGCACAATTTAACTGGGACATCGTTTCAAGTACATGGAGCCATAAAAGTTTCTCAATAAATACAGTTAACATGTTAATAACCATGTCATTCTATTGTGACATACATCGCCATCAAGATATAGAGAACCTATTTTTATTAAGGAGGGAGGCACAGCATCCACCAAATTTAAAACATGGGGTGAGATCTGAGGTTCAAACCATAGACCTCACTTATAATTAAAACTCCCTCCCCAGCCAATCAAACTGACTTCACAAAAAAAGAAGGAAAGCATGAGCATCACTGCAAGCGCTGCAGATACACTGTGCCCAGTTACTAAAAGCAATAATATATCATAATTGCTTCATAGTTTACAGAGAGGTGCAAAATTTACCATAAATTGAGATGACAACATTGGGGACAAAAAACATCAGCACAATAAGCACAAGCCAGATCACCATCTTTGCAATCCATCCGCCATGGTGCCATGAGTCACGTTTGTCATTTTGGTCCTTCACGCCAATCATTATAAGAGCAAATATTGCAAAAAACAAGAAGTTCCCTAAACTGACACGAAGCACTGCTTGTATTTGAAACCATTCCTTTGAGTGAGTATCAGAAGAGCTTATCCCTGCAAAAACATGCAGGATCAGCATTCTTTTACTTTTCTTGCTTTCTGTTTTATTTATTTATTTATTTATTTCCAACAGTAAACTAATCTCCTATTTACAATGCTAGAATATTTTAGGGAATTTTTCCATGGCTATCCAACTGAAAATTGAACTCTATTCACCTCATTCTCAGGAAAAGCGGTCACTGGATTTCAAAATTACAATTGAAACGTCCAATAAAATCAATTATGTAGCTCGTTACGACCCACAAGAAATTTAAAAAGAACCCCTGTACTTTTTGTGTTTTTGGTTGGTCTTTACCACCAAAAACACAACCAAGCAAAAGCCCCGGCTCGTCCAACAATTTGCAGTACCCAATTCAAAAAACTGCACAAAGACCAACGTCCCAATGTGTATTCTCCATCAATTATCACAATTACAAACCAGTTAAATCCAAACCCATCGACTGTTAGAACATCCTCTACAGCTATCAAAGCCCATTATAATCAAGACCTCAGAAAGATTGAAACTTTGAATTAAACATTGAAAAGGGGAGGCGGTGTAAAGGGGGGACTGACAAGGGAGTTTCTTCAATAAAGGAGCAGCCACTTCTCTGAGGATCCAAGAAACGATGAGAGAAAGGCCAAAGAGGGCACAATAGCCGAGCCTTGCGGATTTCTTGGTGATCCCAGAAGCCGCTGATGTGCAGAGGCCGCATGTCAGAGACGCGCAGCAAGAACACAAGAAAGTCATCTATCTTTCTCTCTCTACAAATATCCTGAAACTGGCTCGTAAATACTATGATGCAAGAAAAGACTGGGAGGGGCCCTTATTATTGTTGTGCACTAAAGACTGGCAGGTGAAATAGGACCCGAAGACAAAGAAGATATCCTTGGCATTTTGCTCACGTTAACGTGTCTTTGTCGATTTTCTTTTTTTTGTTTTTTGCGCTTTTGCCATGGGGTAACTTTATTTTTTGTTATCTTCCCCCATTCTCTCTTTCATTAGGCCAAGGCCCAATACGTGGAGGCCTGCATTTTCTTGGAATTTGGAATTTGTAATTGATAAATCAAAATTTTCATTAATATAAATTTATAAATATATTATTATTATTATTATTAATTACAGTTGATAATTTTTTTAACGTAATAATTATGAAATTATTGACAAATGAACTTCAGGTCATGCAGATGACTCGTTTACTCACCGATTGGAAGAATAAGAATGCATCATATTGTTATTATTATTATTGTCCAAAGCAATGTCCCTCTAAGAATTGAACTCCAGCTATCATTGTCTCCTGTCTCTTTGCTTCACCCTTCGGGAAAGAGGTTATCATTTTTAGTGACAAGTGTGGGAATACAGGAAATTTTGGTGTAAATTTGTGAGATCTGAGTGCATTCAAGCATTATTTTTTGCTATCAAACTGATGTTGAAGCTGACTACCTTAGTGAAGTTTTCTACTCCTGTTTCAAGGGAAAATGATCAATTTACCTTACCATTGAAGTGAACTTTTTCGGATCATTGTGCCCCATCTGTATCTCGCTCTCTCTCCCCTCCCCTCACCCCACCCCAGAAAGGCTGCTAACCAGAAGCAGAAGGATCCACATCATTTACTCCCATGATGTTTCTTTAAAGAAAATTTTGCGAATGTAGTGTCTCAGTTAGTCACATACTCTATTGCAAATATTATTGTACTTCCAAGCACGGAAACAAGTTGCAACAAACCAAGACTCTCCGTGGCGCTTCAATCCATCAGGTCCACATAGATTTATATAGCTTATTAAAAGATCTCATCTTCATACTTTCCTGCCTTAAGATAAGGATATAGGGACCTTCCTTGCTATGCTTTAGTACAACAACAGAGGGTCATGATTCGAATTGTGGAATGTGAACATTGATTAAAGTCTTCATCTCGATCACATTATTGGCAAAGACATAACTCACTAATGTATATGCGTCCCCATGAGGAAAACACTAAAGATTAGCTTCTGTGACGTTCAGTTAAATTAGATAGGGTACTCAACTATGGGTTTTCAGAAAAGTCGGCAGCTTATGATTTACAGATAGAAGTTTTACGAGATATATTATAGCTTTCGTCGACAAGATAAAAGTTCATGTTTGATGTGGCTGCAAACTGGGTTTACCAAGTGAGAGTGGTCAGTGCCCAGCAAGTTTCAAAGTATTTAATTATTGAAAAGATGTTACTCAGTTGAGTTTTCGAAAGTAAAAGTACACGCGACATCTGGGCGATGCTTCTGTCCTGGGATGAAAAAAAGTTTGAGGACGAGACAGTGAATCTGCATGGCATTGTTGTATTTGTCAGTTGTTGGCTGCGGATGTTACACTCTGATTCTGAGTTTCATGTAGAAGATGCCCCCCCCCCCTCTCTCTCTATGTCTGTTTTACTTGAATGCATGTGCATAGATGCAAATTCACATAAAGAACACTTAAAGAATCAATGAGCTCTACGTCAAAGGTCGACCAAATGCAAGGCAGTTTCAACTTCAGCAAAGTTGTTGAGCCATATTAAGAATATTGAAATCTTAAGTAGTCGTTCAATCCTATAGATGCAGGACAAGGAAAGGGAGTTCGGGGCTTTCGTTTGAGCACGGTACAGCTTGAACCCTTGCAGATTACGACTTACATTCTGCAGCTGTTATCATCATTTTGGTTCTTGATTGACATGACCAGCATCCAGCCATTGCCCAAAACCCCAACAGAAAAATGTTATTAGGTAACACTGACACTGAATCAAAGAAAGACGACTGAAAAGGGAGGCCGGAGATTTGAAAACCAACTACAATGAGAAGCAGAGGGGTAAAGAGGAGCTCGATATGGATGAAATCCCTCTATATTGCTACTTCAACGACACATTGGCAGCTCGTCATGAAAAGAATGAACCCATTCCTATGGTATTGTTTCTGTTTTCTGTTCTCGCACGCTTAGCTGATAGACAAGTGATGTGATTCCCATTGCATACTGCAGTTGGCATTGAAACCAGGCAAATCAACATCACGCACAAACATTCAAACGGCAAACCTCAACCTATTATCAAACTGGGTATTTCTACAATACAAGCATTTATTTCATCCTCTTTGCAGTACAGACAAAAAATTCTCAGAAAAAAAATTTCCCATCTTCTCAGGGATCATGCCGAGCTTGAAACTGTAATCCCTAATTATCTATTCTTTCCAAGCAAATGCTCAATCCCTTGTGCCCTTGGCATGTTTAAATCATTCTCAGATTTCCTTGAGGTTTGCCCTGGCTTGCTTTGGATTCCCTGGGAATTATGACATAAAACAAAATTAGACTTCAATCACTTTTAAAGATGAAAAGTGATTGGTGTAATTGTTTAACATTACAAAATGTTAGCAATTTTCCAAATGTCGCATATCACTTTTAAAGATGAAAAGTTTAAGAAATAAGATGGAGATAATGTTCCGAGGTGTTTAAAGTTCTGTGGGATGCAACAGCACAGTGATAATATGCTTCAGAGTCAAGACCTATGCAATTTCTGGGGAAAGCTGATGTGGATATGGCTATGCTTGATGAGCATGCGTCAAAAAAAGAGAGCCACTTGGGGGAAAATGAAAATGGCTGAAAGGTAAGTTTCACTTACAGCTCCCTTGGCTGTTAACCTCCGACTTGATGGAGCTCGTGCCACTGATGAAGCAGCTGCAGCTGCAGCAACACGGATTCTGCAAAAACATTGGAAGTGGGAGTTCAGTTTCAAATTTTCAGCAATTGTTAAATATCATAACTAAATTCTAGGTTCCAACTTAAACACCTTCGATGTACATCTACATATTCATCTGTTTCATCCACAATCTCCTCCTGCATCGTTAAGAGTAAGATTAATAAATGGGAAGCAGAAACTGAGAGCATAAATTGAAAGGATCCTCTTGCTTACCTGCAGAAGTTCCTCAAATACATCTTCCAGGGTTATGATGCCAATGACTTCGCCATCTTCAATATCGTCTGATACCTTTATTGCCGCATCATTAAAGGAGCACTTATCTCCATTTGTCAGCGTTGAAACATTATCAATGTCAACAACACTATCTAACTTTTGATCTTGCTTGGATAGCAAAGGGGTAGTTAATTGGGAATCCCCTTCAGTGATTTTCTTTCCTTCATGTTGTTCTCCATCAGCTTTTGGTGGAGGAGCTTTGCTTCTCCCTTTGGCCTTCACAACAGCTGCCATGTGACTGCTACCCTTTTGAAACTCGTTCAGTATATCGTATAGAGGCATATCAGATGGAACCCTAGAGAGATGCATCGTGCATGAATTCCATGTAATCTATATTCACCACACACACAAATAGGGCTGGGAAGGGGAGAGAGAGAGAGAGAGAGGGATGGATGGATGAGCAAACCGTGGAATTCTCCTTATTGAAACTGCACTAGCAGGGGTCTCTGTCTCAGGTCGCACAGTGAGGAGGCTTTTCACCTAACCCAATACATTTGGCAAAGGGAGTTAAAAAGAGCCAAAATAACAACTCCTAAATAAGCTAGTGTGTGAACCAGAAATGTATAAATAAACTAACATATGTCAAAACCTATGCCTGTAAGCTCTAAAACCCACCAGAAGAAGTCCAATGATATTTTTAGGATTCCCAGAATAAACAGGAACTCTGCTATGGCCTCGAGCAAGAATTTTTCCCATAGCCTCCCTGAATTATCAGAATTATATGAGAAATGGACAAACATGAGCTCATGAAAATATTGAAGTTGATAAGACAAGAAAATGGAACTGGCCAGATAAAATTGGTGATGGTGGCAATGATTACAGCAAGAATTACCAGTCCAACTTTGAGTTGACGTCCAAGGAGAAAGTTGATTCAATAGGGGTCATAGCCTCTTCAGCTGTCTGTTGAATTTGAAAATTGATAAAGAGAGCAATTTTTTATGTTTGAATGAGTCCATAACAACACTAGTAGTCTTGAAACGATTGAATTACACAGGCACAATAATAAAACAAAACTTGCAAACAGTCAAATTGTTTTCTATCTGAAATGATTTGAGCATCTTGAAATCACGGTTCTATTGTAGCTATCACATTGAAACTACGGTAAGTTAAAAAGGTATCACTGCACATCAAGAAAAATATAACCTTGAACATTGAGGCCACTTGCACCCACCAAACAACAAATGAAGCACATATCAAATAGAGCAAAAGGAAAACACATACAATTGAGCATCTAGTTTACCTTTTCAGTCAAATCTAGTGCTCCACTGATAATTGTTGTCTCATCATGGGTGAGTTCGCCTCTCCCAGCCTAAATATACCAAGAAGCTATGTAGATATGAGTGAAAACAGTGAAAAATTATGTCAAATTCTTTTAACTTCAGCATTTTTTATCCTTTCAGTTTTGTTAGTAACTTAAACAATTTCTAACACACACCCAGCTGTGTTAGCTTACCTCCTGGCTGTGGATAGAAACAAGGGCTTTTAACTGAGCCCGCCTAAAGAGTGCTTCATTATGCCCCAGTACCCAGTCCAGAATCTGCAACAGTACATTTCTTAGTGTTAAAGGGCAAATGACAAAATATATTGGCCAACAACATGGAAAACAAATGGAGCTCTCATTTGGTCACAGACTGCAGGAAGATATCATTTGTTACTAACTAAAGAGGATGAAAAGTAAACAAACCTCCAATTTCCAATGACTTGGTTTTGCTTAAAAAAAGGCAGTAGTGACTACAGATAAATATGATGTGAAGAGACAAATGTAAAGGAACAGCAGTACATGAAACAGATTACATCATATAAAGCTAAAATTTATGAGGGAAGTAGAGTAATTTTTGGTTGTCTATCCTTTTGCAAAATTTCCATTACATCTATAGTAGATCAGTTGGTGTACTAATTAGTCTGGCTTGAAAATCCCAAAGCCTTTATAGCCAAAGAAGATGGAAAGAACAGCAATGAACCAGGTGAGAGGGAAACATGAAAAGAGAGTCAAAGTCTCTAGATGGATGCACAATACAAGATATATAGGAAACACACAGTTACCTTCCCAATTGGATATGATATTGGATAGCAAATTATCATCAATATACGCACAAGCCAAACAAAATTGGCACCTACGGCAAGTCCATATCTGGAGCATGTTGCTTGTGGAATAACCTGATAATTTAAAGGACATTGACTTCCTGTTTTAGAATAGTTGAGAAAAATTGCCCAAACATGAAACTTTGGGAGAAAATTTACCTCTCCAAAAGCTAGAACAAAAGTCACAGAAAGTATTATAGCAACATACTGATTGAAAAGCTTATCAAGGTATATAGGAAGTGCCTGCATATTGCCATACAAAGCTAAGAACAATTAGAGGTCAAGATAACACAATCCCAGATAGACTTCAATTAAAACACATATCAAACAGATGCTCTGAATACAATTTCTCCAAGTGTACAGCCTCCTCCAAAAACAAAGCTCAAGGAAGAAAGCAAGTATTAGTGACATTTTCAAAACTACCCTTTTCTCACTCAGCACAAAATAATCACATATGCATAATATTCTACAATTCCAGACCACATTGTTGTCAATCTCATTAAAATCATCGCTGCCATTTATTTTTTCTTCACGTTAGTCTAAAAGTTGAACCCTATCTTGATTACATATCTGGATACTCTATCATAATATGAGAACAAATTCCCAAGAAAAGAAAGACAATGCCTAAACTAGCTTCATGCACGCTAAACGTGAGACTACCTTATCAAGCCTATATAACAGAACACACAACTAGGTGACAACAATGAATCTGAGAATGATGTGACCATATAGAAAAATGAAGAACCTAGATGGATCTACCACTACACTTAAAAGCTTAACACTTTCGTGTATGCGTAGCCTATCTCTATCGTTGTTTCTTTTTGCATCATTGTAAACGAGTGATCAGCTTCCAACACTCAAATGTCATAGCATTCTAGACAGAGTTAAGCTGCCCAGACATTCAAAGCAATTCCAATCGCAAACCCAACTAGCGGTAATCCTAATGGATTCAAGCCAAGTAATTTTGCACAACAAGAATGTTACCTCCATGGCAGCGGCATTACATAGAAGCAAAGTCACTAGAAGCTGATGCTGCTTTTGAACCACAGGAAGAATAGCAGCTGAAAATAAGTTAAAAATTACCCACCCAAAAAAAAAAGAAACCCATTAACAACAAAACCATTCTTTTCCATTCAAGCAACAGTCTTTGACATCAAACCGCCATAAATTCACGAATGAAATCAATAAAAATCCAAAAATTTCCACGGAATTGAAGAAAAAACGCGAAATTGAATTTTTTTTTTTTTTTGGGGGGAGGGGTTGGAAAACACAAAAAAATAAAAAAAAATAAAAAAAAAAAAAAAAAAAAAAAAAATATAATAGGTATAAAATAAAAAAATAAATAATAAATAAAAAAAAAAAAAAAATAAAAAAAAAAAAAAAAAAAATAAAATGCCAAAAAAAAACGAATAGAAAAAAAAATGAATTGGAAAGCAGGGAGGCTTTTTATGTTCGTTGTGGTCAATGATTATGGGCCCTACCAGACTGGAAATTACGTGTTTCTTTTTTCTTCGACAAAATTAAAAATGAAAAATTGCAAAAAAACACACAAAAAAAAAAAAAAAAAAAAAAAAAAAAAAAAAAAAAAAAAAAAAAAGTTCGAGAAAAAAAAATTTTTAAAAAAAAAAAAAAAAAAAAAAATTTTTTATTGTGTCCTTTGATTGGCCACCCACAAAAAAAAAAAAAAAAAAAAAAAAAAAAAAAAAAAAAAAAAATCACAATTGTAGATACACGTGATTTTTTTTTTTTTTTTTGGTTGTTGAGCGAAACGCTTGATTTCGGTTGGAATGCCTGACTTTTCAAGCTTGGAAACGTTGACAAAAAAAAAAAAGGCAAAAAAAAAAAAAAAATTTGGACAGCAAAACAAAAAAAACCCTCGTGATTAACACAGTTCACAATGTGTTCAGGTAGCTGACAAAATAAAAAAAAAAAAAAAAAAAAATTGGCAAATATTCAAAAAAAAAAAAAAAATTTTTAAAAAAAAAAACACAAAAACATTGACGAATATTTTATGACCACGCTTGTGGACCGGTTTTTTACTTAAAAAAAAAAAAAAAAAAAAACCCCCAAAAGCCTTTTGTAAGCCACAAAAAAAACAAATGCCAAAAACATTTAACAAAAATAATTTTTTTTTTTTTTTTTATTTAATAAAAAACAAAAATAAAAACATTAAATAAATCTTACTTCTCTCGTTCAAAAATTTAAAAAAAAAAAAAAAAAAAAAAAAAAAAAAAAAAAAAAAAAAAACCCTCCCATTTCTTTGATTGGACATAAAAAAAAAAAAAATTTGATTTTTTCTTTTCATTTCTCCCCAAAAAAAAAAAAAAAAAGAACTGACTTCTACATCCTTAAAATGCTTGTCATCTATCTCATAGTATTGTAAGATTTCTTTTTTATTTATTTTATGCAGAAAAAATTAAGATGGAAATCCTACTTCTGAAACCCAGATACCTCCCCTTGGAAACGCTATCAGTTGCACGGTAACTGACACTCTGGCACGATACTTTTTGTCCCTCCTAGACTGGGTTTGCCACCAGGCTAAGATGGGAGCAAATGGGAGCCGCAAGCTTTCAGAACTTGTACGGTATTGCCTGCCTTGAAAAATGCATGAAAAAAACTTGGAAATTGTAAAAAAAAAAAATAAAAAAAAAAAAAAAACTAAAAAAAAAATACCAAAAATCGTCAAAAAAGGAATTTTTTATTTTCGAAAATTTCCTTAAGGACACCTGATCAGATGGCAACAGCTAACTACGCTTTTCCATCCATTTCCTTGGTAAAAAACTTGGGCACACTCTTATTTTACACCCTCTATGCCAAAAATCAACACATGCAAAAATCCTAAAAAACCAGCTTTTTTTCTTAATCCAACACAAATTTTGACTGCAAGACAATGTCAAAGCAACAGAAGGGAAATCACAAACAAGACAACCCAAATCAAAAAAAAAAAAAAAAGACAAAAAAAAAAAAGTAAAAAATCGCCTTTAAGGGAGATTCGTGGGGTTTTGTTGAAGAGTTGGGGTCGTTGCTGGAGCAAACAACTCAAAAAAAAACCCATGGATAAAAAAAAAATAGATTAAAAAAAAAATGAGATCGAAGACGGTGGCTCAGGAGGAATTAACGTTGTGGGGATCGAAGTTTTTGAGACACAAGTGGGCTTTGGGATCGACGACTATGCGTGAAACATGAAATAAAATGAAAAATTGCCAACCCATCCCAAAAAAAAAAAATCTTTATAAAAAAAATAATTTGGATTGGGAAAAAAAAAAAAACGTAAAAAAAAAAAAAACATCCCATCCAAGGACTTGAATTGTGTTTTCTATTTTATTTTTTTTTTATATAATCATATGATTCATTGTCAAAAAAAAAAAATGAAACAATTTGGGCCTCAATTGGCAAATAAACAAGACCATTAGATGATGTTTTTTTCTTGAAAAAAAAGGAAAAAAAAAAACCCAACGTATGGATTTCGGACATCATGGGCCACTCGTGCCCAAAATAATAAAAAAAAATCAAAAAATTATAAAAAAAAATACTGAAATAATAAAAAAAAATTTAAAAAAAAAAAAAAAAATTGATTTTTATTTATTACTAAGAGACTTAATAAATTTCATTTTATATAGCCTGTTAAGTATGAGTTTATACGTAAAAAAAAAAACAACGTATTACAAAAACTACTTTCTCAAGCAAAAAAAATGCATGAAAAAAAATCATAAAAATTTTTTAATTTTTTTTTTTTTTCAAAAAAAAAAATTAACAAAAAAAATGATATTGAAAAAACAATTTTAAAAAAAATTCAAAAAAAAAAAAAAAAAAAAAAAAAAAAAAAAAAAAAAACCCCACTTTACCTTGTAAAAAAACTACAAAAAAAATTTTATAAATAATAAAATAAAAAAAATGCACACTCTCTATCCCCCCCTCCCCCCCCCCCTCTTTTTTCCAAAAAAAAAAAAAAAAAAAACAAAAAGCACATTGGTAAAAAAAAAAAAAATCGTTGTTTATGAAAAATCTGAAAACCAAAAAAAATAAATTAAAAATAAAAAAAAAACGCCCCTAAAAAATAAAAAAAAAAAAAAAAAAAAAACCCAACAAAATAAATCAAAATGATGTTGAAAACATGATGTGGGTTGCAAAAAAAAAACCCCCCCCCCCCCCCCCATTGATAAAAAAAAAAATTGTGATAAATATCCTAATTCTCGGTCAAAAATGTTGCTTCACAAAAATTAAAAAAAAATAATAAAAAAAAAAAAAAATAACAAACCAAAAAAAAATCCCTAAAAAAAAACCCCCCCAAAAAAAAAAAAATTTAACAAAAAACCCCTAAAAAAAAAAAAAAAACCCCCAAATCACCCAAAAAATCCCCCCCCCCCCCCCCCACCCCCCCCGTAAAAACCCAAAAAAAAAAAAACAACAAAAAAAGTTTTTGATACCCCCAGGGAAAAAAATTTTCCCCCCCCCCCTAACCAACAAAAAAAACCAATCCTTCCCAACCCAAAAAAACATAAACCCCAAAATGTTGTCCAAAAAACCCCCCCCCCCCCCCATCCCCCCCCCCCCCCCCCCCCACAACCCCCCCCCCCACAAACCAAAAAAAAAACCCCCCCCCCCCCCCCCCTAAACCCCCCCAAAAAACAAACCCCCCCAAAAAAAAAAAAAAAAAAAAAAAAAAAAAACCACCCCACCCCAAAACCCACCCCCCCCAAAAAACCCCAAACCCCCCCCCAAAAAAAAAAAAAAAAAAACCCACCCCCAAAAAAAAAAAAAAAAAACCCCCCCAAAAAAAAAAAAAAAAAAAAAAACACAAAAAAAAAAAAAACCCCCCAAAATAAAAAAAAAACCCAAAAAATACCAACAAAAACCCCCCCCCCCCCCCCCCCCCCCCCAAAAAAAAAAAAAAAAAACCCACCCCCCCCCCATCCCCAACCAACATTGGTTTCCCCCCCCCCCCCCCCCCCCCCCCCCCCCCCCCCCCCCCCCCCCCCCCCCCCCCCCCCCCCCCCCCCCCCCCCCCCCCCCCCCCCCCCCCCCCCCCCCCCCCCCCCAAAACCCCCCCCCCCCCCCCCCCCCCCCCCCCCCCCCCCCCCCCCAAAAAAAAAAAAACCCCCCCAAAAAAAAAAACCAAAAAAAAAAAAAACATCCCCCAAACCCCCCCCCCCCCCCCCCCCCCCCCCCCCAAAAAAAAAACCCCCCCCCCCCCCCCCAAAAACCCCCCCCCCCCCCCCCCCCCCCCCCCCCCCCCCCCCCCCCCCCCAAAAACCCCCCAAAAAAAAATCAAAACCCCCCCCCCCCCCCCCCCCCCCCCCCCCCCCCCCCCCCCCCCCCCCCCCCCCCCCCCCCCCCCCCCCAACCCCCCCCCCCCCCCCTGGTCCCCCCCCCCCCCCAAACCCCCCAACCCCCCCCCCCCCCCCCCCCCCCCCCCCCCCCCCCCCCCCCCCCCCCCCCCCCCCCCCAAAAAAAAAAAAAAAAAAAACCCCCCCCCCCCCCCCCCCCCCCCCCCCCCC